>NDXB01002828.1:204813-216850 GCA_002631895.1 Agapornis roseicollis
TTTTTTTTTTTTTATTTTAACGGAAGAGAGCTCTGCCAGTGGAGTTTGCTCTGCTGGCATTAGGTACGTTATCGTTTTCTGTGCCTCCTTTTATCCGTCACCCTTTAGACCAGTTTTGCATATAATCCCTATTACATACAGTTTAGCCTGCACTCGTACCGCGCCACCTAAAATACAGCAGTTCAAAAAATGCAAATGGATTTACGTTCACAAGCGCCTCTGCCATAGCAGTGCTCCTGGTGCTGCTGCTAAAGATCTCGTTTACGAAACACTCTCGCTGTGATTCATTCTTCTGGGAGAACGTAGCTCCATTTTCATCTCCGTTTTCAGAGGTTGGACCATAGCCTTGCTTTACCTCCCAAATGGAAAAGTGAAACATCTGTCTGTACCCTACTTCTAATGTCCAGTACCTTAACTCTATCGTCTCAGTCATTAACATGCAAATATGATTTCTTTGTAAGAAGTTTAGCTCGTCCTATTAGACAGCGAAGTGATGGCTGAGCAGAGCCTAATGTGAGGCAGAAGGCGGCCGAGAAGAGCTTTATTAGATAAATGTATTAATCTGGATCCCAGCTGTATGTGCAGTGTTTTCCAAGACTGCTTTCAAAAATCTTTCTTGTCGGATGTGGGTTCCCCTAATTAATCACTCATGCCGTTGTATACATTACAGCTCAAGAGTGTAATTTTAGTCAGTTGTTTTGAAGCGCGTTACTGCTCCCATCTGATCTGCATTTGTCGATTAAGTGTACAAGAGCCCTAACACGTGTAGATAGGGCTCCGGATACCCGCCCGGCTCCCCGCGGAACCCGGAACCTCCCGGTCCCCCCCGGCACCCCGCGGCCCCTTCAGCCCGGAAGGTGCAACACGCCGCTCCCTCCCGGCCAGGCTCCGGCCGCCCGCGTCTTCCCTCCCGGACTCCTCCTCCTCCTCCGGGCCCCCACATCCCCCGGGACCTCCCGGGTGCGGGGTGCCGGCGCCGCCGAGCCCAGCGGTCGTTACGGCTTTGGGGGCCAGAGCAGCGCCCCCGGGAGCCGAGGAGGGGCTGCCAGGGCCGGTGGCTCCGCCTGCGGAGGGGAGGGCCCAAGGTGGGGCCTCCCCGTCCGGGCCCGCCCCGCTGAGCCGCGGATGCCCGGGAACGTCTCGCTTCATCTGTCACCAGCTCCGCTCGCCTGCCCAGCTGTCAAAACAGGGGGTGTCTTTTTCATTCCAGCTCACAAAGTACCAAAGGGGAAAGGGGCTTTAATGCCTGTGTTTGGACACAAGCAATTATCCCTAATTATTGTTTTTCTTTTGAGCTTGCCCGTCCTGCTGGAGAGCCAGCAGATGAGCATGCCCTAATCCTCCCCAATCGGTTGATCTCAGTGGGTTTTGCGGGACAAACCGGGCGAGAAGGCTTCGCAGCTTTCATCTCGATGTGAGTTTTGAACTGATTGAAACTCGTTGCGATGGGAGAGTTAACCTCGGAGCCCAGGCTTTCAATGGCCTCTGATAAGAGATTATACGTGTTGATGGCAAGCTTTTCTTGGCAAAATGGTTTCAAAGGACTAGGAGCTGTTAAATCAAAGCCCTATAGAATTGGCGGTAGGCCCTTTCGGGGATCTCCCTCCTTCTTCGTTCCCCAGTACTGTGTGTTGGTAATTACTGGAAGGAGTGGGACAAGGAAAACAGAAAATTCTCGAGGAGGAGCACACCCACATGCACAAGGGTGATGAGCAACGTCAGCCAGAGGACTACCAGAGGAAAATTTCCTTAATCCCACAGAGGATAACTCCATAAACATGTAGGCCAGTGCAAGATAAATCCTGGCCTGCTGTAGTGTCCTGTCAAATGTCTGATTCTTCCTTTTGTGGGGTTGTAATAGCAGCACAAAGATTCATGCTTCAGTGTTATTTCCTCAACAATTCACCCTCTCACATATATAAAAAAGAATCAGGAGAGAGGAAACTCACAAAAAGCTGGAGGCAACACAGACCTTTCAGCCATGAGTGTGTGTGTGTAAGAAAATACAGGTAGTATTTAAGAACAGCAGAAACCTTGATGAAATCTCCTTAACTAGGAGCCATTCATACTTATACACTTTGCTTCTTCTCCACCTGTCCAAAGTGTGTGTCCTCTTGACTTACACGTCTTGGTAAAGAGCCACCATAATTACAAAAATTTGGGTCAGTCAGTTGAATATTTTCTCTACCAGTGTCTCAGAATGGTGACTTTGAAAAAGCCTGTGTGCAAAAGTGAAAGCAGTCTCCTCCCACTGCTCTTACGACTTAGGGGATCTGTGTGGGCTGATTCACCCTGGATTTTATAAATGAATGAGTGTTTGTTCAGAAACACTTCTGGGACAATGGATGTGGCTCTGATCTTAATTGTGGAAGGCTAAGGCCTAACAGAAGAAAATCTTTTGGGAAGTAGATAAGCATTTTCCATCAGCCAGGCAGTTCACTTAATGCTGACAAAGAGTGTGGCAGGATGCTATTGAGCTGGAAAAAACACTTTGCTCTGCTGGCAGGCAAGAACAGATGTTTGGATGGGCCAAACTTTGTATGACCTTAAGTAGGACTTTGGGACATTCTTATTGAAATGGCATGCCAGTTGGATGTTGAGGGAAATAAAACATTGATATCCAAGTCTGGAAACATATGAATGAAAGAATTCTAAGGGAGTTGCTGACAATAAAAGATTACCCTTTCCAACACTATAGACTGCAGTGGTAATGAAGAGGCAGTGGGAGCAGCAATACAATACAGTGATAGACAAACTGCTTGATGGTACAACAGCTGGAAAGTGCCCTAAAAGGAAGAGATCAGTGTGGCTGGGAGATGGATTGATGTAAACCTTGACAACAACCTGCAGAGGCAATACAGCTAGCTGCCTGCGCAGATGCTTCAGCTGTAGGAGGAGACCTGGATTCAGGGCTATTGGAAGTATGCAGTGCTTGCTGGTAGTCACACTACCTAGACTCTTGGATTTTCAAACTGGTATGTTATTACATTTGCCTTTTCTCTTCAATAATCCATATATTTGAGGTCACTTGTTTAAAATCTTAGCATGGGAGGAAGCACTGTTGGTTTTAGAGTGCTCTGCTGGTCACTGATATGGTATGCCTTAGGTTCCCAGCTCCTGATGTAAGCTCTAGCCAATGTAATTTACTGAAAACTCCATGACCTTGAGCCCAGTCCCTTTTAATACCTATGGGTGTTTGCCAGAACACAAAAATGTATTACTTTTTTTAAATTTAGAAGCTTGAGCTATAATTATTAAAATATGATTAAGCTGCAATTGTCTGTGCAGTATGAGTGCCAGAACAGGAACCTTTACTTTCCAAGTGACATTAAATTGCCACAAAAATCCAAGTTGTTTAGGAACCATTCAGCTCGTATTGTATCATGGAAGTTTCTTGCAAGCACATCGTTTCATGGGAGACTTGATAGTAATTGGAAAATATATTTTTGAGTTGAAAATTGGTAGAGGTTTTCTCTTTCCTATTGTCAAACAGTATCCCAACAACAATTGGAATTGCAAAATGTACATTTTGGCTTTTTCACTTGTTAATTTTGACTGAGTCTGTGAATATTGTGGGGATTCTGGGAAATACAACAATAGCTTTTCTTGTTCTGACTGTTCTGATTGTTGGAGTGTTCTGCAAAGGGTCCTAGAGAGTACACAACCTGTGCAGGGTCTCAGTAGAATTTATGCATTGCACAGGTCTCTTCTTTGGTGGAGTCCCTCAATCATCACTGGACTGCTGCAAAGCTTGTCAGGAAGAACATACATGCAGAGTTTATACTCTCCATAGAAGCAAATCGCTGCAATGGGGATTTTATAGCTTACAAAGGATGAAAGGAACCTATAATAGTTGAGTTGAGAGAATAAAGTGGCTTTATATATATTTGGCAGCTCTGAAGAGACATCTGGGGCCAAAGCTGACTCATCGCTACTTCAGAAATGCCTGTAAGCCCTGAGCAGTTAGAAAGTCTGCAGCATAAAATAGTGTGTATCCAATTTTAAAGTTAAAGGACTAGTTTCATCCCCAAAGACCTTAAAATTTATGTAGTCCATGAGAAACAGCACTTGGATGCAACATGCAGAAGGCAGAATTGTTGTATAACAGCAACACCTTTATCAGTCCCAGGAGCAGCTGGAGCACACCAGCTCTCAGCCATGGTCACAGGCTAGCATCCCAGGCAGATGTAGTCATTTTCACCAAAGGAGGGAGATCCACAGTATCTAACACAATGATGTAGCTTCTGAGGTTTTAGGAATCAGGAAGGTATTTTGGCTCAGTAGCTTCCATGGTCTTTTATATGTGGAAGAGTTTTGGCTCTAGCAGTCTCTGGCCAAAATTTGTAACATAAAAATAAGTAACTTTTGCATATACATCTCCATCCCATTCACAGCAGAACTTTCAGTGTCTTAACTCTCACTCTCTGGACTCAGCAAAAGAATCCTTGTTCCCTACATTAAGAGGCTGTATTAATATTTCCTATTCAGATATTTCCCAGATAAACTCTGCATATCACAGAATCACTGTTGGTCACATAGACCAACAAACCAACCCAGAAAGAGTTCCAACATGTTTCAGTCTAGCCCTTAAGTAACAGAAAGCAACTGTTTTCTCTTTTCATATGAATTTGTCATCTATTCACATACTAAAAAACCATATAGTCCAGTCATTTCCGTTGCATTATTCTTTGCCATAGATCAACAAATGCTTCATTCTCAAAGCAATAACTAGACAATGTAGAATTAGACTTCACTTGTTACTTAGCAGGAACAACTGGGAGCTCTTATGTGAAAGTACTGTATAGGCCAAATCCCACAGTCCTTATTTTTGCACATGTTATTTACTCATGAATATTTCTATTAATCCCTTGTTTTCAAATGTTTTTAACATTTATTACCATAAAACAATAAAAAATAGTGGGACTTGACACATACTGTGTCAAGTACTTCTGGTGTTGCCGAGAGCAATATTTTGGCTGAAATCTAGCTGACAAACATTAAATCTTTTTTAGCTGAAAGTGAATTCTGTTCTTTGACTCACCTTTTTTTTTAAATAAAGTTGTTTATTTTAAGTGAAAGATAAATATTTGGAGTATTATTACTTGTTTAACACTAGTTTTGTAAAATAGTTACGTTTCTGTATATCTTGATGTAATATACCAGGATTTGAATAAAAAATCAGTCTAAGGAAATCTGTACTTAAGAGAGGAGCTATACAGCGACAATTTTTTATGGTTTATGAGAGACAAGAGCAAAAATGTTTCAGCCTGTAGCAGGTGCCACAAGTCATGGGGAAGAAATCACAAAGACCAGTTACATACAAATACCACAAGAGAAAGAAATGTTAGCCAGTGGTGTTTAATGATGTTAAAAATATACAGGAAAAAGAAAGAGATGCACAACATAAGGCTCAGACATCACTTAGTGTTTGAAAGACCCTTTGTTGTTGTGGTGTTGGGTAGTTAGTTCATTCTGGCATACTGTCCACAGGTTATCTTTCTAAGATGCAGAGTAATGTGTACAAAATCAAGCATTCTTCACACATGCAGAAATCTGGATAAATTAGCTTTTTACTGTTCTGCTTTCTGTAGCTATATCAGAAGGGATTCTTAGTAAAGAGTCTTCTGCTTAATGTCCCTTGCATATAGCTCAATTAAATCCATTATATTGTTTCTATTACTGTTTTTACCAGTTGTTTCAATTACTACTTCAATGTTGCTCTGTGTGAAATAGTACTGGTTTTTAGATACCTCTAAATACATAGTTCTTTAAAGCTAATCTCTTTCCCTTGCACACTTTAAAGAATATTCTTATTTCCCAGCACAAAGCTACAGACACTCCCCAAAGCCTTCCTTTTACCACAGATGCAATACCATAGCTTGCCTATGCAGATCCCTGAGACACTCCTGAATGTTCATCTGTGGAACTTTTATCAGCTCACCATCTTCCTTTCAGCTCTGAACAGACTGTCTCTACTGACTATACACAGATAGACATGGATGCAAACACGGACATGTTTAAGGGATTTATTTAAAGGAATCTTAATTGTTGGCTGATATTTTGAATAGCTTGTTGCCTTGAGGGCCTTAGATTTCCTTGAGATTCATTCTAACCTGTTCAACAGAGATAAACAGCCTTTTGATTTTTAAAAGTTGGGTAGATGACAGGCTTTTTCAGTTTAAAATCACTGCTACTGGAGGAGATATTTCTTATTTGGTTGTGCACTTCTTGTTTGGTTAGTTGGGGATTTTGGCAGGTGGTTGGTTGGTTTGGGGGTTGGTTTTTTGTCTGTTTGCAGGGTTGTTTCTTTTAATGAGTGAAATATTTATTGAACTGTTTGTCTGAGTTCTGACATTTTATTTCCTTCTTTACTTTCTGGTTTGACCCTGCTAGAAGTTTTTCCTGTGTTTGTTAGAGCCAGTGCCAAACAGCTCCAATACAGATCCACCACTGGCCAAGACTGAGCCCATCAGCAATGGTCATGGTGCCTCTGGAATAACACATTTAAGAACAGGAAAAAAAAAAACCCCAAACCTGGAGAGAGGAGTGAGACTATATGAGAGCAACAGCTCTGCAGATGACAAGGTCAGTGCCAAAGGAGGTGAGGAGATACTCCAGGAACCAGACCATGCTGCCACCCATGGTGAAACAGGCTGTGCTGCTGCAGCCTATATAGGTCCATGGTGGAGCAGATCTCCACCTGCAGCTCATGGAGTACACCATACAGGGAGGCCTGCTCTGGAGTAGATTTGCTGCAGGACTTGTGACCCTGTGGGGGACTCATGCTGGAGCAGTCTGTTCCTGAAGGACTGCACCCCATGGAAGGGACCCACGCTGGAGCAGTTCATGAAGAACTGCAGCCCATGGGAAGGAGTCATGTTGGAGAAGTTTGTGAAGAACTTCTGCAGGAGGGACCCAACGCTGGAGTCCTCCTTCTTAGGAGGAAGGAGTGGCAAAGACATTTTCCATCCTCCTATGCCACTGGAGGGAAGGAGGTAGAGAACTGGGGAGTAAAGTTGAACTTGTGAAGAAGGGAGGGGTGGGAGGAAAGTGTCTTAAAATTTTATTTTATTTCTAGTTATCCTACTCTGAGTAGCAATAAATTAAATTAATTTCCCCAAGCCAAGTCAATTTTGCCCATGACAGTAATTGGCGAGTGATCTCTCCCTGTCCTTATCTTGACCCACAAGCTTTTTGTTGTTATATTTTCTCTCTTGTCCACCCTATCCATCTGAGGGGGGGAGTGATTGAGCAGCTTTGGTGGGCATCTGGCATCCAGCCAGGGTCAACCCATCACAGTTGTGTTTCATTTGCCTCAGTATGAGATAAAATTTTCCCTGCCTCTAAGAATTCATGGAAGTAATGGCTCAGAAAGAAATGCCCACTTGTATGGAAAACCACAGTTCCAAGACTGCAAAACCAGTGTCAACTAACCCACAACACCAGGAAAGAAAAATTTCTTCTGGTGCAAAATAGGAATTGATTCATTCTTCTATTAGTATTTTTCAGTCTTTAGTTTCCAACAAATGTTTTTGTGGAAGCATGACAAAGAAACCCTGATATATAGCTAACCGTATGAACAATCTCAAAAAAATAATTCATATGATCAATTTTGTCCTTTTATCTCAATCCTATTGGATTTACTTTAGCAGATGTCAGCATTTTAAATAATGTTGGAGTATGTCTTCTGAAATATTTGTTGAACTTGAAGTCATTTATGATCAGCTGCAGTAATGATGAGCTGTAGATTAGAATCTAGAAAGCAGAGTTTTACAGGCATGCTCAGTTTACAGATGTTGGTCTGTTAGTTTTTTGTGTCCTAGAGAAAAGTATTCAAAGATATTGAAACCAGCTGTTAGTGCACCGGATGCTTATCTTCTTGGTCTATATATCAAAATATCAGTGTTAAAATTTGCCATTACTGCATGAACAGGAGACACTTTGATCTAAAGAAAAGATGAGATGCTTCAGTCAGTATTATGTAGCAGTTGCTCATAGAATACTTAAAAACAAAATTTAAAATAATATTTTGATTATTATTCTGTGAAAATATGACACAAAAGAAAAAATAAAGCAAGTGATAGGACAGTCAGAAAATAATCCTGAATCAACAAATTATTTTAAAATTAAATATCAAATACCTTTCTAGAAACAATTTTAGTTTAAGTAATTTTACTTTTCTGATTCTCGGGGAATTAATTTTTTTTTAGTAATTCCATGGCAACAAAATTCAGAGTCTCACTACAGTCTATAAAGTGAAACTTCTGAATGCCAGCTGGCTTTAAGTGTTGCTTGGGTCCTGTGAAGCCTTCAAGGGCAGCATGAAAAAGTAAGATACCGAAAATGTAAGGAACTTTCAAAATGCATCTCTGAAATAACGGATTCCCTAAAGAACTGTAGCACAATTGAAACAAATGAAGGAGAAGAGAGAGCACAGAGAACAGAGAAGGAAGGTGGCAGTAAACATCTATACACAGTAGATGGTGTACGCATTTGTTTGAGAATTAAAGGAAGATTTCATATACCTGTGTGTCTTTGGCAGAACATGAGAGGTGGCTCACAACAGTTAGTGATCTTTGTGGTTCTTTTCTGGGAATGATCACAAAAGCACTGCTCACAGATGTGCATGTTTGACAAACTGCTTAAACATTTGACAAACTGCATAAGCTCATTTAAAAGAGACTCATCTCCCAGATGCCCTTCATACTGCATCCAGTCAGCAAAAGTGATTGCCAAACTCCCTTGGGTCAAGAAAGGCCCATTAGAAACACAGCTTTCCTATCCATGTGCTGAAATTGTTATCTGAAGCAGCTAATTATGTTTCACTCTTTCATTCCCAGAGTCTAATATATCTCTCAGTCTCTATATCATTGATTACATCAACTGGAAATATTTGCAAGAATTATGGACAGTGTACTTTACTTCATCCCTAATATAGGGATAATAGTCGTTCCCCCTTTTCTTGTTTTTTCTTTGTTAAACTGTTTAGAACAGGGAAAGCAAACAGGGAGAGAAAAATCTAGTACAGATAAAAGTGTATCTAAGTGTTCCTTACAATAAATTTCATCCTCTTGGTAAAATTGTACTGATTTTTCATTTCTATATCTTGCCATTGGTAAGGTGTTTGAGCACATCAAGTGCAGTGTGAGTGGGTTTTGATTTTTTAGTACCTATTGCATGTTTCTTGAAATAACATAGAAAGGTGCTGATTCTACAGTCTATTGAAACAGGCAAATACTTCTCTGGGTTAGGTTTTGCTAGTCTCAATTGTAAATAGATTTAGTGTGGAGCACTACCTGGCTGGGAAGAAATTGCAGTGAAGAACTACTGGGTTGCACTAAGTTGGTAATGACAGATTCAGCAAGTAGCTCTCCTTTCTAGGTTTTAAAAGTAAATTAATACTCCAGAACTGTACTGCAAGGCCACCTGTTACAAAGGTACCTGAATACCCATGTCCCACCAAAAAATGCCTAAAAATCTTGCTGAAGATGGGCTTATGCTGTTAAAAGATGCTCTCTGTGGCTAAAGCACAGTACTAAGACTGACCATTCCTGCCTGTGACCTATTCTGCCTCTCTGGTCTCCTATTATTTCAGCTGGTTACAGTGCACATATCCTTCCTGCCCAAAATTTCCTAAACTGCCATGAGTCGTTTGCTTCAGCCAATAGCATATGGGTGCTGATCTAAGTGATTTCATATAGTCAATGTCCTATGATTTGTTCTTGAAAGATAGCTCATGATAGGCAAGCCATTTTTGCATACATTGCATTGATCATCATGGTCAGAAAGTCTGACTTTGGCTTAAAGTCAGTAATATCCAGGATTTCTCAGGACTTTGTCCCAACCCTGCATAATCATAAAATCAGTCATGTATCATTCTTGCATGGCAGACAGTTATGAATGCTTCTCATGAGCTGGTTATTGAGCAGCAGACAGCTCCAATAGGAAGCTCACTGCTCTACATGAGGAAAGTGTTCCAGAAGTCCAGTGATTTCCCCAGAATGGAACACTGGTAGTAACTCGGTGATAGCAAGTGTGTGCTGGGCACGCATTGTTGGAGAATTATGGTAGCCACAAGTGAGCAGATGAGAATAGCATTAAAGCTGTACTACTGATAATGAGCTGTTGGATGCAACTTAAATCACTAACAAACACGTTTAGTCTTATTGTATATATTGATGTTCGTAACAAAAATAGGCTTTATCAGCAAGAAACTAGGTGGCTGGCACAGCTGACACTACATTATTTTCCAAAATACAATGTTAAAAAGGAAAACAAGTTCCTAACATAGTTTCATCCAGCATAAATTAGTACTAACATAGTATGTTTTCCTCAGTGGAAGCTGTCCATATTGAGTTCAGATTGTATGTTCAGAGAATATTATTATTTGTGAGAAATATATTTGTCAGCTCTTTTCATATGACTTACCACAAACCTTGGCCAAAGGAATGCAAGTGGTGGAATGTAGCCCGGATTTTCTGATGTTTTGTTCTTTAGGTTGCTTTTCAGTAGGAGCAATTTCAAGCTTCATGAAAAATGCCCATCTGGAGATCATACAAATCCGGAAATTCTCTGAAGCCATTGTAAAACAGAATAATATGTTCAGATAAACATACTATTCTTTACTATATGTAATATACTTTACTTCATACTATATATACCCTTTCTTTTAGACAGGATTCAGAAAACTGTTAACTTTCTTTTTATCGTCACTTCCATAGTTTTACTGATAGCTTTGTTTTACATAGTCTGATGGAGACATATGAAATTAAGAGAACAAGATATTGAAGACAATTTTCTTTAGGAAGAAAATTATAATTAAATATTTTATGTGATGTTCTTTAAATCCTTCAAGAGAAAACTTGAGAAGATCCTGTGAAATATTCATGCATACTAGTTCTGCATTGTGTCAGAAGTAGCTGTATCAATTTAGTTTTGTAAGCACCAGAAACTTTATGGTGTTGAAAAATTGCTAATTGTGAGCTGGATGACCAGAATTTTACTTATGGTGGCTCCACTTCAATTAGGGAATGACTCCAGGTTAAGAGCATAGGAGATCTATGTTTTGTTTGAAATGCTTGTATGGTCTATGACTGGATTTTCAAGCATCACTTCTGACATCCTGCAATATAAAATGTTTAGATACATACAAGACCTGTTCACAATAAACTATAGAAATTTCTTGAATCCAGTGGGAACAGCATTGCTAAGTAGCTCTAAAGTTAAGAGAAGTTAAAAGCACAATTCATGCACCATGCAGTGCATCAGAGATGTAGTTAATCACACAAGCATATTTTATTTGCTTATCTGCTGGTAGATGTGTGTGTTATCAGCCATGAAATTGGTTACAGTGCTGGAAACAATCCCTTTCAGAACAGGCTTTGAATTCTTGTTCTTTCCATGGGAATGTTGAAAATACCACTTACCTGACTCCTAGAAGGGTGTTTGTTATACTTTGTGACACCCCAGTAAAAACACATATAAAAACTGTTTCAGAGTTTTAGGTCATATGTTGCTTTTCACTATGCTAATGTTAGTGTAGAAAAAAGCTACTGCATTTCCACTTGTGTAACCAAAGCAGAGTTTTGCCTTAAGGAACATGGTGCAAATGGCAAGGTATTAGAAACACAGATGTAGCAAGGGAGGTCCATGTGTGGAAATGGTTTGTATTAAGAGGCATTTGCTAAAGCAAATGAGAGTTTTGCCCATGCAAGCCCCATTTGACCCAATGTTTTTCTTTGTGAGTGGTAGCATTAGAGAAACCTTTAATGAAGACGACTTGTTTTGACTAGCCAAAAGTGCTTCAGATCATGTCTCCTTTGCTTTTGGTATTTTCCTGGACTGAAACAAGCCTCAAATCTTAGTTGCCCGTATACTCAACCAGGGTTGACAGTGCAACCCTGATTTTTTGTGTCAGCTGATAATTATTGCCAGGCAATCAGAAATGTCTTCAGTTGTGATAACTGGCTGCATAGATGTCGTGGTTTAAACCCAACCAACCAGGCAGCTCGTTCACTCACTCAACCCCCCTTCTTGC
>NDXB01002829.1:0-44207 GCA_002631895.1 Agapornis roseicollis
CAAGAAGGGGGGTTGAGTGAGTGAATGAGCTGCGTGGTTGGTTGGGTTTAAACCACGACACATCCATATTTCAGATTATATTTCTAAACAGAATCTCTAGTTTGGTGTTTTAGAAAACAGTTCTAATCTGCTTATTCACCACCAAATCATACGTACAACATCCCCAGAGAGTCACAACAGTTATAGTTATGATTTACTTTGTCTTCCTCTGCTCAAAAAAGACTTCTTAAGTGAACTGTACTACCCAGTTAAGCCACTGGATAGCATGAAAGGGCAAACAATTGTGCATGAGGATATTTGAAAAGCAAGCATACAGCAGCGGTACTGGTTAGCTGTTGATCCACACACTTCAAGGCACATAGAAGCATAGGGTCACACTCCAACATTCCTCACCAACCCCAAATGCTCTCCAGAAACAGGTATTTCATTTTAGTGACATTTATCATCTTCCTATTAACTGTGCCATATTTTAGCAGCTATGAATAGACTTATTGAATCTAGTATTTCTCCCCCTTTCTTCCTCCCCACAAAGAACTTAGACATTCATGAATCCTACCTAAAACTAGCATGACAGATTAAGAACAAACTGCCTAAAACCTTGCATTCAGGCAGACATAACCCATGCTACCTGGGCAAGTAACTGTATAGAAAATTCCTTGTCTTTATTCTGGGAATGCTGAGCCTGCTTTCCAGTTTCAAAACGTGCCTCAAAGTAGCTGATGTCGCTAAAATGTCTCTTGGTCACTTAAAACATCTGATACTGCTCACACCTCTGATGCTTATTAAATTGGGCAGAATTGGGGTCCTCAATGTTGAACAGATGCAAGAAGTCAGATCTCTTCAACAGAAGCCTCTGCTTATTATGCTACAGACAGATGAAAATAAACCCCCAAAGTCAGAATATTTCATTTACACCATTTTATCACCTATTTTACCTTACCTTTAAAAAAAGACCTGAGCTTTTGGGTGTTTCCATTTCTTTGTGGAGAAAAGGAGGGTGGGAGATGTAAAGGGAAAGCAATTGCAGCAGCCAAAGCTGACCTATGTAGAAAGCTAAAAAGCTTCGCAGAAGGAAGGCAATGTCATTAGCCATTGATTTGGTGACAACACACTTTTGTGAATACCTGGAGAAAGAGATAGGCTTATTCACTGTGGTGATAAGGAGGCTGGTGGTGACCTAATACCTGCCTAAAGTTATTTCAAAGGCAGTTACGAAGATGAGAGCCAAACTGTTCCAGACAGAATAGCAATGGCAAACCTCTCAATTCTGGCTGTGGACTGTCAGACTGAACACTAGGGAGAAAGCCTTTTGCAGAGAGAGCAGCACAACACTCAGGCTGTGCAGAGAGGCCACAACATCCCTACCCTTAAAGGTTCTCATGATTTGGCTGGATAAAGCCACCCACAACCAGCCTATGACCCAGAGTTAGCATCAATCCCACTGCTGCTCAGCAATCCCACTGCTAGGAGCAGGAGGTTGGACTAGAAAGCTTTCTAGGGATCCCTTCAAATGAACACTTCCCAGATTTTGTGATCTGATTAGAGACTGTAGCGATAGGACAAGGGGTAACGGGTTCAAACTTAAAAAAGGGAAGTTTAGATTGGATATAAGGAAGAAATTCTTTACTGTGAGGGTGGTGAGGCACTGGAATGGGTTGCCCAGGGAGGTTGTGAATGCTCCATCCCTGGCAGTGTTCCAGGCCAGGTTGAACAGAGCTTGGGGTGGCATGGTTTAGTGTGAGATGTCCCTGCCCATGGCAGGGGAGCTGAAACTAGATGATCCTTTCCAACCCTAACTATTCTATGATTCTAAGTCTTGAAAAGTCCTTGTCCTCTTTCTCATTCCTTTTCTTTCAGCCTATCTCTTTCTCTCCATGTAAGCACACAGAGATTTTTAAACTATGCTGTTACTGTGCTGCTTCTGTAAAATTAAGTAGGCCAAAAAAGAGTGTATTTTTAATCTAAAGATGGCAAAATTGCAATAAAAGCACAATATACTATTAAAACTAAGCTAAGCCTCCACAAAGAAGGCAATCCCCTTGAGAAACACGATATACTTTAGGTTGAACATCAGAGATTGGTCAAATCCCACCTGCATTCTGTTAGGTTTTCCACACAGTCATATTCTGCACATGTTGGCATGGTAAAAGTTAACTGGTTTGAATGGTGATCTCAGCTGGAATTGTAACTGTGGAATTAAAAGCACGACACTTCTGAAGGTCACAGAGATGAACTAAGAGGGATGCAGTCTTTCTGAGCACTTGAAGGAGACACGTCAGTAGGCTTCATAGGAAAGTACTTGTAATATTCATTAGTGGTTTACAGTGACTTAGGCTGGACAAGGACATGGACTGCAATAAAATTAGCATAATGAATTGAAGCTGTGACAGCTATTGGTCATCAGGCCCACATAACTCAGAATGGCAGTGCACTGTCTACATTCATGGTCAAAAAACCAGTGCTGTCAGGAATTTAGGCTGAGAAAGTTGGGGCTGTTCAGCCTGGAGAAGAGAAGGCTGTGTGGAGACCTCAGAGCAGCCTTCCAGTATCTGAAGGGGGCCTACAAGGATGCTGGGGAGGGACTCTTCATTAGGGACTGTAGTGACAGGACAAGGGGTAATGGGTTAAAACTCTAAACGGGAAGTTTAGATTGGGTATAAGGAAGAAATTCTTTACTGTAAGGGTGGTGAGGCACTGGAATGGGTTGCTCAAGGAAACTGCGAATGCTCCATCCCTGGCAGTGTTCAAGGCCAGGTTGGACAGAGCCTTGGGTGACATGGTTTAGTGTGAGGTGTCCCTGCCCATGGCAGGGGGTTGGAACTGGATGATCTTAAGGTCCTTTCCAACCCTAACTATTCTATGATTCTATGCATTCAGCACCCTTAGCAACATGGGAGTTACAAAAAGACAGTTTACCACAACCTGTGAAGTTTTGTACAGGAAAAAGTAACTGAAAAGCAGATTTAATTCTTCATTTGTTTATAATGCTAAAAATGGAAGACACTGAATACCTTTTTTATAGCTTTTCTATACCTAAAAGCTAGAAAACCTTTCCCATATTATGTACATTCTACTATGGTGGCTAAAGGCCTTTAGCCAAGCACAAGTTACTGGGTTATTTACCTTTTCAGTATCAATAGGTACTCCATAGTCATAAATGAACAGTACCTGCTCCTTCTTCATTCTCCTCTCAAACTGACAGAATTACAGAGACAAAATTTAGGGAGGAGGAAACAAATACACATAGGAACAACACATCTCAGATATAACACTTCTTTCAGTCTCAGTTGCAGACTGTGACCACAGTACATGAAACAGATCAGAAGAACAGCTGTCTGATTATGAAGCTAAATCTGCAAGTAATACAATTGGAAACACACTGGGGAGATAGAAGTAATATAGAAGGGTGAAAGTGGAAAGAGAGCTGTAAGAAACTTTCAGTATTGTAAAAACTGACACAATGCAGGACAGTTGGGGGCTGAAGTCATGGAATGACTTGGAAAGCCCTTTGAGAAAGTAATAAGGAGACAAAAACCATTAAACAATGCTCCAGTTTAATCCACTTCAAGAATGGAGAGCACACACAGACCATCCTGGATACTGAGCCTGTACCAGGTTCAGGTAGTACCTCTGTATCCATCCTTCATTGCTGTCCACTGATTTAGTTGAAGGCTCATCCCAGGGTGCTAGGGCACAGCATCAAATACTGAGAAATTATGCTTTGGGTGCTCTACAGCAAGTTTTGATCTGCACAAAACTAATGTCTAGTCTGACCTCCAGAAGGTCTGTAACAGAATGCTTTCAGGGACCACCTTTGCTATCTTCCTCTCCACTGCCAAGAGACCCCAAAATAAACTGTGCCCCTTAAGATGTTTAGTGTAAGGTTTAAATCTAGGTTTAAATGAGGTTGCCATTAAAGGGTCAGTGACTGCATGGAAATAGCTCACCCAGCAACTGCCTTTTTTCTTTACACAGTCCTCTCTCAGGAACTGGGACAGGATATGGTAACAGAGACAAGTTGGGACTGTTCAGCCTGCAGAAAAGAAGGCTGCGTGGAGACTTCAGAGCAGCCTTCAGTATCTGAAGGGAGCTACAAGGATGACAGGGACGCTTCATCAGGGACTGTAGCGATGGGACAAGGGGTAACAGGTTTAAGCTTAAACAGGGGAGATTTAGGTTGGATACAATAAAGGAATTCTTTACTGTGAGAGTGGCACAGGGTGCCCAAGGAAGTTGTGGCTGCCCCATCCCTGGAAGTGTTCCAAGGCCAGGTTGGATGGCGCTTCTAGCAACCTGTACTAGCGTGAGGTGTCCCTGCCAGTGGAAGCAGGTTGGAACTGGATGATCTTAAGGTCCTTTCCTAACCATTCTATGATTATACTAAACATCTGGACACTAAACAGTAGGACATACCCTAGTGGTAAGTTATTGTTCTGCTAAGTATGCTTAAAGGGGGAAAAAAGCCAACACATCAAAAAAGAAACATAGCCTTAAGCTGGGAACAAATTCTCTATGTTTTTAGCCAGTAACAAAAGTTGTGCTCTTACACTTCATGATTGCACAAATAAGGCAGACAACTTTATGCATTATTCCTCATAGCACCTTTGAGTTCAGACTATAGAATGGTTTGTGTTGGAAGGGACCTTAAAGATCATCCAGTTCCAAACCCATGGGCAGACACACCTTCCCCTAGAGCAGGTTGCTCCAAGCCCTGTCCAGCTGGTTTTGAGATCCACTATACAGAACAGAAGAATGACAGGCATGGACATAGGCTAATCCTGTTTGTAAGAGGATCCCTAACTGAATTTAAAAGAGATATACCACCATCTTCACAGTACAGGTAACATACCACATTTGTCAAACTGACTATTGCTCTGGAAAGCAACAGATATAATAAGCAATGAAAAACTTAAATGTTTGCAGCCAATGCTGAAAATTTCAGTTACATCTATATGTAAGAAGTAATATTAAAGCAAAATCCCATAAAGCTGTGACAGACTTGCTTTTATGCCTATCAAACACAATTAAATCATGGAAGGTAAACAAATGGGGGGGGGAGAGGCAAGACATTAATGAAGTGGAAAACCAGGACTAAAGAAAATTAAATCAATCCATTACATACAAAGAGTCTTTGAGGCTTCTCTCTGTTCTTGCTGCTATGCTTACACTGCAGGTATCATTCTAGTCTTCTGAGCATCTGCCCGTTGAATCTTTACAAATACACTCTGAAAAGTGCATTCAGTAGATGAAGTTGTATATAGATGTATTCTTCAGCTGCACAGAGTTTTATGGGATATTTTATACTTAAAGGTTCAATTACCATGATTAGCTAAAAAACCCCAATCCCATAACCAAGCCATGCTCAAAAACAAACCCTGTTTTTATGGCTTCAAGAAATTGTTCCAGAGTAACTTAAGCAAGCGGCTAATGGGATCAAAGGAAATCCTTATCCATAATCTGTGCCACACAATCATGAATAAGAGAATATGCTGATTCCCTTTTGTTACCAAGACACCAATGTTGCTGTGGTAACCACACTTAGATGAAACAAACTGTACTCACCTGCACAATGATGCCCTTGCTTTTATATTCTGCCTGGAGGCCTCGGGAGAAAAAATCCACAAAAGCCTAGAGAGAAAGAAGGGAAACATGCAGCATGCTACACATGAAAACAGAAACTATAGTATGCAGTGGTTTGGAAGCATATTTGAGTTACTATTTAGTTTTCAAAGTGAAAAACCTCAGGTTTTCAAAGAAACTTTGCATATTAGAGCAATGCCATCTGAATAGAAACCCTATGCTCACAGACTTTATACAGAAGTAAGGCTCAATCTAAACAAACCTCCAATTTAATTTAGAAGGAATATGTAAAGCCTAGTTTAAAAAGGAAAACAAGACTTTGTATGTTCACTACTTATATCACCTCTTTAGACTTTTTTGGTTTAAGAGTTATTTATGTAGGTTTCTCTAATGCATGGTTGTTAAAACAGCTATTAAACACTTAGCCTTCTGCCTTTAAACTTTAAAGAAGTGCCACCCTATGGTGACACTTAGTCCTGAAGACTTCCACAGATCCTCTTCCAAATGTCTGCAAGTTTTAGAAGTTACAAGACTAAAAGCTGAGAGAAAGAAGTGGAAGGGTTTAAAAGATGGATGCTAGTGCCTGCCTTCAAGATGCCCTCACATCCAATACAGCTGCCTTCATAACCATGTCAATAAAGTATTGCCCTAGCCAAAGGCTATTTGGCATTCAGAACAGCAGAGATTCACCCTTCCTGAGTACTCCTAAACCACCTTCCCACTTTTCCTCCCTGCAGTCCAGTGAGACAAAATATCAGGTTCTGCTCTGGCTTTTTGGTTTAGTGAAACAATGCAGCCAGGTAGGATGAATGGAGTGTCTTCAACTGAAGGAACTGAACTATCTAATCCATGCTTGAAGCTCAAATATACACTAAATGAGAAGCAGATTCTTCAGACCAGTTTCAAAACAAACAACTAAGCTCTAGTACTGCACCTGCTTTACAGTCTTCTTTCACCCACCAATGGGTTAACACAAGTCCTAACTGAAACCAGCACTTAAGTTTGCAGTGCCTGGTGTTTTTCCTACCAAGGTCATCCCACTGAACTCAGCTATACAAGAAGCCACAGAAACACTCCCATGCTACAGGGCTCTGTCTATACACACTCTTCTGAGCATGCACAAGACCCAGAAGAAAACTGGATTTTGCTGTGTGACAGATAGATCCTTTTATTCCTCACCTTCAAGTTGCATATACAAGCTAGAAGAGTGCTTACTAAACCACAAAAAGCTCATCTTTTGTCCAACTGTTCTTTTCTTCTCCCTTTCCCTCAACTGTAAGTTCTTAATGAAATTCAGTACTCAACAGGAACCAGACTGAAAGTCTGGTCTAGCAGCAATGATTCAAGTGAGCTAGCCATCCTATTGCAACAATAAGACACTTGTATAGATATGTGAGTAGCTCATTTCAGCCCCTGAACACAGTTGCCAGACGTATAGCTGCACAGAGTGTATCAATAATCTATTAAAAGTAAAAAACATTTTGTGTCAAAGTGCTTTGATCATTCAATTTCTAACTATTTCTACATGAAAGAAAGCCTAAAATCAGTTTCAAATACAGAAAGACTATATAAAAAGACTGTCATCTCTACTGGTTGCAAAGAGCTGGCACTGAAGAGAATGCTTACATGAGAAGGGAAAGCAACTTCCAGTATAGAGGCATTAGGGTTTTTCCTTCTTGAAGAGTTTATTTCAAGGCAAATTGGGTTTTCTGCTTCCAGATGCTCAAGCCCTCCCGCCCAGCAACCTTTAACTTAAAACAGCTTTGAGAACTGTCTCTAAGGAAACATTCCCTGAACAAGCAGATAAGCACTGCATGCAAGAAGATTTCTTCCCCTTGGATATCCAGTAACAAACCCAAATACTAAAGATGTGGGGAAGGGAAGTAATAATATTTCACTTCTCATTGGTATTACCATAGGTGGATAGATAAATCAGTTAAAAAAAATAGGACTATGATGCCTTTAAAAGTGTTTCATTTCATTGTAAGACTGGGAATTCTCCATGGGAAGGTTAAAGAGTTGGACTGCATCTGTTCCTGATAATTAGCCAAAGCCATTGACTTAGACCTGAAGGATACAATGCTTTAAACCCCCTCTATATAGATGAAGGAAAAAAACCCAAGACATTGCCGATACAGTCTTTCTATAGCTACATTAGGGGAGTCACTTTCATGCCTACTAATCTTGCTGTGGCAGAAGAAGATGAGCAGTGCTGAGAATAAGCAGATTACTTAACCTGTAACTGAGTTTCTTAGGAAGAGGGGAAGAAATATTTGAGATTCTGATTGAAAATAGACTAACCAAAGCAGTGTAAGGCACATTATTACTAAAATCAGAAGCTCAGTTCCTTCCATAGAGCTGAAGGTGCTGTCACAACGAAAGTGACCTTTTGTATTAAAACAAGGCACTGAGCTCTCAGGAAACAGCTAATTCTATCAGCTAAAACCAATTCAGGCTTTTGTGATTTCTAAACTTAAACATCCCCTCCCTTAGTATGAATAAAGCAGTGTGCATCAATTCCTGCCTGGGAATACGAAGACATTACTAAAGGTCTAGAGGAAATGTAGGTCTGTTCTGACATGAGTGAAACTACTGAAGGTTTCTTCATCCTGTCAAGGTTCTGCTTAGATCCTGAAATCCTTGAGGTATTTAAGGTGATTACTAGGTGTGCCAGAAAAAACTGCAGTGCCATACTGCTCTAATACCAGTCTTTTGCATTTAGTTTCATCAGTTCTTTAGTCTTAGTCATTAGTCTTTACTGTGTTAACTGCACACAGAATCACAGACTAGTTAGGGTTGGAAAGGACCTTAAGATCATCCAGTTCCAACCAGCTGCCATGGCCATCTTTTAGGGAAGAATTTCAGAAGCCCCTGTAAGTATCTTTGGGGGAGGATGGTAATAAAACCAGCTGCAGAAAGACAAAACTGTCCCAGTGGCACAAAGAGAAAGCAAAGCAGATATATTTAACATGAAATGTAGATCTAGAGTAGTACTATGAACTAGTAAAATAAACCAACCTATTGTGGAAGACAATTGGAAATTTCAGTGTTTGGCTAAGCAGGGAGCCTCTCAATCTAAAAATGAGCATATGAGAGACAGAAAGAAGTAACAAAACAGAAACATAACACAGTATTGGATAATTAGGAATAAAATCCAAGCTAGGAAAAGACTAGCAAAGAATATTAAGGGTAGCAGTAAAGGATCCTACAGATAAGCTAGTTTGAAAAGGAATTTCAGAGAAATGAGGATCTGTTGAGGGATGAGGGAAACAACCTAGAGATAAAGGATAGGAAAAGGTTAAGGTATTCATTCAACACTTCCCTTGCTTTGCACAGCCAAAGTCTGCCCACATACCTCTTCATGCACCAGTTTTGTTTAACGGAAGAGATAGCCAGAGACAGCAACAATTTAGGGACTACTCGAAGAAGCTGGATGTATTCAAATACATGGAGCCACCATGAGTTCATTCAAGAGTGCTGAAAGAAATAGTCCACATGTATACAAGTCTGCTGCCTACAATAGCTGAAAAGCTATGGAAACTAGGGGAGGTCTTCAACAACTACAGAGGGCCTTGAAAAGGCAAGAATGATCCTGCCAGCTTTAATTCAGTTTGTGGAAAGCTGAAGCCCACCTCTTTGAATTCATTTTCAAGCACATAAAGGACAAGAAGATACATCAGAAACACACAACACAGATTTACAGCGAACTGCTTTCTGCAATGGAGTGGACGAGCTTTGTAGATGAAGGAAACAAATGCTTAATGTATATAAGCTATACATGTGTGTGTGTAGAGAAATTTTCCTTTCGGCAAAGCTTTTGACACCATTTTCTGCAGCATTTTCATTTGGATGTTGAGCAGATACATGCTGAAACAAGCTGCTGGTCAGACTGAAAACTGGCTGGACCACCAGGCTTAAAGGACTGTGATTAACAGCTTGACATCTGGCTGATAACAAGCAGAGAACCCTACAGATCAATACTGATGCCCATATTTTTCAGCATCTCCTATCAGTGACCTAGATGATGACATAGAGCACACCCTCAGCAACTCTGCAGATGACAACATCAGATGGAACTGCTGACAAGACAGAGCTGCAGTCCAGAAAGACCCTGATAAACCTCATTATTGCCAAACATCCTGAGATGCCTCCACTGGCACAAAGTGAAGTGCATACAGAGTGGGATAACACCATGCCTTCATTTTGGCTGAGGAGCAGCCCTGCTACAAAGAACCTGGAATTTATGGTGGCTGCCAGGAAGAAGATAAGCCAACAATCCACTCACTGCAAGAACATCAAACGACATCATGGACTATGTTAGCAGGATGGATGGTCAGCAGATCAAGAGAAGTTGACTAATGTTGGTAATGGTGAGGCCCTAGAGCTCTCTCCTTTCTCTTACCTGAAATGTTAAACTTAAGGCAACCAATGAGAAAGGAGGAGAAATATTTGCTTCCAGTAAGCACCAGAAGAGTCCTACTTAAATAAATGCATACATAAATATACACATATGTATATTGAAGATACACATCTTCAGTAAGATGTGAGGATGGAATTTCAAATTCAAAAAGTCAATATCCCTTCTCAACCTCATACTAAGTTTGCTTGGTACACTAGAATCCTTTTCCATATCAAAGTAGAATGCATGACGAGATGCCAGTAAACCCATGCCAGTAAACCCTTGCACTCATTTTTCTTTCATCCTTCCAGCTTCTACTATTGGAAGAAGCTAAATCACTGAAACTCCTGACTTTTAGTTCATGAAGGCACCACTAGATGGACATCAAAACATTTATTCCTGCAGTGTTGACTTACGTTTGACACTTGATTTCAGTGTGAAAAAGAGCACTTACCTTAGACGCAGAGTAAAGGGTCATCAATGGAGCTGGATACATCCCAGCAGCAGAGGCGATGTTCAGGACTATCCCTTTTGATCTGAAAGGCAGTGAAAAGATATTATCATGAAATAAAGGAAACATCTTTCATGTTTCAGAAAATCACTGCAAGCCTTAGGGATGAAGATTAAGACACATTTAAAACCCCAACCAAATGCTAAACTGAGATTTACTAAAATGACTTTAAGCACAATTACAAGTATTCAAGCAATTGGTGTAAATCAGGAATTTATACCAGTTTGTATCTGAGGTCAATACAGCAAGAGAATCAAGCTCCATAAATACGCACACACACACACTGGGCTAAACTATGCAAAACCAAAGCTGCACAAGGCCAAAAGGCAATTTCTAAATCTCAGGTTATGGTAGCAGAAATGTCAACAGAAGTCTATTGTATAGTGTACAGTTTGAGAATCGTTTTCATCTTCTAAATGTTACTTCATGATGGATCTTCAAGATAGGATGTATTGGAATCTACTGCTCAAAGACAAGGGTGTTTTAATATAGTTTGGAAGATATTCAGTGGATTACTATAGAAATTAAGAGTTGTTTTATAGCATACTACAGTAACATTGAAGGTATTCCACAAGAATATTTCAGTAAGGGTACTAGTCTGAAATTAGCTACTTCCAAGCTAATTAGCTACTGCCAAGCACTTCTAAAGCATGTGCAGGTAGGACAAAGTAAGGCTCATGGATTTCCCAACCCAGACTAATGTTAAGTAGGGATTGCAGCAATAGGACAAGCAGTAATGGGTTTAAAATTAAACAGGGGAAGTTTAGACTGGATATAAGGAAGAAGTTCTTTACTGTAAGGCACTGGAATGGGTTACCCAGGGAGGCTGTGAATGTTCCATCCCTGGTGGTGTTCAAGGCCAGGCTGGACAGAGCCTTGAGTGACATGGTTTAGTGTGAGGTGTCCCTGCCCATGGCAGGGGATTGGAACTGGATAATCTTAAGATCCTTTCCAACCGTAACTATTCTATGGCTCTATAATTCTGCATCTATTTCTGATACCAGTTTCACCTACAAAAACTAGGACATAATACTTAGTGCTACATAGAAAGAAGAATTAGTTTCACCAGGTCCAGGCAAATTACGGCTAGCATGCTGTTAGAAGGTGCTACCAGACAGTCCAACACAGTGAAAGATGCACCTCTGTTGCTTTTTACCCTGTAAAAAATTCAAGCCGGTTTACCTGAGCATACTTAGGAAAGGAAAGAAAGGAAGGAGGGGAAGGAAAGAGGGAAAAAGGAAAAGGGAAAAGGATATTCTGCATGTTTAGTGCAGAGTGAGAGCATTCATGCATGTAGCTCAACTCCTGAAGCTTCACATACGAATTTCCCATATTTTTTTATCTAGGTATACCCTGTGCTGCTGCTGCCATGATGATTTAAGTAACCATCCTAAAACCCAAACCATTTAAGTGACCATTAAAAATCACAAGGATGCAACTCTTAAAATCATGACAATGGATTCAAACCAATATGGCTTCAGCCATGATACAAGCGTGAATTAAATCTGTGCTTGATTCACCTCTGGAAATGAGATGGCAGAAAACAGTCATTTCAGTCATTCAGGACTTCAAGCTCCTTTGACAAAGTTTGTTGTATTTATCAGGAGTTACCTGCAAGGTTTGGCTGGTGAAATAAAGTAGTAACATGGATCAAACTGTGTAGTATGGAGGAAATAAGCCCACACGTGAATAATGAATTTTCATTGACGGCAAAAGGTTAACAGAGGATGCCAGAAGTTTTTCATATCACGACAGGTGGTGCTGTGATATTTAGTCATGAGCTCAAACAGGGATTAGCAGTGAAATGAGGATTCATGCAGTTTCTAAGAGATTACCAGATTGGAGAATCCTATAAGGAACTTTTTGAAGAGCTCAGACTCGTGTGTGAACATACTACAGAAGGGCAGATAAAAAGTCAATATTAACAAAACCAACAATGCATCCTGAAGAAAACATGAATTCATCCCAAACCTGGCAGGGCTCTAAAACCATTTCCTGGAAAACCTGAGCAAGGAGTTTCCTTTTGTGCAGCAGTCATCAAAACCACCCAAAGAACAGCATCTTAAGGTCCTTCCTAACACTAAATATTCTATGATTCTATGGTGGGTATGGCAGGGACAGACCCACTGAAATCCCATATGACAGTCTACAGAACACTTCTACCCCTACAGATATAGGACTGAAATATTAAGAACTCAATGATATAAGATATGGGAAAAGAAGAAATAAAAAACAACTCTTATACATCAAAATAAGGTGAAAAGATTGATTCAATTTAGCTGTTTAAGAGACTATTAAGAGCAGCCATGATAAGAGTATACAGACTAATGAATGACAAAGATCAAGATCTTCATTTATCCTTTCAGAATTCAATGGAAAAGACGGCTTTTATTTAAATGAAAGACTGGAATTCAGATCAGATGTAAGGAAGTGTTCTTCCCATAGTCAGCACTTGCCACAAAACTTAATTGAGGACAAAAGCTTAACAGGATTCAAAAACGGGTTAAGAGTTTATATGGATAAACACAAGACTCCTGCTTATAAAACACATTGAAGCTTTAGGGGAGAGGTTGGCATTCAGGCTGTAAAGCAGCATCTGGCTACACTGCAACTCTCCAGCAGGAGCAGTGGCCATCACCTTGGTGCAGCTAGTCCAACCCAGTGAAGAAAACCCTCTTGGAAACACAACAAACAAAGAGCATCCCCTTGCAGAAGCTCCATGGGTTGGTCTGAAGCACCCATTGCCACTGTGGGCTCTGTGGTTGTTAGTTTTTTCTTTATAAAGAAAACAGGCTTAGCCTTAAAAGCTTATAACTTAAAACCTCCAGATAAAAAGAAACTGAGAAGCATCTTGTAAGGGCAACACTTCCATTGACTCCAAGTACAATTTTGCTTCTTAGAGGAACCACAGAAGAAATGCTTTGAGGGATGGTTCTGAAGAACTACACAAAGCATCAGTGTGGCAAAAAGAAACATTGGCTCCATCCAACTCAACTGTGCAATTAATGAAATCAGAAGTTAGGGCAGGTGAGGAGAACTAGGCCCATACCCTCACACCTCCCCATCATTCTACCTTAAGTGGTCCAGCACTGCAGAGGCTATATTTAGCCATCTCCCTGTTGCTGTGGCAACCAGCGCCTGCTCTAGCTGCACGCAGAGTGGAAAGAGCAAGCTTCCTCTGTAATGTAATTATGCACTTGCTACTTCCCTGGCAATAAATACCATAGTTTGATATTTGTCTAGAAACAGTCAACTGATTTTTGTTGTTGCTGGGGTTTTCTTTTTGTTCCTGAAGACATCAAGCCTCCATCTGCAGTTCTATGAGTCTCCCATCTCAGACAGTAAGCCTGAAAATTTACAGAAGAACTGCTCATTTAAGTGTAATAGGAAGCTGCAGATTATAAATTGTCCTTTTAAGTGTCCAGAGCACAGGAGAGAAGCCACAGCAGAGAATCTAAATGCCATTACCAGAAGTGGTATTCATCTAATACTGCTGTTTATTATACATAAAAAGACACACCAAGATGCACTTCTGTTTACTCCTTAGAGATGGGATGTAAAGCATGTAAAATCTGCTCTATTTTTGTATTTGCCTTGTAGTATCTTGCCATAAACCCAACATTCAAATACATGAAAGTACACACTAACTAGGTGCAAGATGCTATAGCATGCTACATCACATCTATCTACTCTGTATGATATGCTCCTTGAACAAGTGAGGAATAATGATGGGATTCCTATTCTGGTTTTATTTTTAGAGCCCGAGGCCCTTTTTCCTAAACCGCTGTCCCATGTGGGAAATTCATGGCTGGCCCAAAGAGCAACCGATGGCAAGCACCACTCATTCATGCCCTTGGATTTGCTGGACATCAATGTCCTCCTGTGGTTACAGACTCTTATTGGTGTTACTGTGGTCTGTGAGCTATGACTACGCAGGAACTGGCAGCTGCAGACAGTGCTTCTGTGCACTGCAAACCAACTGACTTCACAAAACCAAAGAGAAAATGGAAGGTTCTCAAATATTTTACCATAGGACAGAAACCAAGGTCTACATCCATATGGAGCAGAGATTTAAAGTGGGTTCTCACACAAAAACACAAGTTCAAGATGTGTTTGAGTTTTATTTTAATCACTGTTAACCTTTGCTTTCCAGGCTGTTTCTTGTACATTTATCCTTGAGATTCCTGAGGTAACCATGTAGTTAGGAAAAGAGAGAAGAAACATGACACAGTGTGCTCAAGGGTAGCCTGAATCGGAAGCCAGCAGTATCCTGGTTTGCTGCCTTTCATTCAAATCATCTTACCCAGGTTAATATGTAACAGAAAAACACACACAACATACTCCAAAGGTAAAGCAGACGTCATTCCATCGTGAGAAGGTGAAGAGATCAACTGTGCCAAAGGGATAACTATGGCATTTCTTTATACAGAGAAGAAACTGAGGCAAGAAACTGTTAGAACTTAAAAGCTCCAAAACCTGATATGTGAAATCCTTTGACAGCAGAATTGCTTTGGTCATGTTGGCATCTTAAGAGGGTTTCACAAATGGCATATCCATTTACCTATCGATAACAATACATGGGCAAGGAGTAGCTTTTTATTTACAAACCCTGCATAGCTACCACCACCATAATATAATCCCCATCCTCTACTCCAGCTTTATGGGGAAACATTACCTCCCTATCAGAGTTCTATCTTCGGTCTTCTTTTCTAATTCAAATTTCTTTACATGAAATGAACTTGTTCTTGTCTCATGATTGTTATAACTAAGCAAACTAAGCTTACCATCACCCTGATGTGGTGGACACTGACTCCCATACTAACCACTAGCTTGGAGAGTATGGTTTAGCTGTGAAACATTTGCTCTGCATCTATGCAACACTGAATATTTGAATCCCAGCCTGCAATGAAGACTTCCAGAGAGCACAATATAATAAACACCTTTTCTTCCTTTATCTTTGTCTGATTTGCAGCTTTTCCCCATATTTATGCTGCTCCTACAGTACTCATTTGGAGGTGATACCATGGTGACTCTCATGCATGGTCATACACAGCTTCCTTCAGTATTGCAAGCATAGCCCAGACCTCACCTAGTGTAAACCCCAGCAAGCCAGGTTTAGAATCCCAGACTGATTTGTGTTGGAAGGGACCTTAAAGCTCATCCAGCTGCAGCCCCTGCCACAGGCAGGGACACCTTCCACTAGAGCAGCTTGCTCCAAGCCCGTGTTCAACCTGGCCTTGAACACTGCCAGGGATGGGGCAGCCACAGCTTCTCTGGGCACCTTGTGCCAGCACCCTCACAGGGAAAAACTTCTGCCTAACATCTAATCTAAATCTCCTCTCTTTGAGCTTAAAGCCATTCCCCTTGTCCTGTCCTTATCGGCCCTTGTAAAAATTCCCTCTCCAGGTTTCTTGCTGACCCTTTTTAGGCATTGGAAGCTGCTCTAGTGTGTCCCTGGAGCCTTCCCTTTTCCAGGCTGAACAAGCCCAACTCTCTCAGCCTGGCTCCAGAGCAGAGGTGAAGACCTCTGTAGTACCACGAAGACAACAAACAGCTTGGGACAGTTAGTATCAGCTAGAAAACAGCCCAGAGAGACTATGTGGAAGCTGTGCACCTTTAAGTTTCACCTGGGAGCTGCCTAGGAAGTCAGTACACATCTTGTGTAGCGACAGTGGTGTGCATTAGCTTTTATTTTAAAGAGCTGGCCTCCAATTCTGCTTTTCCAAATGATCACAGACTTTCCTCAACATACCTCCTATTGTATAATGAGAACATACTCTTTGCATCCATTTTCCTTACAATGACTTAGAGAAATAGCCTTAAGAAGGTTATTCCCAGGAACTGTAACCACCCCCTCAGAAGAGCAGGTTGTTGAGTTAGTGCTGATGAGTCAGACGGGCTTTTTAATTCTGTTCTAAAAGGAATCACCACAACAGTGGTGAAGGGAGAAGGGGGAGGGAAATAAAAAGGGAATCGAGTGGAAAAGGCTTCCACCGTCTGATGATTCATGCACCATCAGCATGACTCACCCAGCGTTACTCTGCCATTAGAACATGGAGACTGGGGCTGATTAGTCACAGTAATGAATTTTTCAAGAAAGGATTCTCCCCTATAAATCCCGATGACTTTGTCTGGGTGGTGTGGCTGTGACTCACCTTTCCAGCATGCCGGGCAGCACCAGTCGTGTCATCTGCAGAAAGAAAACAGTCGCGATGGCTGAGAAGGCAGACACCAGACAGTGAGAGACTGAGGGAAGCCTCCCTTTTCCTCCCAAAGCAGCTGCAACCCCCTCCGCCCCAGCCCTGGCTCCGGGAAGCAGGGACCATACTTTGCGTAGGCTGGTTATTTTTATTCTACCTGGATAACTTGGCTCTGCCAAGCAGTGTGTGTGCACGCACTGAATTGGTGAACCCATCCAGCTAGTAGCACAAGAGTAAACAGAATTCCTTCTCCACTCTGCAGCATCAGTGGCCTCTAAAGAACATTAAAACACCAGTGTATGGTCTTTCTCTCCCCACAAAAAGCATCCGTCTTTCTTAAGACTGACTAAATTTACCACCCATGCCAAGAAGGTTCCAGGCAATATCCAACCCATTTTAGCTAGGCTTAGCAAACTGTTGGGTTTAACTTCAATTGTGGAGCAGCAAGAGCATTGGGCAGAAAGAGTGAATATCAGTTTCCTATACTATGCTACCTACAGAAAGCATTTAAGACCCCAAACCATGCAGGGGGTTTGGACCTAGATGATCTTAAGGTCCTTTCCAACCCTAACTATTCTATGATTCTATGATTTCTTGCTGATTACACAGGTGGTTTCACACTGAGGAACCTACACCTCCATGAGGAAAACAGCTTGGCAAACCTTACTGCTTGGGAAGCTCCTGCCTTCCTTATGACTCTGAGCAATCCATTTACACCCTGGCTGAAGGATTCTCCAGAGCAGCAATCCTAACACAAGCTTCCCAGTTGCAGACAGAGCAGCTCTGACAAGGGAACACATCAAGCATCGATCTGAACTTCAACAACTTTAATGTGAAATAGTTCATTTTCCTCCTATTAATTACTACCATCCTAAAATAAGAACCACATCCAAAATCTCTGCCTTTAAGCAATGTCATCAAAGTTAAGTTTGTGCCAAATACTACCTGTCCCCAACTAACCCTGTTAATAAACACCATGTCACTGACACCAAAGACAGAGTAGACAAGGAATATAAATCACTACCACTTTAACATCTTTACAAGGTGTTCCAAGCAAAGTTCTTGAGAACACACTGAAGACTGGGTAATAAAATACTAACAGCACCAAAATGCATTGGTACTCCCACTGATACCAAATTGCCTTGATAGCTTAAAGCATGAAGTATTTAAGTAGTATAACAGGAAAACCACAGCAAAGTGAGATATCAGCATATACAGGATCACAGAACACCTGCAAGCACTTTCATTGCAAAGAAACAAATTTTATTGCAGCATGTTCTTTGTATCAGCACTGCATTAGCCTTTACATATGAATGAATCTGGGTTTGGGGATTTTGGTTTGGTTTTACTGTTATATTATAAAACATATGGTGTCAGGAGAGAAAAGTCACCACAGAAAACAAAGTTTCAAATGCATTGCAGCTGACACACAAACGGAACGGCAGAGAAGAGATGTGATTTGTATTTTAGTGGCATTTCTCACTTGGAATAGATTCTGCCATCAGCTGTGCTGCATGACAACTTCGATAAGGGACTGTACAGGCAGGAGTTGAGCAGACCTTGCTGTCAGGAAGTCATCTGTTGATACACTTAACTCTCAGCACTGCCCCAGAAGTCAAACTCAGCAGTCAGAGTTGGTACACATCACCAAGCAAAACAGATCTGATGCCACTTCATAAAACCTCCTAACATTATGTCTAAGTATACATGAGATTTTCCATACAGGAATGCTTCAATAAAGGTGTGGGAAGAACTATTTATTTTAATGTCAACAGAGAAAGAATGATTTGGGCAAATTTTAACATTGGTTCAAGACTGGCAGATCTTTTATCTGCTGCGAGCTTTATGAGCTCTCCCACAGATCTCTTTGCAAAAAGCAGCAGATTGTTCCTTGCTCCTCAGGGCAGTGTAAAGCTGCGTATCATAGAATCACAGAATGGTTTGGGTTCTTTAGAAGATCATCCAGCTCCAGCCCCCCTGCCATGGGCAGGGACACCTCACACTAAACCATGTTGCCTAAGGCCCTGTCCAACCTGGCCCTGAGCGCTGCCAGGGATGGAGCATTGACCACAGATGGACACAGGGACATGGACTGGAACTGCCTTCCCTTAGGCAATCCCTAAGTGGCCTGAAAAAGCAGTACAGGATTTCCCATTGTACTGCAGAGGGGACTCCATGTTTGAAACTATTATAAATGCACACAAATGCATTCATGGTCTAAACCATACAACCCACCAAAGCAGTTCTAACAGCGTATCGCAAACCGGCTATTGATACCCCAGTAAGTGCCCAGGAAAACATGCTGCAATAAGTGTCTGACTTATATATATATTAAAAAACCATGAGGACATTGACAGCTGAGACAGAACAACAGGTACAATTCAGGTAGAATTCAAGAAGTCTCTCATCACCAGCTGTGTTAAAATAGTCTGTTTCTAAGGTTTAGCTGGACCAAAAATCCTTTTCCCTTCCACAGAAAAACACTGATGGCAAAACTGGCTCCATACCCAACATCCCTTCCATGTATTTCCATTAAAATTAGTATTTTGAGGGAATTAAACCAAAATCTGTGAAATAGGGCAAAACTGTTTTTCCTATCTCTATTTTTACACTTTGTAATGTGTGAAAGGAGATGCATGAATATTCGGGATCTTTATGTACAGAAAACATACCACTGCTTTTAAAGACTAAAACAACAGAAGGCAACTGTCTGAGTCAGCCCCTCCTCACCCAGCCAAGCCCATACCCTGTTACAGCAGTGCAGGAGCACTATTGGAAATGTGCTGGCAGGGCATTCTGCAGCTCTGCGTGGGTCTGGAAAATCCATACATTATATACACATACACAGAAATATCCCCAGCATCAACTCAAGTAATGTAGTTTTGTCACTAATCAGTGCCCATACGTGCTTGCATGATCTTAATCCAAATAGCTAAATGGGTTAATTCTTGCCTTCGATAGCTATAATCTCCAATGTGCCACTATGAAATTTGTTCATCAACAAATATCTAGAACTGAATACATAGCTCAGATAAATAATCCAGAATTTAGCTAGACATGATTTAGAAATAGCTAGCTTTGTAACTGAGAGGGACTCTTCATCAGAGACTGTAATGATACAAGGGGCGATGGGTTCAAACTGAAACATGGGAAGTTCAGGTTAGAGATAAGGCAGAAGCTCTTCCCTGTGAGGGTGCTGAGGCACTGGCACAGGGTGCCCAGAGAAGCCGTGGCTGCCCCATCCCTGGCAGTGTTCAAGGCCAGGTTGGACACAGGGGCTTGGAGCAAGCTGCTCTAGTGGAAGGGGTTGGAACTGGATAAGCATTAAGGTCCCTTCCAACCAAAACATTTCTAGAAGTCTATGATTCTATTGACAAGGTGCACTTCAGAAATGCCAACGCATTGCAAGTCTGCATCTATAGGAATTGGCACACAGCATGCCAGAGAACTCCATAGCAGTGCTTCTTTCTCTGAAAGAAATCTAATAAAGGAAGAAGAAAGTGTCAGGAAACACTTTCTGGGAACTACCCTCAGCTGAGTGCCTTCAGTTGGTGGTAACTGAACTCCCTTTGCCTTCTTCACACCATCATTTTTCTGAACAAATACTACCTTCCATAGAAATACCAGCGCTGCAGATGAAAACATGAATGTTCCCAAGACTCTGACAGCTGGGTTATTGCAGACAAGTAGCCAGACACAAGGCTCTGTGAAACCTGCCAGCTCATCCAAAGCAATCTGGTCTTTTCTTCCTGAAAGTCTGCATTAGAGCAGAGGGAGGACGTGTCTGTGTGTATGCACGCCTGAGGAAGCTGCTCAGGACAGTCTCCTTGACATCAGAATCAAAATCATAGGATGGTTAGGGTTGGCAAGGACCTTATGATTATCCAGTTCTAACCCCCCTGCCATGGGCAGGAACACCTCACACTAACCCATGTCACCCAAGGATCTCTCTAACCTGGCCTTGAACACTGCCAGAATCTGGCAAAATGTTAGCACACAACCATGAAACAGTAGTTGTTGAGGGGCTTTTGCTTGGTTTTCAGTGATACACATACACACATAATGCTACCATAGAGTTTGGGGTATAGTTCCTTCAGCTTGGAGGGCTGCAGCAGTAGTTATTGAGGGGGTTTTGCTTGGTTTTCAGTGATAAACATACACATATAATGCTACGACAGAGTTTGGGTATAGTTCCTTTGGTTAGGAGGGCTGCATTATTGCCTAATCCTCCAGCCCCTAAGTTCCAGCATGCTCACAGCCAATGGCTAACTTAAGGTAGAGATTCATTACAGACCATTTCATTAAAGAAGGTATCATTTCTTGATGTCCATTTACCTACAACTGCATTTATTGCATGCCCAGCAAGCACCGGTTCTCTTGTCCACTCTTCCTCACCAGAGGTGTCTTCTACCTTCTAATTTGGGGATAAAAAGCATTGCCTTGAGCGTAAAGCAGCAGAGATTCCTATCTGCGAATACAAAAAGGCACAGCCTTCTGGCTAGATTTATGTTCTAAAGTGGTTGCTACACTTAAAAGCTCCTATTAGAGCACTAACAAATTGAAGTTATAACCATGTATTTCCAGTGTTTCTTCCTCAGAAAAAGATATCCCATTCTTAATGATCACCAAGGTGTAGTCTTTTCTCATTCCAACCCAAACAATAGCTCAGGAGCAGAGCTTAGGGGAAGAATAATAACTTGTAAATATCTTTCAAGTGATATTCACTTAGATTGCTGAAATATACTAGGAAAACCTGAGGTAAATATTGGAAGTCATCCTTCCCATCTTATGGACCACACCATTGTCATACACAGGCAGAAATCTAATACCATAGTTGTATATTTAGACGTAAGTTATTCTATGGTACGATGTTATGACTACAAGTTTTCTTCCCACTACCAAAAAGTATAATGATCTGTAATGAAGCCTATGCAAATACAACATAAGATCATGGAATCAAGGAAGTTTCTGTTGGAAGGGACCTTAAAGCTCATCCAGCTCCAACCCCTGCCATGGGCAGGGACACCTTCCACTAGAGCAGCTTGCTCCAAGCCCTTGTGTCCAACCTAGCCTTGAACGCTGCCAGGGATGGGGCAGCCACAGCTTCTCTGGGCACCTTGTGCCAGTGCCTCAGCACCCTCACAGGGAAGAATTTCTTCCTAATGTGTAATCTAAATTTACCCTTTTTTGAGCTTAAAGTCATTTCTCCTTTTCCTGTCCCTACAGGCCCTTGTAAAAAGTCCTTCTCCAGACTTCTTGTAGACCCCTTCAGCTTCCAGATGAAGCTAAAGAACTTGTGCAAGTTTTCTACCTTGTTATGCAGCCAAGAAGCTTCTTTCAGCTCTCACGAATCTGAGGTGAAATCTAACAACTCAAAGCAACACAACCTTCTAAAGATTAGCAATTCCCTGTGGTGCACCCATTCATGTACAAAAACATCATCACTACCATAAGATAATTCATAGTGCCTGGGCAGAGGATTCACACAAGTTCACAAATGCATTAGCTCTTTAGCATCTGACACCATGCCTATGCAACACTTAGTACAGACCTTACACTGAAAGAACTAAAGAACTCATGCACTGGTAGATAAATGGATCGTGAAACCTATTTTCAGCATCTACTATTAGGTTTTCTAAGTGTATCTCTTTTGAAACATAGAATTAAAGCAGTTCATACATCCAGCTGAACAAGAATGACTTCTATCTGTATACACTTCCAAGTAAACCTGATGTCAATTCAGCAGAAAAATCACACAGTGACCCATGCAGCAAAGTCAGTAAGCAGAAAGGGGCACGGGACATCCAAAGGGAACATAGCATGCTGCAAGCCCTCTTCATTGTCATTGGCTTTCCTTTGGGCAATAGGGAAAACTGTCACCTAAAACTATTTAGGGCCGCAAACTTTCAGAGTCCAGTTTATAAGGCAGAGCTCCCAAATTAAGGGTCTTATTATCCAAATAACAAGGATGAACTTTCTCTTTTCAGAAAGCAGAATATGAGCTGTCTTAACCCAAAACCTATGAAAAGCCACAGAACTCCAGGATTTCATAGAATCACAGAATGGTTTGGGTTAGAAAGGACCTTAAGATCATCCAGTTCCAACCCCTGCCATGGGCAGGGACACCTCACACTAAACCATGTCACCCAAGGCTCTGTCCAACCTGGCCTTGAACACTGCCAGGGACGGAGCATTCAGAACTTCCCTGGGCAACCCATTCCAGTGCCTCACCACCCTCACAATAAAGAATTTCTTCCTTAAACTTCTTCTCTTTAAGTTTGAACCTGTTACCCCTTGTCCTGTCACTACAGTCCCTAATGAAGAGTCCCTCCCCAGCATCCCTATAGGCCCCCTTCAGATACTGGAAGGCTGCTATGAGGTCTCCATTTCCTAAATTTCCCAAATTTCCCCAAGTTGAAGAAAAAAAACAGGTACTTCCCTGAAAGGTATTTATCACAGCTACATTTCCCTTGTTCCATGTGTACCATGCTCTCAGGTTCAAAGTCAGCGAGGTGCATTTAATTTCTCCCTCCGGACCACCTGAGCAATACTCATGACCACCTTCAAAGAACACTTGCTCCTCTTCCACGTGCTGACAACTCTTCCCCTCTGTTATAAAGTTTTATGATGTACTCGGTATGATATGGTAGGATGTACTATATCACCATCCCCTCTTTGATTATGTCTTTGAGTATAAATGTATAGAAATCTCTTGACTAAACCAGAATATGCACACAGAGTGATCCCACAAGTCAAGTGTTGCCACTTCCCTCATAATTATGTTCCACTTGCTGTGATGCTCTCCAATACACAGCAAATACAGAAGTTCACATAGGGCTCTACCAGGGCACAAGCATCTAGGACAAGGTACCTTTACAGATGTGGTATTAGGCTGCACAAGCCCATCTGAACACTCACCAGAGAAAGAGATGTCATTTCCCACTGTCTTTCAGGATTACTGCTCCCCAGGCTGTTCTTACTTCTCTGTTTTCTTTTTCCCCATTCAAGTTTATGCAAGGTGTGAGTTTTGTTGTTGGTTTATGGCTTTCTTCGGGCTTTCTTCCTAAACTCACAGTTTCAGACTTTTAGGTGGAGTTGTTCCCTTGTCCTGCCTGGGACTCACAACCTGGCATAATTCACCTCTCATTGCTCTCCCATTAAGAGGGTAGCTGACACTAGATCCCCCAGTTCAACACAAAGTATTTACATATCTGAAGTCTCAAGCAAACCTTAAGCATCTCAAATACAGCAATGATAAAAAAACTCAACTTGTAGACCTGTTATCCCTTTGTATTTGACAGTATAAAACAACCAACCAAGTCAAAGACATCAAGCACAGACATCAAGGCATGTACACATATATAACTTGCTCTCACCCTTCCTCTCTTAATGCCAATTTCCATCCAAAGGCTAGCCTGAAAACCCCAAATTCACATTCCCCCACAAGATAATAGCTTGCAAACCAATTCAGCTCCTTGCTTAATCAACTGCTAAGCCAGCACTCCCTCAAATATTTAGTCCTCCTCATTTTTCAAGAGAACACAGGTTTATGCCTCACTCCCAATGCAATTGGTATATTGTGATGCTGCAGACAGAAAGAACACACTTGCTGGTCCTCAAATCCTGCTTCGCAAGGAGAAAGAACAGCTCCCTCAAGTATGTTAAACTCTGCACTCATTACCTACCTATTTTTGCCCCCTGGAGACCAAGTCTGGCTTTCAGAACGTTAATCCAACAGTCAAATCAAGTTTATTTGGTTTTCCAAGTGCAAGGTCCTACACCTGGGTCAGAGCAATCCCAGGCACAGTTACAGGTTGGGCAAAGAGGAGATTCAGAGCAGCCCTGTGGAGAAGGACTTGGGAGTGATGGTCAATCAGAAAATGAACATGAGCCGGCTTCAGTGTGCACTTGCAGCCCAGAAAGCAACCGTATCCTGGGCTGCATCAAAAGGAGTGTGACCAGCAGCTGGAAGGAGGTGATCCTGCCCCTCTACTCTGCTCTCGTGAGACCTCACCTGCAGCATTGTGTGCAGTTCTGGTGTCCTCAACATAAAAAGGACATGGAACTGTTGGAACAAGTCCAGAGGAGGTCACGAGAATGATCAGGGGACTGGAGCATCTCCTGTATGAAGACAGGCTGGGAAAGTTGGGGCTGTTCAGCCTGGAGAAGAGAAGGCTGCATGCAGCCTTCCAGTATCTGAAGGGGGCCTATAGGGATGCTGGGGAGGGACTCTTCATTAGGGACTGTAGTGACAGGACAAGGGGTAACAGGTTCAAACTTAAAGAGAAGAAGTTTAAATCTAAGGAAGAAATTCTTTATTGTGAGGGTGGTGAGGCACTGGAATGGGTTGCCCAGGGAAGTTCTGAATGCTCCGTCCCTGGCAGTGTTCAAGGCCAGGTTGGACAGAGCCTTGGGTGACATGGCATGGGGGTTGGAACTGGATGATCTTAAGGTCCTTTCCAACCCAAACTATTCTATGATTCTAAATCAAAGGCTGTAGCATACAAAGGTGAGCTGACACAAGAAGATGCAGTTGATACAGAGGAACTATAAATGAAAACTACACAGAGCAACTATAATTTGGGCTCTTCAACACTTACTGGTTAATGAAAAACCTCAGGGGTTTTGACTTGTATTTTATTCAGAGTCAAAAATGTTCAGTTTGTATCTCAAAATGGGAGGAGGATATCAAAAAATGATGATGATACAAACCCATGTTACCTGTCACTAACAGTCATTAAAGGGAAGTTCTGCTTTTTAAATCCCTCCAGAAGCTTCAGATGAGATTCTGCCAGGAAGCATGAAACTTCACATACTACCCTGTCTTCTTCCTCATTTATCTGTCACCATAACCCTTGTGTAAGGCTGTATTAAGTCTCAAGCTTTCCTGAGAAAATACCATAAACAAGACCCAAGGCGCCTCTTTCATATATTATATGAAGAAAGGAGTAAGTCCTGCATTGCACATCACCATGGAAATGTGACATTTCCCACAGAGCTTAAAAAGCACCTACTGTGTTTGAGGGGGCCGGGTGGTCTTTGGTCAGTTTTTTTGGCTAGTATTGTAAAAGATGTGAGATTTCCAATGTGTTTTACACAGTTTAACGTAGTTTTACATGGTTTGACATAGTTTTATATAGTTTGATGTAGTTTTACATAGCTTGTCTTCAGGGGTGTACAGGATGCTCTGAAGGCAGATAGCAGTAATGACAACACTTCATGCCAGAGCCCAAAACTGCAGCACTATGGGGTTTGTGGGTGACCTAACCCAACCCTAAGGACATGATGGTGCAGACAGCATGGAATAAGATTTCGGAAAGAGCTCTGATGGGAAACAAGTTCTCACATATTAGGGGAGATTTCATAGTATTAGATCCTTTACAGTTGGGAAAAGTATTAAACAGCAGGATCAATCAGGTTCATATTTTATCCTATGAAGTGAAGATAGGGTCTTATCTCTCAGTGCCCCCTTTCTCTTACATGCTGGATATCCCCCTAGGTAATCCAGTGAGCTGCCTAACAAAAGAGATGGGTCAAAAGGTGGGGGATGAGCATTACCCTTCAGAAATGCCTACATCTGTGGCAATAAAACATCTCTGCAGAATCAGACTGTGCTGACTACCTTGACTTTCCAACTTCAAGCCTAAGGAGTGTTTCAGCCAGAACTGAAGCAGAGGTGTTTGATATGTGTGCCAGAACAGTTATGCTGTCCCACAGGTGTTGCTGATGGCACATGATGCAGGTTACAGGGGATACCATTACCTGAGGAAGCCTGGTCCGAAAGGCAAGGAAGTAGATGGCAATGCTCCAGAATATAACAGTAGACAGGTTATGTGACACCTCTAAAGAGGATCCGGAAACACTGTAAACAGAATGAGCACTACGGGCACTAGCAAAACCTGTTCTGTCTCTTCTACTTTCACCTTTTCAGCACACTCTCATCTCCTTGCTTAGGAATGTGGTGCTCTCTTCCATCCCCTCATGTTTTTAATCCAGCAATAAGGAAGAGTTATCTTTCTAAACACACATACACCTGGATAAGAGATGATATCAATAAATACTGAGTGAAATATCCACAGTATTATGTCCCCAAAATGTAATTGAGGGGACATACAGGCTTCTCCTAAAACTGATTTTTTCCTACCATGGTTCTCTAGTTCTATAGATTCTCCTGACAAACTGACTTACAGATGGTACCTATCTCTAACGTGCTCCTCTCCCCAGAACAATAAGCATCTGGCATGCCTGCTGTTTAATTACACAACAGGCTCTTGCAGGGGGAAACATTTTCAAGCCTGGAAGCTTATGCTCAAGCTCTGATTATACCCAGTAGCAGGAGCTGCTCCTGGTCAAGAAAGAAGTTTTGAAAGAGAAGGAAAAGCACTATTAACACACAGCAAGTACATCTTGAGGAAGGTTTTACAGGTGTGAAGACAGCCACATTAGAATGTGAAGAGGCTGACAGGAGACAAATCTGACAATGAACTGTAAACTGTTGACCACCACTGATCATGATGACTCAAGCCACAAAACAGTAGTAGTTTATTCAGAAAACCAAAATAATCTGGCTGCATCTCTGCATTTGCTTTAACTGAGTTAAAGCAGACCTCAACTATTATTCTATCTTCAGAAATACACATTCAATTAGTTCATCTCTAACTTTTCTATTCTAACAAGATGCTCCCAGGAAGAATGATACCCCACATCATTTAATCACTGAATAGTGCACTCCCTCTGCTGGCACAGCAAAGATGTCACACCTCAGCAGAAGCACTGATTACACTCATCTCTAACTGAGTGGTCTCTGCATGATAACACTTCAGATTTACAACTGGCGTAGCTCTGTTAACATTACAAAGAGCCTGCTAAGTGACTTCCATAACAGAAAACACTAACAATCCCGTTCAGTCATGCAATGGTTGCACTTTCACTGTTTGCCTGTGTTTTAATAATCCTATAGAAGCATTGCCTTAAGAGGTCCTGTCCCACCTTACACAGAAACACCACACAGTTTAGATTCCCCACATGCACCACACTAGATGAATTTAGTACTTGACCTAATCAGAACAGCTGCAGGGACGTCAAATCTTCCAAGCCAACTTTAAAACATCTAATATTTTGACTCTTGGGGCAAAAGGTTAACCCTCATCTAATGGAAACACAAGTTTTGTTATGCATAAGAGAAAGTGATGGTTTAACAGTGAGTAATCACAGGGAGTTTCTTCAGAACTCACTGATAATGCTCTAATTGACTCCTAATGTCATGTAAGCAGCTGCTATTCCCTCTGGCCCTTTCAGCTGGAAATACTATGATGAAAATCTGAGGGTTTGAATGGGTTTCATGTTAATAAACAAGAGAACCGCCATATATTTTAGCCTGAAGTCAGGCTGATTTCTCAATCAGCAACAACTTCAGGTTTAATGTTACAAAGGGAAGGTAACTTCACTTCAAAAGTTAATGCATACCTTTGTGGACTTGGTTTTCCTTCCTGTTCCTATATTTCACAGAAGATATTTAAGTGCCTTCTCATTGCAATGTACAAAAACCTGAGCTGTGCAGAAAGAAACACCCCAAAGCCACAGATACAGGGGGAGAACAATGAATGGCTTACAAGAAGGACTAGAACAACAGGCATGAAGAAGCATTAAGTGTTCTGTGCACACCTTGCTCTTCCAAATAGCTAATGGGTATCTTTGCAACTAATTCTATTTCACATAACCAGAACAGTCTGATAGGACAGCCATAACCTCTGGGTTACTCCAAGACAAAAACTGAACCTGTGATCCAACAGGCAAAAGTAATTGCCCCAGATAAGCAGATGTAATTGTTTAGTGGTTTTGAATGAAGACATCAAGGACAAGTGTTGGTGAGGGGCACTTACCTTACAAACAGACAGGATGTTAATGTTGGTCATTTGCTCGATTGTCTACAAGAAAACAAAGGCTGGGTTTTATTCCAAGTTAGCTGTTTGGTATTTACACACTCTCTAGGTTCAAGTGCAAGGATAACTTAAACCTTACACTTACACATCCACCTTTACTCACTGCTTTCCTGCTTAAGTATTGGGAACAGTGATAGACTTTCAAAGCACAGTCTGTGAATTGCCCTTGGTCAAGTTTTATCTCTGATTAGTGACTCATACTAATAAAGAACAATGCAGATGTATCACACTGACACTGTATTTTCTATAATTTTTTGCAATATTTATGAACTTTAATAAATTCTGCTGGTTTAGACACATTCATAAATTAATGTCTGTATTTTGCTCTGCATTTCACAATATTGTTTGAAACTTAAATTTTATTCATCAGGTAAAAAAAATAGGATTTGGAGATTTATTCTTTCTGCTATCAGGAAGCTTATTTTTAGGTGAATGAAAACCCATATACACCTATCAACACTTAGGCAGGAAACACAAACCCATAGTGGATACAATGAGCTACAAGGATTTTGGAAACAAAACCATCCGCCAATGAAATCGTAAACAGTTTTCAATGTACCCAATGCAATCAAGGTTGTCCCCACAATACAAACTAATGTGGTCATATTTAAGTTTCATAACAGTGTTATGGAATATGCAGCTTCCATTCATGAAGCTGCTTGCTTCCCTTCCCTTCAGTCACTTAAGAACCCCAGCTCCAGCTAAGGCAGCTCATGAACCAGAGCCAGATGAGACCATAGACAGGAGCAGAACTGAGCTACTGACCCCAGAGCATCTTTCTGAAGTAGGAATACAAAATGAAGAACAATGTGTAAAACCACAAAAACCAAGACTGCCATCACCTGATTTGTTGCTTTATGTAAATCTCAGCTTTTGGGACCCTTCACTGTAATCAGAAGACCTTGTTATATGGCTTCCTTAACCAAACCTGAATACCTTCATCATATCTGTTCAGCATTTAGTGTGAACTATGAGAACATCCCGAAGTACCACAAAAGCACTTACCTTGTCCAGGTCTGGAACATCGAGAAAATACTCAGGATAAGAATAGGAGATTCCCACATTGTTAACTGAAACAAAAGAATGAATTAGATCCATGGGACGCCATCAGCTTTCTCAGGCTATGATGAATAACAGTTTTCAAACAACACTCTTAAAATGGTGCATTTAAAACATTGTGACACCTTTAGCCAAGCTTCCCTCAGTGTACGAATACACATGAAGAATATAAGTGACTACCCAAGCCATTTTAAATGTGTAAGTGTGAATTCTCTAGTTGTTTAAAAGCTGGCACATCTAGCACATCATACCCATCCAACACATTCCACAGTGCAAGGGAAGAACAATTCCTCGTTTAGAAATGTCAGCACACAACATGTGAGTGTAAAGCGACATTGCTGCACCACAGTATTGAGACCCTGCTGAAAGGGAGCTTCCAGCCAAAGCAAAGCTGTCAGTGCCAGGCAGGACATTGAGTGAAACTGGTTGATATCTCTTTTACTGATATCTCTTTTACTGATAGAAGCTTGGGATGAAGGGACCTTAAAGCTCATCCAGCTCCAACCCCTGCCATGGGCAGGGACACCTTCCACTAGAGCAGCTTGCTCCAAGCCCTTGTGGCCAACCTGGCCTTGAACACTGATCGGNCTGCCATGGGCAGGGACACCTTCCACTAGAGCAGCTTGCTCCAAGCCCTTGTGGCCAACCTGGCCTTGAACACTGCCAGGGATGGGGCAGCCACAGCTTCTCTGGGCACCTTGTGCCAGCGCCTCAGCACCCTCACAGGGAAGAGCTTCTGCCTAAGAGCTCATCTCAGTCTCCCCTGTTCTGGCAGGTTCAAGCCATTCATTCCCCTTGGCCTGACCCTACAGGCCCTTGTCCCAAGCCCCTCTCCAGGTTTCCTGCAGCCCCTTTAGGCACTGGAGCTGCTCTCAGGTCTCCCCTTAAGGAGCCTTCTCTTCTTCAGGCTGACCCAGCCCAGCTCTCTCAGTCTGGCTCCATGGCAGATGCAGTCAAAGACGCCACAGCGGAGCGGCCGCAAGATGGCAGCAGGAGCCCGAGCGGCGGCCGCTTCCCTCCTCCCAGGTCCTCCCGGTCCGTCCATCCATACCCCACCGCGGCCCCAGCCGCCTTCAAAGGGCCTTAGGACCCGCCTCTGCTGTACCCTATGGTCAGGGGCTCCTTACACAGAGATCCACCGCATCCAACTGTCCTCCCTGCCGCCACCCCACATCTGCAAAGCCTTTTCCCCGCTTTGTAGCATACAAAATGAACCAAGGGAATGTATTAATTACTTAAACCTCTTGATTTCCCAGCAAGGTTTCATTCTCAGACGTGAAACCAATGCCCATGCTCAAATCCCAACGCAAGCAGGGGAAAACTTCTAACACCGATAGCAAACAGCACAGCTCCGCAGCCTCAAACTTCACAGAGCACATTGATATGGAGACACATATACACACACCAAAGGGGAAAAGAAAGCCAGCAAATGGGATCTCCGTTTCCCAAGTACCCAGTTGTTCATCTTACGCAAGTGAATCGTGTGACATTTGGTTGCTGTGGCAACATTTTACATTTATATAGTGCCTCACACCCTAGAGAATCCCCAAGCGCTCACTGTGTGTGCTCAATGGGCACTGTCCACCTTCAGGGCAGGAGTCTGCAAGGCAAGAATCACCATGAAAAGGCACTGATGCCTTTAAAAGTATATATAACAACAGCCCCTACACCTGTGCTAAAAGCCATCCTTTCAGCATCCAATCTCGGAGGTGTTTAAGCATCAACAGGGATGCAGGAAACATCAGCAGAGGTTGTGAAGTGCACAAACTTCATTCAGAGATTTCCTCGGACGAGAGCTCTATCAGCACGGATCTGTGTGTATTTATGGAAAGCTTTAGTTCATTAGTCATGGTTGTGTTTGAAATCTTTAACTTCCAGATAACCTTTAAAAACACAGGAGTTGAGGAGGGGAACAGGGAGCTGGCAAATTCCCAGCAGACGTTTGCTATATTTAGGGGGAAAGTTCTAAAAAAGAAGATCCAATCTTGCTAGTGCTGGAGCCAGATTTGTTTTCTTTCTTTTCATCCTGAAATAAGCTATTTTTCAGTCTCTGGAAAGGATTTTGGCTCTGAAACATAGCATAACAAGGGACTAACCTTGGGTATTCTCTCCAAATATAGATTTATGATACAGAGTCTCACACCAAATTCACACCCCTCACTGCAGGCTGGGTCTCAGATACCTATATCCCCTTCCATCTCCAGCACTTTCTACCAGCTCCTACTTTGCTGCAGTTTGGAACCAAATATTAAAATACATTCATTTTCAGCTGGTACAGGTGTATTTTACCTCCAGAAACATGCAGAACAAGAGGGTCCAGCTCAAACTCCTTTGGAGAATCACAGCTATTTAGGAACAGCAAAAGGAAGATTTCCCACCTCTGCTTGTTTAACATATTGCTGTAGCTAGCACATGTTCGAAGTCACTGACAGACGCTGTTTTGAACACACAGCAAAACATTATGCAAACTCTTTAAGCCTTCCTACGTGGGTGAGAAGAAGCTTCCAAATAAGAAGTTTACAAGGATTTCAATCTGGAAGTACTTTAGTTAGACTCGGTGCAACTATAGAATCAGAAGCACAATCTCAAGCTGTATATGTGGAGACTCCCATCTCTTCAAGTGTAAGGTTAAGAAATAATCAGCATCGATCTCTAAGAACTAGGCTGTGCTACCAACGCTTCTCATAGCTACTGCTTCAGATGAGACCTGAAAGAAGGAAATACACTGGAACCTGAGAACTCATCCCTTATGGCTGTTCTCATTTAAACCCATGTTTTCTCTCACACAAACGCAGATCAGCAAAAGCTCTATTTCAGATTGCAACAAATACTACAGAATTCAAAATATAAGGCATTAAAGCATGAAATGAATTGCCATAAAAAGATTAAGATACAGTCTTTCTGGAGTAGCCATCACCTGTGTTGGAAAATCAGATTGGCAAGGGGTTTCTATCCATACAGCTAAAGGGGGGAAAGCAAGGAAACCTCCATATCATGTAAAGTGATGATCTCAAGCGTGAGATCTACTAAAAATGTGTTATTAGAAGAGAGGTTTCCATAAGCCTGCACTGGCAATGGCTGCATGACAAACAGCCTAGGAGCTCAGCCACAGAATACACAACTCTGAAGCATTTAGTTGCTATTTTTACCATGGTTTTAGTCAAGGTGCTCACGGAAATAAAAGCAAGAACCAGGCTCTGTTTGAGGAACACGCTTGTTTTCCTGTAATAAGCATACACAGAATCTGAGTTGCAGTCACTGCTTTAGTGCCCACTTTGAGCCAGACTATAGTCATATTTTCATGACTTGTGCATCACCATATCCTCAACCAAACGTAAGAAATAAGAACCCTTCCAGTGTGGGTATGTACATCACACTACGAAAGGTTTGTACATCACACTGCAGAAGGTTTGCATATCACACTGCAAAAGGTTTGCACATCACACTGCAAAAGGTTTGCACATCACACTGTAAAAGGTTTGCTGGTGTTTCAAGACATGTAAGTGTTAAAAGACTGTTCTGCAGCAACTGCTACATGACAGGCAGCCTGCAAGCCCTCCATTCCCCAAGTTGATTTTGATGGGACAGATTAGAGCAGATGTTAATTTTAATCTTCAAAGTTTCTTTAGAACTTATTTCCTTCAAAAACAAAACACGAGGCATCCACAGTGCTGTCACAATTCCCCTTTACATTAAACACACCGTTGGCAGTTGCAGTTACGCAAATGGATTTGAGGTTTTGGAGCAATTAAATACTGGATGTCATGAGTTGTATGTACTCCAATCTGTCAGAAGTATTAGGGAGGATTCTGGGCTTTATCCTTTAGTGTTGTTTTTTAAGTTGAGTTTTTATATGCATTATTTTCTTGGGCATTATTTGCAGACATCGTATGATAACGCTAATCTATTAGCAATGAAGTTTATGTAGCATGTATGTGTATAATACATATATATGTATATATGTGCATAACATACAGTGTATATGTGTATAACAAACTAAGTTTGAAGCATGGTTCTTAAAGAAACATTTCTAGCTCTAATTACTACACTTCCAGTTAGTAAAATGAGTTTTGTAGTAAGAAGTACTTTATATGATCACATATACCGCTAGATGTCTAAGCCATACGACTTTATTAAAGCTCAAGCCTTTATTAAAGCTCAAGCCTTACATTTAACCATCTCAGGTTCTCATCTCCACATTGAATAGCCATAGAAATACAGGATACGTACAGGTATACCTGCTTCTACAGAAAGAAGCAGAAAACTGACAAGCAACTGCCTTTATCCCTCGTTTCAGAAAAGAATCAGGTAAACTGCTGCTATGTTTGAACTCCCCTTAGCTTGTGACAAACACCTTGAAATCACCTCAGTTACACATTCAACAAAGTAAACTGGATGGATCACCTTGTCTTTTCAAGGACTACCACACCACTACTACACTCCTGCAACATCACACATCATACTCTGGCATATTGCATTACTACCAGCAAACAGGAACTGCAGTTTACCAATGTACCAGAACATGCTTAAAACTTTTGAAGCAGGAGCCAGTTACTTGATGTTATATTGCAGTGATTAAATTTCAACAGCTTTATAATTAAAAGTTAATGGTTCTCCCACAGGGCTCTACTACTAAGTTAAATCTAAATATCTGGAGCTTGCTTAGGTTCTAAGACAGCATTAGGTCAAGTCACACTGCATGCTATCATAAGCTAAAGAGCCTTTACCAATCAGAACAACACACTGAAAACATTCAATAAGCATCACAAGTCCTACATAGGCACACATGCAAACACCATTTCATGTAGTGCATCAACAGGAAACTAAAACACACACAGAGCACGCAGCAACACAGTTTTAGTCAGGCAAATATTAGCTTTTGTGGATTAGTTTCCACAAACTTCAATATGAGAAGTCAGTAGGCATGTCAAGACAAAACACCACTATGAAAGATTTAGACAGCTCAGATACAAACCTAAAACACCAATCTCCAGGCCTTCCAATCCTGCTTTGATTCGAGTGTAAGTATCTTCTGTCTCTCCAAAGTCTGCCACAATGACTTTCGTTTCCACTTGGTACTTCTCTCCTAGAAAATACAAGTTGTTAAAAACTGAAGTTTGAAGTAGTGAAATTACCATTCAGATACTGATATATCCATTATTACGTTCTGAAAAAACATTTTAAGTAGCCAATATCACACATTTTCACCTCTGTAATGGGAATCCCTGAGTTCTAGCATAACCTGCACAGGAAGTTTGGGACATTTGGCTACTTCTGGTGAGACCATGAATTCCCACATGATTCAGCATACTCTGTTTCTAAGGTATGATGAAGGTGGCAAGGAAACAAATGACACAGGTTTGCACAGAATCAAAGGGGCAGAAATCAAAACGTGCACACACACAAGTGTTCAAGTACAACTCGACAAGGAAACTTTTCCCAACTTAAGCCAAATGAGTTGCTTCAGACCAAGCAAAATAGCTCTTTCATAGCCCTCCCTTTCCATTCGCACTTTTGGTGCCATCAAACTTCCTGAATACTTAGTATTTTGAACATAAATCAAAAAGGAAACACGTGGGTGAACAAGAGCAGAAGAACTTCAAGTTTAATCACATTCCAAAACTGTTCTGATATGCTGTCATCTCCAACCTTAGCAGAACAGGAAAAGTACACGTCGCCAACTACAGTTTGAAATAGAAGAAAGCAAGTATTAAAAATACTTCATATAAAAAGCACTTCTGCTTCCATTAAAGCTGAATTAATGACACAATTAAAACCATTACGACATCCTCTCAGATGTCAAAAGAGCAGAAGAGTAGCGTAACATCACAGCACCTCTTCTGCTGCACCTAACTCCTGCTCTAGCAATTCCTTAAGGCACCTGTGTACAGCTCAAGAAGGATTTTGCAGCAGTTTGCCCCCAGAGTCATTCATAAAAGCAGTGCCATGTTAAAGGAAAAGAATCATTCACAAAAACCAGATTAGAAGCAGCCAGATTCCCATGATGCTCCCTCCCATTCAAGGGAAAGCCGCGACTCCCATGCTCCTGCTGTCCATTCATGCAGAATCATGAATCCACTGAACTCACTGGTTTGCTGGCTGCCTCCCCTCCCCCTGCACCATATCCCTATAATGGCAGATGGAATTATTTCTCCTCCTTTTCCCCCTCCCCACCCTCAACCTCTTCATCTCTCCTGAGCAGCTGCATTGTTTGAAAATCCCTCGAGACATGTTGCTATGTCAAATGACGACGTAAATAGCATTAAGCCCCTACTGCAACAGCAGCCTTGTGATCGCGTCACAAGAAAACCAAGTTCAACGTTGGGGAGGTTAGGAATGGTCTATTTTTGAACACAGCTGGTCTAATATTTAGCACACACATTGGAGTACTTACAGGACAAGGAATTAAAGGCGGCATTAGAGGCACACCTAATATATGCAAGTGAATCGGGAGGGCAAAGCCCAAGTCATCTTCGCTTCTACATACATGCCGTTTTAACTGGCTTGTGGGGTTGCAGCTGTCTTCACTGCTGCTCAGATGCTTCACAAAATGAGAGTTGTTTAAAGGACACGAACACCACTGTCATGAATCTGCTCAGTTGGCCCTTTTATACTAACCACTCTTCATTAGGATTGTTACCAATGTGTCTTTGGAGCCTTCTGAAATCACTACAGAGACACAGAGAGGATGAGGGAAGAAAAACCTGAAGACCTAATATTATAAATAGGAAAAAAATAGTAAGTCATAGAATCTTAGAATCACAGAATAGTTGGGTTGGAAAGGACCTTAAGGTCATCCAGTTCCAACCCCCTGCCATGGGAAGGGACACCTCACACTAAATCATGGCACCCAAGGATCTCTCCAACCTGGCCTTGAACACTGCCAGGGATGGAGCAATCACAACTTCCCTGGGCAACCCATTCCAGTGCCTCACCACCCTCACAATAAAGAATTACTTCCTTATATCCAACCTAAACTTCCCGTTTGTTTGAATCCATTACTCTTTGTCCTGTCACTATAGTCCCTAATGAAGAGTCCCTCCCCAGCATCCCTATAGGCCCCTTTCAGATACTGGAAGGCTGCTCTGAGGTCTCCACACAGCCTTATCTTCTCCATGCTGAACAGCCCCAACTTACTCAGCCTATCTTCCTAAGTTCTCATATCACTGTTCATATAAGACACTTTGCTGAGCCTTTAGAAAACTAGCAAAGAGCCATGGCATTTACGGTAATTAAGCAATACAACTATAAGAAGACCAAACACCTTTTGTGGATGGAGGGTGGGTAGTACAGTGTTTAAGAACATACGAAGTGTAGAAGACTGCCTACTAGTATGGTCAGAGGACACAGTCTTCGTGTAGTTGCTCACTGCAAACATGCAAGACTGCCTTGCCCCAGCAGATGATGCCTGCTGACCAAACTCTCTGTGTTCCCATTTCACACCAGTGTTTAGGTATCTTGCGTTGGAAATAGATGATCTTTAAGGTCCCTTCCAACCCAAACCATTCTATAATTCTGCATACCCCATGCTGTCCCAGAACCTGCAACAGGTTGGACGATCCACTACATCAGAGAACAGACTAATAGATACACCTGATAAATGGTTCCATGTCAAATGACAATGTAAAAAAACTTAAGGCACTTCTGCATAAGGTCATCCTAGTAGTCAGTATAAGGTGCAGAGATGTGATCAGCACTGTATAAACAATGGAAAAGAGAATTTCCTTGTTCTTAAGAAGGATTAAAATGTTTTCAAGCAGATGAGCTAGAAGACAGTGTAGCACACATCCTTGTTTTATCCTCCCAAAAGACTCTGAGATACAGTGTAATGGGGAAGGAAGCAAGCAGGCTATGTCCTAATCCAGGACATTTAGCAGTGACTGGGCTCCTGCTGTCCAAGAAGGGAAAACCTACAACTCCTCAGTCCAGCTTTCAGCTCAAAGACCAGGAGGTATCTGACAGTCACAGAGAGCCTAAGATAGGTTTTGAGCCAACTTTTGCAGTCAGCAGCTAGAGGATCTGAAAGAGCTGATGTTATCTGCCAGTGTCCAGCATTCTTTATGATATATTATAAAGTGGAACTGGTACTTCAAATGCTGCTTAACAGGGGACTGAATATTACACCACCACTTGATCAGTAATTGTGGGGATCAAACAGTACACCACCCTGCCACAGGCAGTTGTTAGGACTGAGTATTACACCACAATATTATCTATAGTTGTGCAGCAATCAGTCATCACCTACCCATAAGGTCTCAAGGATAAGAAAGGAGGTTCAGCTGACCTTCACATTTCTCGACTGTGACACATCAGCGTTTTAATCATCTCATTTACTAAAAATATCAGGTGAGCTCAGTATTGACCCTAAAAATAAGTTTTAAACTAAACTTGCACATGTCATAGAATCATAGAATGGTCTGGGTTGGAAAGGACCTTAAGATCATCCAGTTCTAACCCACGGCAGCCATGGGCAGGGACACCTCACACTAGACCATGTCGCCCAAGACTCCATCCTACTGGCCTTGAATACTGCCAGGGATGGAGCATTTACCACTTCTCTGACAGGCTCTGTATGACTTCCGGTCACTCAGCAAGAGACCAACTATACCCAACAGTATCCTGGTGATCTAATAAAAGCAGAAATGATCTTGTGCAACCACACCATCATTTGACAAATAAGTTGCTGACCATGAACAAAGCCTCAACAAAGCATCTGTGGGAAGGATGAACAAACCAGAGTCATCCTGGTGATAGAGCAGAGTAGTACAAATGTCCAGATAGCAACCCACGAACACAGTCAGACTGCAGAGGCGTAGGCATGCCCCAGACCAGCACCTATATAAAAACAGTTGTCATGCAAACAAAGGCAGTATAAAAATAATACATTAGAAAGGGAACATAATGTAACTGAAAAAAGTGCCACTTTCTGTGTAGGTGGTAAAGAATAACTGATGTGTCAAGTTCAGGATGCTTATTGAAAGGATACTCATGTAGTCATACATGATTTAAGTAATCAGTAGCTTACAGGAAGAGTATCTACTCTTACACAGATGTGACGTTAGCTTTTACTTACAAATGCAAGAACAAAGGCTGCTAAAGAGCATGTTAAACCTAAGAGGCCCAGAAGAGAACCCCAGTTCTACCTTAGGATGGAAAAAGTACCTCCAGATGCCAAATGAAGTTAGTCTGCAGCCAGTAACATCACAAATAAATGCTGCTGCTGCACTGGAGAAGGGAAAGAGGGGAGTAATACTCAAGGAAGACAGACTGGTAAGGGTGGAAGGTATGTACTTCAGCAAGCAGGCAGTCATGGAGCAGGCACAGCTGAGGCACTAGAGAACTGAGACAGAGAGGTACATCATACATACAACCAACTAGGAGCAAGAAAGGAGCGAAGGATAGGATGTTCACATTGTAATCAGATACTGGGAACTGTTACCTCAAGCTCAGGAAAAGTCCATTAAAAACCTCTTGCTAGAACTGAAGCATCTCATGGTTTTATATTCAAAGCCTCATATCAATATCACCAACACAGTGATACAGTATAAAGCAACTGCTTGTGAAAATTTAAAAGAAGTCTCACTTGGTTTTTAGTTTCAGAATGGCCAGAGATGCAAGCAAAGCAGTAGAAAAATAGCTCGCCATTCTTAATCATACATGAGGGGAAACATGGCTTTAAGTAAGGAGATTCAAATACATCCACAAATAAAGATGTCATCTCTCCAGTACCACCGCAGAAGCAAAACTCACTCTAAGCCAGTACCCAGTCTCCAGAAAGAGAATTTGTAACCTTTGAGTAAAGGGTAAGAAGCTGCAAGATGAAAGCAAAGCATGAAAACCTCCTGCTTTTTGGTACTGCACCTATGCAGGGCAGAGATGAAGAAGAATTTAAGACTACAGAGTGGCTGCAGATAGATCTACAAAGCCTTTGGGGTTTCTTAAGGGACAGACATCCATTTTAGGAGTGTATTCAATTTGGGACTTTCAGAGTTCACAGAAGCAGCACAGCAAGTGTCATGTATGGATGGAACCCATACAGTACTTTCAGACTGGTAATAGTGAACTGTTATTACACACTGATATTATTCATTGTATAGAAGCAGATTAAAGTCAGCTGGGTATAACAAGAGCTAGCTTTTTCTAATCATTTTGTAGGGACATAAGAATGCAAGGAATGAGCTTTGGCTTTTAGCAGAATAGAGACCAACTGTTAGTTACAGTTCTAAGTTACTCAATGAAGTCCAAGAGACTGAGAAAGACATGCAAAACAAGATGCAATCCCCCCATCAGTCACAGGGAAATACAGAACTACAAGAGGAGTGTATGGACACTTATGAGCAAGAGCAGAAACTCTGGACAACCTCCACTGTTCTTGAGGAATCAGATCCCAATAGCACAGGAAAGATGATCAAGAAGAAAAGCTCTGGAGTCTTCTGCATGTTGTTTCAGTTATTAAGTCCATAGACAAACTTAATTGCCATTTGTGTAGCTGTATCAGACCCTGTCCCAAACGAAAGAAAGACCAAGGCCTGGAAAGCAGCACAGGAGATAAAGGAGCGTAAGTGCTGACCTTCGATCCAGGGGAATGCTGCACAGCAGACACCCTGTGAGAAGAGCAGATACGCAGCAACAGGTAGCAGTAGGATTTTAACTATGATTCATCAGTTACAGACACTCCTATAAAACTCTGAAGCAGAAGCTCCAGTAAATTGTAGCTAAAAGAAAGCCCTGTTTGCACCTGGCAAAAGAAGTCTCTGGGTAGAAATGCTATAATCTAGCAGTGTGTATAGCATAATGCAATGCCTGCATCCAATCTAACAGAACTTGGTATGTTCCAACACAATTCTAAAAGCAAGTATGTATGCACATTTGATCAGGCACTAACAAATAGGTTCAGATCCCTTTTATTCAACTCCACATGTGACACTGCCAGGAAACTCCTTTCACACTGCACTGGTTGCACATGTAATTTCATAGGTACAGCTTCCTTAAGAGTAATGAATATTCTAAACACCTAATTGCATAGAAGTACAGAATGGGTAAAAAATGTCAGACCTTATTGAAAGTGCTACAGCTCTGTTAAACAGCTTAAGGCTTCAATATACACACGCATACACAAGCCAATTCCTCACTTCTCAATGACAACACAGCAGACGATGGATGTCTAAGTGAAAGCCCAAAACCCCTTAAGCCACAGGGACCACTTAAGTTTTTAGTGTGTATTAGCAGTTCTGTTATTATAAAACATAGGAAGAAAACACACTTTATTAATACTTGCCTCTTTTTGCTCCTCCCTGGCTCCAATTAACGTCAAAATATATCACAGCTTCTCAGATACATGCACCAAGTCAGAACGCTCTCAGCAACATGCAGGATCAATCAATAAGCCCATTCACCCAAATACTATGCTCAACATTGTAAGAATTCCTAAACTGAGCCTGTCCTAATTACAAAGATAACTAAAAAAAACCCACAAAATCAAGCAGGCTGGAAAACCAGCTGCAGAGGCTGATAGCTAGGGGGCTGCACAGTCAAGTCACTGCAATGCTTCCAAATGTTATAGAACCATGGAATGGTTTGTGTTGAAAGGGACCTTAAAGCTCATCCAGCTCCAACCCCTACCACAGGCAGAGACACTTCCACTAAAGCAGGTTGCTCCAAGCCCCTGTGTCCAACCTGGCCTTGAACACCGCCAGGGATGGGGCAGTCACAGCTTCTCTGGGCACCCTGTCAGTATTATTTCAGGTAACAAAGGGAGCACAGCCTTGATGCTCACCACACATCCCCTGGCTCCAGTATGCCACAATGGAGCTTGGCACAAGACACCAACATAGAATCATGGAATCAACTGGGTTGGAAAAGACCTTTAAGACCATCAAGTCCAACCATAACATGGGACCTGCATGAGGACAGTCATAAGTCCTGATCATGAAGGGCATTGTTTTGCCCTTGTGTGGTTTTGCTCATCGCTACCTCAATACATCCACTGAGGCTGAAGCTGGATAAAGAGGATGCAATCCTAAGATATTTCAGACAGAAGTGCCACTTGATGAGTGGAAAGGTTAGTACCTGTGTGATAGGCAGCATCTCAAGCTCCCATTCCATACCTCCTCTTTTCCTGACACTATTTTCAACCCCCTCCAAGGCTTTTTCTTGATATTCATTGGTGGTACTGGTTTTTACACAGCATGAAGAAAGCTATTTCAGTTTACTAACTCATTTTAGGAAGGTCATATAGACTATTTCCAGTACTTCACATAACGTTTAGTTTTCCTCATGTTATTAGCATTGCTTGACAGTGACAATGCACACACTATGCACATACGTGCAAACATGAATTATTCATCACTATTTACAAATAAAAGTCTAAAATCCCCAGGTTTATCATTATTAGAACAGTAATTAGAAAAAACTAACTTTTTCCTTTCTTTTTTTTCCCAGATTTAAGTTCAGCAGAGTGAGTTCCAGAATGACCAGAACTCCTTAACAGGAATTTAAGAGTAACTTGCAGAAACTGAAACGGATCATAGAATGGATTAACAAAAACATCGTGCCCTTACTCTAAAGTGAGCATCAAAACATCTCTAGATTGATGAAAACAAATTTAACAAGTAAAATGAGCTTCTAGGCTAATTCGGCATCATTTTTTATGTCCCCTATAATTTCATCTGCGTTCAGCATCCACAGATAAGCATTTACTGCAGTCAAAAGACAGACACTTAAAAGCACAGTTTTCAGGGTCCTCCACAGTGCTACTAAGGGAAAAACACACTTTATTACTCCAGATCTAATGCACAAAGTAGCCCAGGACCCAGTTTAGCACTGAAAGTGTTGCTCATGTTTAAGGAGTTACACAGCAAGTGCACTTGTACCTATTAGCTACACCATCTTTACAATGGTTCATTTTTCATCATCATGCATTTTTTTCCCCCTAAATAATTTGTTCTGGAAAAACAGAACTGAGATTGTTCTCTCTATGAGGAGCTTCTAACTAACATTATTTGCCTTACCACAACGTATTTCTGAAGAAACCATAAAAGCGATTATCACAATTTCCTCAGCAGAGCCATCCATTGGGGATTTTGAGAGCTCTGACAGATAAAAAGGGTTTGGTGTAATGGAACTCAACCTGCTAAAAAAGTGACAAGAGACTAAAATACACAGTCACAGAATGAAGCTGTAGAAGGACAGCGCTGTTTGTAACATCCAGTCCTTGTGCCAGAGACTGCTCCCTGTAGAGCCTCTTAAAAGGCCCAGTTTTAAGTCTCTCTGCTATAAAGCTTCCACCAACTGCTTTAAACCAGATTTGCAAAACAACTTTCACTCAGTGAAAACAACCCAATGTAATACCCCATGTAATATGCAGTTTATATTACATTCAAAGTGATAAGCAATATATTGCAGGTTTTGTGTTAACAGAAGGTGTTTAATGGCCCAGGGACTAGCACATGGGCTCTTGGTTTTGGCATCCACTAAAGTTTACGCTATAAATAGAATCCTAGAACGTTTTGGGTTGGAAGGGACCTTAAAGCTCATCTAATTCCAACCCCTTGCCAGAGGCAGGGACACCTTCCACTAGAGCAGGTTGCTCCAAGCCCTGTCCAACCTGGCCTTGAAGACTGCCAGGGATGGGCATCCACAGCTTCTCTGGAGAGCAAAGAAAGGCAGTAAATTCCTGTGTATTAAGGCAACTGCAACCTATTCCCCCAGCCAACGACTGCCAGGCAGATGCAGTGACCCTGGATGTCTGCAGGGATGACTAATTCCTAGTTCTTCTCTCTGGGTTTCAATACCAAGTAAATCCTCTGCCCCACTAATCCAATTACCTAGTGTGTAAAACATTAACACTTAAGATACCATTAGGTCCCAGAGGTAGCCCTAAACCTATAGACACAATATACATAATATGTGAGGTGTGGAAGAGGCTACTTGAGCTGTAGCTTACATTCACAAAAGAAAACTCAAAGCACCTAATTCACATTTAAATCACCTTTACACATTCCTTCTCCTGGTCTTCACATGGTTTACACACTATTAACACAACAAACACTGCACAGAAGCACTCCAGCAGTGAGGTTCACAGCAAGCAAGCTTCCAATGCTTTCTGGAAGAGGCTAACTCGGTCTTGCTAGGTGTGAAATAGCACCTTCTGCTAAGAACTTGCCAGATCACTTACTGCTATGTGTAACCCACGACACTGACTACTAAACGTCCTTAAGCTGGTTTCATCCTTCAAATCAACTATGACAACGTGGTCTGTCCTGCTGTATGCTGATAGCTGATTTGTAAACAAAGTCCTTTTGCATGGATGTCACTAGTTACCTGAAGAAGTTATCCTAAAAGGTGAAGTAGTCCTAGGACTGCATCCTGGAGCTCTCAGAGCCTCTGTCATGTATTTCTCCCTAAGGATTCGGCTCAGTTTCTTCAAGTTAATCCAAAAAAGTTATGCTGAGAAAAAGCAAGAGAAGATGATAAAAGAGAGGGAGTAACATGGGGGGTGTGCTGATGAAACAATG
>NDXB01002829.1:44330-73492 GCA_002631895.1 Agapornis roseicollis
GGGGGGGGGGGGAGAGGGGGAGGGGGAAACACAAACCACAGAATCAGGTCCAGAGGAGTCTCACAAAGATGCTGCGAGGGCTGGAGCACCTCTGCTAAGAAGACAGACTGAGAGAGCTGGGCTGGGTCAGCCTGGGGAAGAGAAGGCTCCTTAAGGGGAGACCTGAGAGCAGCTCCAGTGCCTAAAGAGGTTACAGGAAACCTGGAGAGGGGCTTGGCCCAAGGGCCTGTAGGGACAGGCCAAGGGGAATGAATGGCTTGAACCTGCCAGAACAGGGGAGACTGAGATGAACTCTTAGGCAGAAGCTCTTCCCTGTGAGGGTGCTGGGGCGCTGGCACAAGGGGCCCAGAGAAGCTGTGGCTGCCCCATCCCTGTCAGTGTTCAAGGCCACGTTGGACACAGGGGCTTGGAGCAAGCTGCTCTAGGGGAAGGGGTCCCTGCCTGTGGCAGGGGTTGGAGCTGGATGAGCTTTAAGATCCCTTCCAACACAAACCAGTCTGGGATTCTGTGATTAATTTATTGAGAAATTAATATGCATTCAAACTAAATGTATTCAACTTAAACCCTCCATCAGATCTGTGCAGTGTCTGACAACTGCTCCTTTAGTAAGCAGCCAACACCATTCTAGATAAAACCACAGGAGCTTTCCTCACTTCATCCAAGAGAAACTTCCTTCAGAGATGAAAACCAAGAGCTCATTTCAAATCAAAGACCCTGATGCTGCAACTTTCTGTGAAAGGTGACTTCAGTGCATCAAAACAAGGCAAAAATTTTTGAAAGCATTTTGTCAAGTGTAAGAAATACAGGGGAACTTCAAGTGTGTCGAGAGGGCTCAGGTGATAGAAGGCTGCAAACCCATTAATTTACCTTGAAATAGATCACAAAAGGTCAAAATAACTGCCAGATTCTGTTCGTCTTCAAGTTAAGCTCAAGAAAGTGGACCTTGTCATTTCTGCACAGGGAAAGTAGGAAGATGATGTCCCCTTCTTCACCAAGTCTGTCTTCATTTCAACCACTTCTGTTAAATGCAAGTATTCTTACCTGCCAACTCCAAGATGTGACAAGGATTTAACCAGGGTGCAGGAGCAAGGAATCACAAATGACAGGGCAGAGATTAAGGGGCAAAGAGGTGCAAGGCAGGTGCAGCAGGGACAGATTTGCCATGGAGGGCACTGGCCATCTGTAGCAGTAGGTCATGGTAACAGCTGAGGCACAAGCAGAGCTGTCATCATCAAGTCAGCTTCAGAATGCACCCTGCTATGTTGTTACCAAGAAAGCAGAAGTAAAAGCTTCCTGCTAGGAAATGGAGAAGGAACATTTCTGGATTTGGCACCATATCCCATTCCTTTCTTGTACTCACAAATCATGACAGAATAGTGAGAACACCATAGATCCCAAGTCTAAACATGACAGCTATCAGTTTGTGATGCACCCAGAATCTTAGGGTTAGAGAGTAGGGCAAGATGAAACTACCACGACCAAGCAACTCAGGAACACTGCACTGAGCTCAGGAAAACTATTGGAAGTAGTCAGCTACACAGATTTAATTGCAAACCCCTGTATTTTCTTACAGACACGTAGCAGAATCAAAATTCTGGACACTAGTTCTTGAATAGTATTATAGTCTTAAAAGACAAAGTATTCCAGTTAAATGATCATTTGTGACAATACATTGAAAAGAAATTGGGGTTTTCAGACCAAACAATTTCTTAAGGGCTAATATTATCACCTGGGTGTATGTAATACTAACAAATACTGACAACCACCAACTTCAAAGCAGAAAATGGGAATTTACTTTAACTCTGTCAGCAGTTACTATATAATTCCAAGCTTTATTTTTTTTAAAGTCTCCCTTCTTGTATTTATATGCCCTTACCTGCAAGTAAGTAGATACTTAAACTTGCAAGTAGGAACGCTACTTAGCTACAACTAACCTAAGCTGTCACTAAGCACATGCACTACTCATGCACAACTTCATGACCGGTCCTGTGAAGCCACCAGCTGATAATGTGTACAAATACCAAATTCCTTTGACAATTTCCCTACCTGTAAACTCTTTAAAGCTCTTCTCCTGCTTGACTGGTTTTCACTATGCTCTTCATATAGTAGCCCCTAGGTAATGAGTTCCTATAGCAAAGCTCTTCTCAAGTCTGCTCAGAACATACCTATTTGGCAGCAGTGCAGTAAGTGAAGTTTTTCTGCTTGCAAATCCATGGCTCTTGAACCAATTGCTGGCACAGAGCACCTAAGGTGTTTTGGACACCTCATTATTGAATACAGCAAATTGGGGAACAGCCTCATTAAACAGCATTCAAATAACTCTCTCCATTCACAGAGAAGTTTTCTTTCTGACCCTCTCTGAACCTTTGCAAGTGTTTAATGGTGTAACACAACAGACACTTTTCAAAGGTGCTGCAACAATAATATAGCCATGAACTAAACTACTCAGAAAAAAAAATCAGCTTTATAACATGCTTGAAAACACATTGAAAAGTCTTTTAAAGGCTTCAACTACTTGTCATTAATCCACTGATATTTATTGCTCCAACTAAACCACAAGTTCAGAACATCAAGCCTTCCTGGAACAGCCAGTTTAATGTGCACATACAAAGAAGTATCAGATCCAGGTCAGCTGGCATTTAACATTCAGAGAGTCATATCAGTACTTCCATCATGATGGTGGTTATGCAACTTGCATTTTGTACATAGGTATCACTCTTGATATAAGTATACCCTAAGAGCACAAGAACAGATTCTTCTGAAACAGAACAAAGATACCTGATCCTTAAAAGCCCTCCTGTTGCTTGTGGCAGAGAGCATCTATCCATTCACTAGGATGGACTAAGTGAGAAAGGAACTGAAAACACGCATATCTTACCCAGTTCAAAGAATTAGAATTAGATAAAGAGCCATTCTTCCTTAAAGTGATTAAGGGTAATTACTCAAGAGGAACAAGCTCATGTCAATTTGAAGAACAACTGCAGGACCACCATAAAGAAGTTGAAAGCTACTTTAGAGGCCTGCAAGGGAAACATTCCAGTTGTTACAGCTTTAGCTCTAAAAGTCACCCACCTTATAATGACAACACCTGAACAGACTGCAGAGACTACAGGAGCCTGAATGCAGGAAAACTCAGTCTAGCTAAAACAGACTGCATTTACACCGTGACTGTGTTGACTACAGCATCACAGACACTGCAGTGACATCCTTAAATACAGGATTCTAATGAACAATACCAATTACTTCCAACCCAGCAGAAAATAGAACTTGCTGCTGTCTTTGCTCTAAGAAAGAATGCCCTTTACCACCTAAACATACATAGAGAAAGGAAGACTCTTCTGCCTAGGGAGTTTCATTGCCATCTTACACTGGACACTAAAAATCAGAGATAGCAGCATTTATACCAACAGATATATCAACACACATAGACCAGTTACCATTAAACAAGGTAAAGTCATTGAGTCTTTTAGTCATCCTTACACATTCACTAAGCAGCCCTTTACAACTTAGTATAGGGGGTTTCCTGAGGCTTGACACAGCACCATAGTCTTAAAGGTTTCCTTTACCCAACATCATTATGCTGAGAAACCAGTCTTATAGCACTTATAGTACAGAACTCTCCCTTCTGCTTATCAAACACCTCTACACACAAAGCTACATTTCTCACTTTATCTTGACATACTACACATAAACTAATAACCTTACGTGAAATCTGCCTTAATAAAAGAGATACAGATTACAAGAGGAAGTCTTGGGTGTTATACTTCGCTGATTGGAAAATCATTTGTCAGCAAGAGACCTGAGGACCTTTCTCCTAACTGATCCCATACAAATATCCATTTTACAGCCATTTACCACACTTTTACTAACGAAACAATCCCTAATATGTGTTCCTAAACACATTAGCTCATTCCATATGACTATGACTATGAACACTCCAATAGAGTTTACACCTCTCTAATCTGATCTTTGACTAATTTATGCAAACGAAACAAATGAGGGAGGATTTAGATAAATTTACAATGAGTAACTTAAGGAACATGTTTTCAACAGTTTCAGTTACGAAGTAATCACCCTCATGGGCAGAGGTCCATGAAATCAAACTTGCTTCAAACTGAGAGAATATTCAGCTACCTGGTTTTGCACCTATTATGATTTTAGACAGCTACTACGGGGATAGGTGATATTTTGTTCTGACCTGGTAAGCTGTTCTTATGGAAGACTAAGAGTTTTAGATACTGATTCCAGTATTAAGCCCTATTGTTCTGAGAAGTTTAATATGAACACCAGTAAAATTAATCTGCAAGGCCTTTACCATTTATATCTGTAACATTTGCACTGTGCACAAGCGCAAACCTCTTTCAAAATCAGAGCTGCATATATTAGCACGCATGAAACTCATGTGCCATTGCATGAATTTATAAGCATGCCTGTGAATCACAGAATCAACTAGGTTGGAAAAGACATTGAAGATTGTCAAGGAAGTTTAAAGAAGAAGGTTTTAACTCACTTATTTCACTTGCAACCTTGTCCAGTTTTTCCTTTGACCTACTGATAAGAACCACCTTCATTCCACGTCTTGCCAACTGCAACAAAACAACACAGGAGACATAAGAACCATCACAAATCACTTCCAAGTTAGTATTCTAGTTAAAGGAATTGCATCTTTTGTCAGATATACAACAAATGTGACCAGCAGGTTTGAAAACATTACAATTTTAAATAGAGACATAAAGGGGAAAACCAGGACAACTACTTCCATGGTACTTTTTACTTGATTCCCTTCATGTGAAGAGTATTATCTGTTCATATAAAACAGAAAACCAACAGCAGATATTTCACAGCACATATTTCACCACCTCTGGAAGCCAAAGCAAATAAGATATCACCATAATTAAGTTTAATATGCCAAGGTAACATACCCATGGTCACATGAACACCCATGCTGCAAAATTACCCCAGCACTCAATACTGCCTTCCTTAGTCAGGCACTCTCTTACTTGTATTAACCATAGGCATAAAGGTTAGTTTACTCATGCAGGTGTTTTAGGGAAGCTATCAGTGTAACTTCAGCTGTGGTCAGAGCATATTCTGGTCATCAAATCAGACCTACCACTGCAAGATCGAAATGGGATCTAACAAGTCAATATAAAAGTGTCTGCAAGAAGACAGCTACATATCTGAATCACTCTTCAATGAAAGCAAGGAATGTTTGTGACTACTGTCTAAGTCCCTGTTCCAGTGAAAAGTAAAACCAATATATCCACAGTTCATGGTGACACTGCCTTTCAGACACTTAACACCTACATATATAACAGGAGAGTTCACATTGCTCCAATAAAACCCCTTCACCACCTCAGGAAGCAGATGACAATAGGTCTTAAAGAAAATCTAATTACCCGCAAACTCCACACCACAGTACAACAACAACCTAAAGTAACTTAATGTTATCCACCTTTGAAGCTTCTTTCTGAGAAAAGTATGAAGTTTGTCAGCAAACTCTGTACTTTGCTCCTGTGTGTGATCTCTAAGCAGAAGAAACCTCATACTAGATCTCTCATGGGCCCACAGGGAGGTGTGATGAAACTAAAGACACTCACACAAGGAACTACTAACAAACTGGTGCCAAGTTCAGGCTTATGGGTAACTTAAGCTTTCTACTCAAGGAAATGATCTGGTATTATGGGGACAATTATCTAAAAGAGATGAACACATCCACCTCCAGATAAGCACCTGAGTCACTAGAATACACTTTTCATAAAGCCAACAGTAGGCCTGGAAAGCAGAGCAGGGAGAAGGGAATAACAAAGCATTCACATTGCACAGGATAAAGGCAAATTCTTTACTTCAAACTATCTCAGCCTATGACACTGAGGACACTCTGACAGTTGTCTAACTCAGCCTGAAATAGCTGTGGTCCCAAAGGGCACAAAATCCTCAGAGTGCTGACATGCAGTTTGCTTGCTTTCAGCAGTCATGACCTCCAGGCTCTCACATTGCTTAAGTGGGTACCTGAGATTTATGGAAAAGTACCTGTCTGTACTTAGCTCAAATGCCAAGGAATTAAAGCCATGCCAAGGCACCCAGACAGTGGAACTTCAGCACGTTTAGAAAGCTTCTACCATGAGAACAAGCTTGACAAACTGCTGCTATATTCACATGAAAGGGACACGCTTTGAGAAACACATCTGGAAATGGAAACCCGTACCTGAGTACAGAGCACATAGAATGGCCAAGGAAAGAGCCAGCAACTAGCAACAGATACCACTAAAACAAGTAATAAAACCTGGAAATGATACAGTGCTCAACAGCAAGTTCAGTTTGATGCAAGCAGATCAGTTCCTGCTGCGTGCTCTGACTTCACTGTAGGAGCTTAGTGGATTGAAAGGGACCACAACAGTCCAAAGAGTAATAACGATCCTCTGAAATCCCAATAACTACTTACACTTTTATATAACACAAAAGGAAAGCAGACCTGCTTTTGTAGATAACCTGTTACTGTACTTGGATCTATGGCCAGCATCCATAGGGTCATGAAAAGGCTGAATGAGAAGACCCTAAAACTAATCACAAACACTCACCCAGAGTAGCAAACACTGGGAAGATGTTCTTATAGACTAATAATTGATGCACGTGAGAGTCACCATTCTAATGGTGTTGGTGGATGTTATTTGATTCCCTTAAATGCCATGTTAGTAACTACCACATTTTCCACTTTGGTAGCAACACACAGCTGCTATTAAAGCTGTTTCTCTCCAGGATGGAAAGGAATGTCATTAACATCCACGAAACCAGAGCTAAAACTCTTCTTAGAGCAGGTATAATAAGAGGATCTATAAAAACCAACACTGAGCAGATGTGCATAGCAGAGTACTGCAGACCATCCAATGGGATCACAACCTGTAGTCTATCACTACCATACAAATACATCTAGGATTACATTTTAACTCGTGATTTGCAAAAGCGAACAGCAACAGAGGGACAGCAACTTTTGACCATAGCCTTCAGAAAAATAAAGGGAGGGGGGATGCATGCTGCTTTGGAATCAAAGACTGGGTGAGCATCACCATGTAATGGTTGGACTTGATGATCTTCAAGGTCTTTTCCAAGCTAGCTGATTCTACAATCACCCAGACAGAGAAGAAAACTTGCATTTACCATAGCACTCCTCTCATGAAGAGGTGGTCTAGTGACGAGCTACTCTTAACTGAGCAAAGAGTAAAGATCTTAACAGTGCAAGAGTGGCCCTTTCCTTGGAAAGGAAGGAAAGTAACCAATAGAGCAAAGTACAACCAGAGAATCCACATACTTGTAACATCCTCCCATCGATCACTGGTGGCCATGTCAGACTTTCAAAGACATGATTCTCAACACACCATTACACTCCTCACAGACTCTTCCAAGAAGAAGGAATTTATCTACACAATTATAATCACAGCCATCAGTGCCCAAGCAGTTGTATGCTAGTGGTATTTATAGTGACCTGAAGGGAATTTCTAGGAGCAAGTCAAGCATTTGCTGGCAGCCTTATGAAGACATCTCTAGAGTTAATGGAAAGATTGAGAAGTCTTTTTAGATATTCCACATTCCACTATATATCTAAATTGACTTCATCCATGTGAACTGTAAGGCTGATTTGTGTTTTATCCTAAATAAAGTAGCAATAATAAATCTAATCCATGAAAAATGTGGTTCATTCTATAGCCCAAGAATACATATCTGTACCGTCTGGGGTGCTCTGTGCCTACAGCAACTATAGCAAAGAAGCTGAAACAGTCATTGCTTCCCAGAAGCATCTTGTAGAACATAAAGCAACTTGTGGCTTCATTCATCCATAACATAACACATCAATGCTGAATCTGATTTCCCATGATGTTCAGGGGGTGTCTCCCACACCAGAGGACTTTCTCCTAACAGTGCTATGCCCTGGGCACAGTGACCTCCTTCCATTTGCTCTATGCAATTTAAGTACTGCATCATTTGCTTCAGCATCACTTAACTGGATACTGGGCACACAGGAGCTGTCAAGGTTTACACCAGAATCGGGTGCTGTTGGCACCAGGCTTCATTCTTTTAGCAGCAAACATCCCTTTCTTGACCCAGTAGGACACGGTGCTACTTGCTGCAAAGCAGAAAGGAACTTTGAGGGCCAGGGATGCAGCTGGCAGGGCACACAGGTATGAAGGGAAACCTGAAGGACAAGGGCTACCCATGAAGATGGATAGTTCTTTCCCTGTGGGCTTGGCAGAATGGAAAACTGAAGAGAAAGGGAATCTCTCACAGCTGATCTGCTCCCAGAGTCATGCTGGTATTTCAGAGAACACAGAAATGAGTACAGACAGGCTCACTCTGATACTGATGCTGGAGGTGAAAGTTATTTTTGCTATAAGTTGTTGTAGTCAGCACTATTTGTCATGATGTTCTCTGGGCTTATAGGCTAAATTGCCCCATACTAACAGGCACTTTCTGTCTTAAGCAATACATTCCAGTACCGTATCTGGAGCCCACATATCCATCAAGAGCAAAACTACAGTAAAAGAGACAGAGGTAAAACCCAGCTTTCAGAGACTTCATGAACTACAGAGACTAATTGGAACATACTGCAGGCAGCTGGAAATGTCATTTAGTCAGTGCCTGGAAATACCAAAAAGAAATACCAAGGGTTGAGAAAGTGAAAATAATTTTAACAACTAAAAAAAGTCTAAAATAAAAACTGAAGGAAAAGGGCTGAAAATAGAGTTTACAAATAAACGAAGAACACAAAAAGGGATTCAACTTTTGGATGGTCACCAGAGGGAGGCAAGGCAGGAGACCTCTTTCCCTACAGCTATCTAGTGTGAGGTGCCCCTGCCCATGGCAGGGGCATTGGAACTTGATGTTCTTAAGGTCCTTTCCAACCCTAACTATTCTATGATTCTATCTATGTTAAGATAGGGTTGAGACATTCAACCTGCTGTTTGACTGAGTTGAGACAGCACGACATCTCACCAAGATACACTTTCAAGTGATAAGAATTCTTACCTCTTCTGCATAGGCTTTTCCAATTCCATCCGTAGCTCCTGTGACCACTGAAAACAAACAGACAGATACATGTTAGATGCTTCACAGAAATCTTTACAATGGGTGTCCATTAGTAGGCTATTAAGTTATTCATTCCAGCCAAGAGACACATCAAAGTCTCTGGAATAGGTGTACAACTTCTATTAAATGTCTTGGAGAATTCACACTAAAACCTTTCTATATGTAAGAAAGGAGAGGAAGGGGTGGAGTTAGGAGCCTAACAGCTGTTTCAAGAATCAGGTTCAGCACTCCTTCACATGCCAGTCCTCTGGCCCACTACATTTCTTCAGAAGCTTTGTGGACTAAGAAAGGTTTCCAAGTCATTCAACTAAAACAAGCTCAGCTATGGCTATTAAACCAGCTTTCATCTTAGTTTTAAGTATAGAGTAAACCAAAAAGCAGCTTAAAGCCTGTAATCATACAATAAAACAAACACTTTGAGACACAGGCAACAGATCCCTGTTAGTGACTCTCCAATAGATTGCAGGTCCCTGTGACCATTGTGTTTACAAGCAGCAAATATGAGGGACTGATGCAGGTATCAATTCCAAGCTGCGCTTCTCGAAGTTAAAGTCTTTCACCTGTGGGTGACTGGGATCTGTGTCAAACCTCAAATCTTTCTAGGATTCTTTTCCACATGCTGAAAAGCTCCGAGTGACTCAACATGCCGTTAGTTTGACAGATTATTCCAGGGCTTGTGCCACACCAAAGCTGATCATCTCAGTTTGCTCACTAAACAGCAACTCCTCCATTCAGAATCTGCTTTTCCAACTCCTTTCTAAGCATGCACATTCAGAACTACTTTCTTTTAGTCTCAGCTCTTCTTTCTCAAACCCCATGCCTGCACCTCAACATCCTCAACTCATTTAGCTCTCCACTCATTCATCAGTCTCTGCTTTCACTCTAAGTGGCTACAGAACATCCTGGATTTTTCTCTTTGTCCTCAGCTTGGTTTATGCTTCCATTGCTTACCCCTGAAAATTGGGATGCCCAAATAATTGGGCTTGGCTAATGTTTCAGGAAACTGAAGAATCACAGAATGGTTTGGAGAGGACCTTATGATCATTCAGTTCCAACCCCCTGCCACGGGCAGGGACACCACACACTAAATCATGGCACCCAAGGCTCTGTCTAACCTGGCCTTGAACACTACCAGGGATGGAGTATTTACGACTTGATTGTTGGCTCAACTGTCAGATCAACTTCTACCTGGGCAGAACTCAGAGCAGTAGACAGAGGTGTTGTCCAGCACAAAGATTCAGCAATAACTTCCCCTGAGTGCAGCAGGAGACGCATTTGCAGATGATTCGATTAGTCACTGCTTGCAGATCACCCATAACAGCTGGCATGCAAACAGCAGCCAGAATATTTCTGTTTTGAGTAATAACAGCAAGGAAATGCTGTAACCATTTTAGTTTTTGTGCCTGCTAGCTATGAATAAATGGATGTAATAACAACTGATGAAGCTGGCAGTGAAGGTCCTATTTGAGCTTGAATGGCCAACAGTGTAATAACAGGCTAAGAATTAACATCCAGTCATGTCCCCTACTCAAACTAGATTTACAGATGACCACAGATGAAGGTGCATACACATTTATCCCTTCCCTGGATTCAAAGTTCATCTGCAAGATGCCATCGCTCCAGTGAGGTAGGATATGCATGCTGCACACACAGGATGCTCTGGCTAGTAAATGAAGTTCTAGCTGCTGCACGGTCAGCACCAGTGACTTTCATTGTGAAAACCAAGATGTGTCACATCTTTTTGCCACTTCCTATCCAGCCATGATTAGAAAAGTGTGAGTAACAGTCCTGTTATAGAAACAAATCCACGTATAGAAAGGTCAAGCATGGGTCCAAATGACAAAAAAAGGAGGCCCTGAGGAAGAAACCAAGATTAAAGCCCCAGGGGTCTCCGGGAGGTAAAAACTGATCATAGTGGTATTTCAGTGATGGCCAGGTCACCAATAGTTGGATAAGTTCTAAACTGACGCAATCTGGAAAGCATTCAACTTCAGCGACTTGGTTAAAGGGGTTGTTTCCTTCATCACAGGTAGAGAGGTACCTGAAGAACAACCATTCCCTATAATGTTTGTAGATCGCTTCTCCTCCTTCCAACAAATAAATCATGGACTTCATGGCTTTATTCCCAGATAACAAGCTCAGCATTTTAAAACATTTTCCTGACAACACCAGTTGTTCAGCTTCTAACAACCACAGTTGAGTGTGTCTGCTCTGTAAGCCAGGGACTCCAAAAAAGCATCTATAGCACTTTAAAGGCTTAGTAAAGCACAACTACTTTTAGTCAAGGATGTTTTCCTCATTTATTGAATCCATTGCTTTGGTAAATTGTAATGGAAATCAGCTGGAGCACAAGACTGAAGGTGAAGATCAGGGATTTCTATCTGAAGTACTAGGAACAGCACAGATCCTCTCTTTTTAGCCCCTACTTCAAATGAAAATAACTGTTGTCCAGAGGTTAAAGTACCCTCCTGAATAGAACTTGAGAAATTTAAACAAATACAATACAGATAAATGATGAAAAACATGACAAAATCTCACCCAGAAAAGAAGAAGTGCTTGAGCCATCACCTACATAAATAGGCACCTAGTTATTGTTTTGCTTCTGCTGCCGGTAAGGGCATAAGCATCAGAATAAGGCACACAGGTAGCTTTTCTTAGCAATAAGGGAAATACTCTTCTCACCAGAAGGCACTAATACTATCATTTTATTAGTGGCTCCACTTTGAGGACAACTTTGTCTCCTGCTTCGTGCTCCCACACCATCTTGAATACATACAGTACAAGAACTGGTTTCCCACACACACCCTAAGAAACACCTTTGTCTGGCCACATTTCTCTTCCTAAGGCCCTTCAAGAGAAATTTCCTGGCTCAGCTCTCACCCATTGTAAGCAAATGGACTTCCAAAACCAACTGCACTGGTGCAGAGGTTGTTGAGGCCTGCACTAGAAGGCTGTGATGGGGAACATGCACTAATACTGACCAGCAGCACCCAGTTCAGCCAGGGAGCTGCAGTTATCGTCCATTATAGAATCCTGGTGAGCAGTTTGGTGGGTCAGAAAGGCTGCCCAGACAGATATCCACAAGAGCAGGAAGCAATACTTATACCGTACCTTGTAAAAGCAAGGAAAAGAGGTGGGATAAAGGAAACTGATTGGACCAACATCACACAAGTCAAGATTCAGTCACCTTATCTTCCTCCACATTCTGGATTACCTAAAGTGGATGTGCTATGGGTAAGGGGAGAGTGAAAGAAAAATAATAGGCTTTGGTTCAAGGTACCTGATTTTCATACTGATTATGTTCATCTCTAGTCTCTACTCTGGAGCCAAACACTGCAGTTTTAACCACTCCACAAAGTGAATTCCTACTATAGATGTGACAGAGCTAGTTTAACTCCAAGTGTGGATTAAGTTTGTAAATTCTGTTTCTTACACAGACTGCCTTCTGACTGTAGTTACAAACTGACTGCAGTTGGCAGAGCTAGAAGAATGCAAAGTAAGCAGGGTAGGAATAAGTTATTGTCTGTACAAGAAAGCTGCACCAGCTCGCAAGTGTGATTGTACACATTTACTCAGTAGTCAGACTAACTGTAGTAGCTTCCCACTTCAGCCATCTGCCATCTCCAGAACAGGAGTGAGAAGAATGCCCAGGCAGTTCACATGTGAAGCCACCAAATCAGTTTGCCTGAATGGAAGCTTGTATGGTAGCCCTGGCTGATTTTAGGCAAAGAAGTCAACATCCATCTTCCCCTGACTTGGGGAGTATAGACGAGAAGGCAAAGAAAGATAAGGACAGGTATTGTGTAACATGACAACTCACTTCTAAAAACATCAATACATGCACTTGCATTGGGCTGGAGATGTTCTGCCCAAGGAGGTCACCACTAGCCAGAGTTCTGCAGCTCTGGACACAAGTTATTTCACTGAACAGTAAGACTGCATCTGGAATAAATTCCCATTTCAAGACATGCTTTTTTAGAACTAGCATATCTATAAGTGTGTATATATATATATATATATATATTTTTGTGTATATATATATATATAGGAGCTGACACATGCCAGACTACAGCAGTTTCTCTCAGTTCTGGAANCACAAGTTATTTCACTGAACAGTAAGACTGCATCTGGAATAAATTCCCATTTCAAGACATGCTTTTTTAGAACTAGCATATCTATAAGTGTGTATATATATATATATATATATTTTTGTGTATATATATATATATAGGAGCTGACACATGCCAGACTACAGCAGTTTCTCTCAGTTCTGGAAAACCTGCCCAGAGACTCCTGTTCTGAATCAGAGTCCACACAGCCTGGTCCTGTGAGTGCCCCGCACTGAAAGGAACATGTCTTGCTCTTCTATGTCATGACATGTGACTGTGTAAGACTGGCATAGTCATTATTATAATGGGTTATAGATGTATGCATGGCATTCTATCCTCTGGTCCCAGCTTTCATTTCAGTTGTGCATAACAGAGTCTTGCATTCCAAAAGACCCTATACTGTTCAAAATAGAAGACAAGAAGTGGGAAAGCTGGTAAAACACTTAAAATCACCATTCATGCTAGCCACTAGTGTACACCACATAAGTGACTTTGAACCTGCCAATGCTTTGGATATAGCCTTACTAAAGCGTAAGTGTGCAAAGAGAAACTTCCAATGGGTCTGAACAAAGAAAGCAGAACAGGGCATCATCTGCTCACACCTCTGGAGAAGGTTATGCCATACACAGGCTGTAGATCTTCCAACTGCTGTTGTATATATACACAAGTCATCTGCTCAGGAACTCAGACCAGCAGTTAAGGTTTTAATTACAGTATCATCCTTAACATATGATGCAGTCATTTCCATAAATTACCCAAATCTCCACCTTAGGTCAGTATAGATTTTCTTTTAGCCCCCTTAGGCACTGGGAGCTGTTCCAAGGTCTCCCCTCAGCCTACTTTTCTCCAGGCTCAACAAGCCCAACTCTCACCCTTGGAACACCTTTGTGTCCCTCTGGATAGAGTCCACCTATGGAATCCACCAGAGCCTCTACTACTGGACTAGCTATTGACAGACTACTCTACTACTGGACTAGCTATTGACAGACACAACTCACTAATTCCCTAAACCTTAATACTGCCTGGCCACTTCACATCCTGATGTTTCACATGATGTGTTTCATAGCTTTTGTCACATACACCACAGACACAATGCAGTTCATAAGCATCGGCATTATTTTGTGTCCAGTATCAAACTCGAGGCAACCCTTGACAAACAAAGGGCAAAGTTAAACAGATTCAATGGGATCCATTTAATGAGATCCACGGTCTTGCAGGAGATTTCTTGTTATTGAAAAAGGCACAGACCATGCCTATGGAACACATTGTACAACCAGCCAGTGACTTGAGTCAAGAAGATTAACATGCCCAGTGGTACATGACTTTAGGGGCTAAAAATGTCAACTCTTCTCCATAGAACAAAGGGGTGAATACACAAACGCTCCCAATAGCACACACATCCTTCAAAAATCCCACAGCCCACGGCTAACACACACAGGATAAGGTACCACCAATGTGCATGGAAACGCATGTTCTTTCTGCTCGTAAGAACTAACAGCCACTGCCTTTCTAAATAAGATGTCACCTAGAAAACACTCATCACCTTCTAAGAGGTACACTGGATAAGCATTCCTGATGTTAAAAAGAAGACTACCATTCGTGGATGCATTCAAGCCCAGGCTGATGTGGTTGAAGATGCCTGTGCTCACTGCAAGGGGGTTAGATTCCATGACCTTCGAAGGTCCCTTCCAACCCAAACTATCCTATGATTCCACAGCCAGGCAATAGCAGCACCCAGCAGACCACAGTTTTGCAAGTGAAGTGAATATTCAAGGCCCAGAAAGAACATTTTTATCTGCCTCTGATGCACCCAGGATACCTTAAAACAAAAAGCAAAGAATGGTGCAGTAAAGCACGAGAAAGGCGTGTAGAAATCCTCTCACAATGGGAGCAAGGACCAGTGTTGACACAGGGAAAGGAAGCACCAGCAAGCATAGAAAATTCTACTGCAGATCTGCAGAGCAATCACTCTGAAACAAGATTATAGATTCGTGACTCCCCAATTCAAGGTTAGACTACAGTGAAGGAAAAGCTTAAAGAGATCAAGCCTGCCTTCAGATACAAGCACGTTTTCCATGGCAAAATAAGCTGCTGAGATGCCTAATGGAGATAAAGCCTGGAACACTTTCACCCATGTTGCTGCTAGCAAACAGCACCAGGAGGACTCCTTGCACTGCTTTGACTACCTACACAATGAAGCTAAGAACTATTATGCATGTTCTCTGCTAGCCTCTTTGAGCTACAAATTCATTTCAGTGCAGCCATTTCCCTGTTGCCATTAAGAAAAGCCTGAGTTTTTAAGCAATCTTTCACAGTACTGCAGATGCACTCATGCACGTCACTACCTAGGGAGGAGAACCACGCTGCTAACAATATTATTCTCCCTAGAAAAATGTGGGTCCAGCAATTTGGGAATGTCTATTCTCTTCCTGCCAAAAAACAAAGCTAACAAACACGATGAGGGCAGGTGAGACACCCTGCTGATCCCCTGAGAGGTATTCAGATTTGATGTTAAAATGGCCACTGCAGAGCTTGTCTCTCATCTACATCCTCCATTCACACAGAAAAGCCATCCCTGTGCTGCCAGACTGAATCCAGATAGGAGTGAGGGTCTGTGATGGGCACAGCTATACATGTGTGTGTGTGTATATATCTATATTTTTTATATATAGATACATATATATATGTATGGGTACCCAGCTATAGCAGACATCAACATAAAGAATAAAACTAGGAGCCCAGTGTGTCTTATTAAAGCAATAGAGTTGAGAGAAACTTCACAGTGCAGCTAACCTTAGCATAGGTTTAAAGTACAACACATAAATAACTGAAGACTCGAGATCCTTCTGCTACGAAACACGGAGGCTATATTAAGAATATGACAGCTCCTGGGGAAAACAAAAGCTGGCAAGGGGAGAAAAGACTATCCCTGCTTGGCATCAAGCAGCGCTTCATTTATTACAGGTTTATATAAATCACTGGCATTTGACCAATACCAAGCTTCTAGATTATCTCTAGCCAACAGAAATACTTGAGTCTATGGCTGATTAAAAGTATTCCACTTTTTGTCCTCAGCTTGCTAGGAGCAGCTATTTTTAGTAAAAGCCCAATCAACCTTATCAAAATCGAGCATCAAAAATAGACTTGGAGAAACACTGGCAGCAAATGCTATTTTTAGCTGCTCCGTCTATCCCTGCTGTTGCCCACAGAATCTGACTGTACAGACCATGCATGAGTGCTGGGTTATTCTAGGCAGATCCTAGTCGTGACCCTTTTCTCTCCCCTCCCCTGTACACCTGAATGCAGAAAACACTCGATTGATTAAAGATTAATACAGCCGCAAACCGTGACAGATGCCTTTCGTCTGAGTGCTTTTGGGGAAAGGGGGAGAAGAATATGGGATGACAGAGAGCTTGCATCAGTATTCCTCTTGGGGATCTATTACATGGAAAGAAAATTGCTATTTCAATTCCCTTTTGCTGCTAAAAATAGCAGCCCCAATTGATTCAAGCAAACAGGGCACCGGCTTAGCACTGCCAAATTTAGAAACCACTGAAGTCCCAAAGAGTGAATGCTAACGCAGTCTAACACATGCCAGCTCATATTTAACAAAGAACAAAGGAGATAAGCATGCTGGCTGCAAGTTAATAAGACAGCAGTATCTTCCTGCATCTTTATGAAATAGAAACAGAAACCTTGCTGCAAAAAGAAGACAAACTTTACTTCTTGTAGCATGTAACTGGAAGCTTCATCAGAAACATCATCCAAACCAGAGCTGAAATCCTAGAAATGCTGTATTTAAGGGTTTGGGTTTTTTTGGTGTGAAGGGGTGTTTTTCTGCATAAAGGAGCTAATTCCTAATGGTCAGGGTTTGAAAAGACAGGCTACAGAAAAAGGTTCAATTCCCGAGAACCAAACACTCGCTTGGTAACAGCTTGTGTCTAGAAGCTAGGACTGTGGGTAGAAAAAATAGACTATAAATATCACAGTACTGACAAGTTCCCATTTCATCCAGAACTACAGCATGGAAGGGGTTTGGACAGTGCGCTCCCAAGATTTCTTTAGGCTTAAGAGCTAGAAGCACTCCAGAAATCCCAACAATAAAACTATAATGAAGAGCTCATGGAAATCACAGCAACATCACTTCCAAAAGCTCCCTGTGAGTTCTCCAAGTTCCAAGGTGGCCTTTTATGCACTCACACTCAAATCTTTGCCATGAGGTCTTTTTCTCCAGTTAGATGGGCTGCTGTGGTATGGATATGGGAGTCTGGGAGGAGAGAGGAGCTTTGTTGCCCTGTTCCCTGCATTCAAGGCTTTGATCCAGAAAACATCAGGTGAACCCAAGAGTGCTATGAACTTAGTTTCTGGAATAGCAAGGAAGTTGTTCCAATATTTTGAGGATCAGATAGCTCAGGACTGGCACCATCTGAAGGCTTTCAGTGTGGTTTGCCACTGGAAACATAAAGAGATAAGTTGTGCTTTTGAAACACAAGCAGCAAGTAGAAAGGTCTCTGGGTTTGGAGACTGCAAAGCTGGAAGAAGGCTCTGCATAAGATGTCAACAGAAGAAATCAGAGATTTTTTTTTCTCCTCTTTCACTGTACATTTGTAACAGGCAGAAAAATTCAGGTCAGTGACATGACAACAAAAAACCAACACCTACAAATAGAAGAGGATAACAAGTGAACTTGGTAAGCCATGGACGTACTCACTTCAAGTCAAATCTATACAGGGTGTTAGAATCATCACAGGCAAGGAGTGGAGACTGGGATAAATACAGCACTAGATCCATTTTTAATCAAAAGGCAACTGTGCCAAACTTGCTGCAAGTGTGATCACTTTAGATAACACACCAGATTCATGAGGCAAAAGAAAATGATGGCCATAAAAAACTGTGGTTATGAAGGTGACTGGGACCAAACATAAGAATGTTAGAACATCATCAGGAGCTACCTGGGGAGATGTCTACAATGGTTCAGACCCCAAAAAAGGAACTTTAATCAGGATAAAAACAAATTAATACCTACACTCCTGAGGGCCTAATCTCAGCACAACTCCTGTTCAGCATCATTACTAGTGACCACCAAGGAGGGAATGCTTTATGAACTTCACCTAGCTACTGAAAAGGATCACAGTGTGATCCACAAAGAATTTGATGTGTTTATAGACTAGAATAATTGAAACATAATACTGCTAGATGTTATGTGGTGACATGGCATTATCAAATGTCAAATGCACGCTTCACTTAACTAACTTCACTTAAGAGTTGAGGTGACCATTGGAGGAGTTCCATTGTAAGCAATGGAAGAAACATACCTGGGGTGTAGTTGCTTAATATAAAAGGGACTGTGAACTTACACAACCTGATTGCATCCACTGAGGTGCTGGGAGATGAGCTTAAAAGGGGGTTGTTTGCTCTTCATAAACTCATGCAGTGTAAATATCGAAAACAAAAGGTCAGGTTGGATGAGGCCTTGAGCAACCTGCTCTAGTGGAAGGTGTCCCTGCCCATGGTAGGGGATTAGAACTGGATGATCTTCAAGGTCCCTTCAAACTGAAACCATTTTATAATTACATTAGGAAGAAAATAAGTTGGTCACAATTTAGACTGGAAAGTAGAATCTTAAAGGAGAGAAGAAAAACATGTTTCTGACCCTGAAGAGCACAGTAAGGATATGAGGATATAGAACCTGACCTGCTAGAGGGGCTCCAAGACACAAGAGAGCAGTGCAGGACAAGACAGTAGTAACTCTAGAAACAGAACTACAACCTTGCAACAAGAATCTGTTCATTACTATCCATTTAATGGATCAGAAGGAAATGGAAAACAAAATAAGCCTGACTAATTTGTTGATTGGGTTTGATACATTCTATTAATTTCATGCTTCTAGGCTTCCTCGGGTTGTCACAGGGCATCAGGAGGTTTTAATCCTCCCTATTTCAACATACTGTTAGACTTCCAGAGTGCCTCTGCTCATCTCTTCATGAAAGACAGGCGAGTTGTAGCCAGAGATGAGACACAAATGATAGGAGAGAGAAATACACGATGGTCCTAACAGGATGGAGACCTTCATGCAGAGGATCTGAAACAGGAAGGGGTTCTTTCCAGAACCCCTTATTGTCCTGGCAATAACTCAAAGCATCTTCACAAGCACCTCTGTATTCACAGTGAAGACACCAGTCTCCAAAAACATTTGGGGCATGAAAAGAACAAACAGCACTTTGTAGCAGCCTTTTAGGATCAGACATAAAATTCCTTACATTCTTTGCTACACATGTCAGGAGACCTCAAAAATGCAGTGTTAAATACAGCCTCTGAAACACCTTTTAAAGCTTCATGACAAGGACCCAGACTATTGAGAATTATACAAAGACTTGAAGAAGTCTTTAAATGAAGGTTTGGGTACCTTTCAAGCACAATGCATCATACAGTGAAGACATGCCACATCCCAAAACATCAAGCCATTAGAAAGGAAAAGCAAAACATGGGAGTCAATAAAAACATCCTGTTACCATTCACTTATTTCCTCCACTCGCGCATATCCAGGTATGTATATTGGAAGTGAGAAACCATAGCGTGAGCAAGCGTTCTCCTGGTGTAACAGTTTATCACAGGATTAGACTTTCCAGATTAGAACAGAGGACCAGCAAACCCAAGATTTAGTCTCTGGCAGTGGGCAGCAATAGGTACTGAAGGGAGAACTTAAGAAGCAGCCAAGCACATCATGGTACCTCTCCAGGATGTTCTTCCTCTTCGCAGCTTGTAGCTCTGCTATTTGGTGGTGATTTTGGACAAATTCACAGCAGAAAAACCCATTAAGATCTTTTACCGTAATCCATGTAAATCTTTAGCATCTAATACAGACTGTAACAGTAAGATACACCTCTGAACCACACCCTGCAAGGGACAGTATCATCTCCTCCTGTTCTTTTTGAGACCAATCTGCTACTTTGGGATTTGGTGCTTTCTCCACCATCTCCTGATCATGTTAAGCAATGACACTGATCATTTTGTTTAACTTTCTATACTTTAAACTGAAGTTGTGGATTTTCAAGTTATTTTACGTATTTATTCAACAAAACAGGTAAATGTAACAGATATAACAAAATACATGTGATTAGACATGCAGGCAACGCTCTGATGGGAGCCTCTATCAGAATCTCTTTGGACTACAGCTTTGCAGACAGCAAATGAACTAAAAAAAAATTAAGTACATTTAAAAATACCAGAATTATCTAAATATATTCCATCTATTAGAAAAATCATGCTCCTTCCCTATCCCCAGAATTAGAATCTTCATTTTGAATGCAAGTTACAGAGTAGAATTTCAGTGCACCAACAATACACCAAAAATAGGCAAGTTGGGAAGCACAGAAAGACCAAGAAAACTGGTACTGTAGAAACTCATTTTCTTCCTAACTTCCAGCTCCAATAAACCCCAAGCCACAGAATGGCTCAGACATTTCTTCACTACCCTCATCAGCACCCTGTCTTGGGCCAAAGATAAACGCTTGCAGCATCCAACACTGCAACAAGGATCGCTGTGCCCAAGATAAAACATTCTCTGGGAAAAACATGTAGATGATCTTTGATAAGTAAGGCTCCATCTGGAGCACTGTGTCCAGTTCTGGGCTCCTCAGTATAAGGAGCTGCTGGAGAGGGTCCAGTGGAGACCACAAGGATGCTCAGGGGTCTGGAGCATCCCTCATGAGGAGAGATTGTGGGAGCTGATCCTGTTTAGTCTACAGAAGAGCAGACTGAGGGGATCTCATGAATTCATATAAATATCTCAAAGGTGAGTGCAGAAGGATGGTGCCAGGCTCCTTCTAGTGATGCTCAGTGACAGGACGAGGAGCAATGGCCATAAACTGAACCACAACAAGTTTCACCTCAACACAAGGAACACACTTCCTTATGCTGAGGGTGGCAGACCACTGGAACAGGCTGCTCTAATGAAGTGGAGTCTCCCTCTCTGGAGACATTTAAATCCCACCATGGACACATTCCTGTACAACCAGCTCTGTGTGGCCCTGCATTGAACTAGATGATGTTCAAGGTCCCTTCCAACCTTTATGATTCTGTGAAGCTTCCTGCATCACAGCCCCTGGTAAGAAAGGAAACCCAACACAATCCCAGATGGGAGCCAGGCTGGTTTCACCCTACTTGCTGCCAAATTGGTGCAAATACCCCAGTCTGGCTGTGTTGGAATCACATATCCTGCACTCCTCAGCATTTTCGTGGGCAGAACCAGGCTTACTGGCTAAGCTAGGTCTGCAGGGGTGAACTTGGCCACTGTTGCACAGGAGCAACCTCATGTGTGGACAAGCCTTATCACTCTGATTCAGATCACCCCACTTCATGCAGTCACTAGCATGTTTCTGCCTTACTTGCTTTCTCCTCTGTCATTAATCCAACCTGGATATCTTTACCCTTCATAACAGTAAACCAATTTAGGTCCAACCTCCAACCCTTAACCTCTTCTTCCAAACTCATCATAGTCAAAGCACATCAGAAACCTGAAATACATGGGTTAACTTCATGTCTCCTGGATACCACTGTACTTTTTTCCACAAGGCCACTTGCCAATGGTTTACATGTTTGCCTAATACACAAACATGAAAAAGTGCCAGGTTTAGGAAGGAATGTTATAAATCAGGACTGCTGCCTATCTGTGCAGAAGGAAAAGAGTTTTAACCCTAAAAAAGGCAGTGTTCCATTATGTTGTGCAGTAGAAACATGACTGATAAAGAATATCTCTGAAAAGCTGTTTCTTAATTGTACACACTTAAAGAAGTTCCTAGCAAAGTCACACCACGTGCTCAATATATTATATTCCCCTACACAAAATGTGCAGGATTGTGCCCAAGAACCCTCCTTAGTAAGGTCTACGATTTACATCGATGCTGGGCTACATCAAAAGGAGCATGAACAGCAGGTCATGGAGGGGATTCTCCCTCTCTGCTGTGCTCTGGGGAGACCCCCTCTCGGCAGTCCTGATCCAGCTGTGGGGCAACAGCAGAAGAAGGACATGGAGCTGTTGGAGTGAGTCCAGAGGAGGCCACAGAGATGCTGTGAGGGCTGAAGCAGCTCTGCTCTGGAGCCAGGCTGAGGAGAGCTGGGCTGGGTCAGCCTGGACAAGAGAAGGCTCCTTAAGGGGAGACCTGAGAGCAGCTCCAGTGCCTAAAGCAGATGCAGGAAACCTGGAGAGGGGCTTGGGACAAGGGCCTGTAGGGACAGGACAAGGGGAATGAATGGCTTGAACCTGCCAGAGGGGAGACTGAGATGAGCTCTTTAGGTGGAAGTTCTTCCCTGTGAGGGTGCTGAGGCCCTGGCACAGGGTGCCCACAGAAGTCTTAACACATGTGTGCATATACAGTCTAAGCATATAGCATCTCCACATCTAACCCAAAAATACATCAGTATCCAAGCATCCTAATCATTTTATTGCTCGTACATTTGTGGATAGCCACCATTATTTACTATAATACTTAAGCGTGGCCCTTACCCAACAAGCCATCCTGGGTACTAATACTCCCGAGACTTCAAATGTTTTTTAAACGACAAATGAACCAAAACTAATCAGGCAGAGCTGACTCAGACCTTCACCTTCTGGTAAGAGTATTTGCACTGTTTTCATTTGTTTCTTTCAGCTCTCTCTTAGCATGTGAGATGCTGCATCTCCCACCATTCAGATAAAGCCTATGGACACAGCTAGACCATTATGCAACCCATTGCACTCCTAGGCAGGTCCCCCTTGGGCCATGAGCTAACTCAGCTTCAGCAGCAAGTTGCTCCTGGTTGTCAACTCCCACAAGCAACAACTCTTCCCAACACCAGCAAAAGCAGCCAAGAATCACCCAAAAGCAAGCTCCCATCACTGCTACAGCAATATCCCCATGTTTTGGCTCAAGGGAGAAAGGAAGGGGCCCAGCAGCAGTACTAATTGCTCTGGTGACAGCAGCCCGTGCTCAGCTTGCTGCTAGCCTAGATGGCTCTTTAAGAGCCCAAGGAGCAACTCTATATGAAAGCCTCAAGCCTTCCAGATATATACGGGGCAGCTGCACTATGGAGGTTCAGAAGTCCAGCACCATAGAAAGCAATGGAAACACTGCATTCCTGCCATTAAATCTGTGCTATAGATTGGTGCTTAGTGCAAGTTACTGCCTCACCATCCTAAAACCCCACTGCATGGTGCCCCTACTGCCATGGGCTAGCCATTCAACATGCCAAACCAGAAGGGATCTTCCCATTTCTATTTTGAAAGCCAACTGACCTATATAAATCATCTTCAATGACATTAAATGATCTCAAATAGCTTCTCTAGGAAGTGATTTTACACCTGACAAGTACCCCAAAACCCATACACAAAAGGATTTCTCAATAAGCACTGCCACACCAGGGTGTTTTGGGGCCACGCAGAGCAAGGGCAGCCAAGGCAACCTGCTTCAGCAGCAAACCTGCTTCACCCCTTCCCATGCCTTCAGCTCAATGCACCAGAACAGTTCACCCATTGCAGACAATAAGCAAAGCTGCGTAAGCAGCCGAGCGCAGAAGATGAATGAACCATGTGATGCTCAAAATCCGTGAATTGAAAAAACCCAATGCATGAATTAGATCTGCACCCTTGTTCCCACTTTAATTTCAACATACACATCCCCCCACCTCCCCCCAAAAAAGAAAGAGATGTATACAGCAGGATATAAAAAGAGAAGGAGAAAAAGAGAGGTGGAAAAAACGTGGTCTGACACATTTATAAGAACTGATGGCCTGTCACCCAGACGCTGATGAATATTTTTTACAGGATAAAAATGGCAACCTAGAGTCTAAAAATAAAGTGCTGTGCTGCAGACCTGTCTGGTTCAGCAACACCACTGGAATACAAACACACTCCCTTGCTGCTACAGCTTGACTAAGACTTTGGAAAGAGGAGGGGAAAAAAAGCCATTGTAAAACATAACTCTTGTTTTCAAGGGAAGGGATTTGGGGGGCGGGGGGTGTTTAATAAGAATTTACATCAGCATTATACTTTGCTCGCATTGTGTAATTGCAATTAAAAACCCCTCCTAAATTTGAAGTGATTGATGAGAATAACAGACTACTTTGCTGCACAAAGCAAGTTTTCCTTCCTCCTTTCCTCAGGCAATTCCAATATAAGACCATATTTATCAGTGTCTTTAAACTGTAATTTCACTAAGCTTAAAAAGCATATTTTTAGACCCATGCTGCAGACAGAACCTGTGGACGCTGCTGTTTCCAAACTCCCCCTCCCACCCCCAGGGACAGAAAATAAAACCTTTTTATTTCATTATGTCCCAAAATTTAGACCGAAACCCTGCTTAGCTGAGAAGCAAAACCGACTGCACATCATTCACAAGCAGCACTCATTTCTCAAGCCTATCCACACTGCAGACAGGCTGCCTTATGCAGTAAAGATGCTATTTTTAGCAAGTGATGCAATAGCTGCAAGGGCTCTCCCAGAACCTTTCATTTAAGAACCCAAGCCACATTAAAACGTGTTACAAGGTCCCTAATAACCCTCTATTGTCACCTTCCTGTTCTCTACACCAGCATTACCCACAGGAATGACCCTTTTTAATGTTGTTTCTTCCAGAAGGAGATTTTACACATGAAAAGAAGTGTGTACATATATATAGATAGATAGATACACACACACACACTCATAGAATGGTTTGGGTTGGAAAGGACCTTAACATCATCCAGTTCCAACCCCCTGCCATGGGCAGGGACACCTCACACTAAACCATGTCACCCAAGGCTCTGTCCAACCTGGCCTTGAACACTGCCAGGGATGGAGCACTCACAACTTCCCTGGACAACCCATTCCAGTGCCTCACCACCCTAACAGTAAAGAATTTCTTCCTTATATCCAATCTAAACTTCCCCTGCTTAAGTTTTAACCCATTACCCCTTGTCCTATCACTACAGTCCCTAATGAATAGTCCCTCCCCAGCATCATCACCATATACACCTGCTCTGCACCATATATAACAAGAAAGTCATATCAAATCCCCATATAGGGATTTTTTGCCCTCTTGATTTCCTATTGGAATACAAAGCAGCTTGGTTTCCTCGCTGATTTTCTGTGAAGACTGTGAGAAGGTCACAAAGCTAATACAGCATCTAAATCCTTCCCAAAGCTATTTCCAGTCTTGGAGATCTTTTAAAAAGTTCTTGTGCCTGACAACTGTTAAGACACATTTCTGCTCTGTGACTGCTTCAACAGCTAAAAATTCCCAAAATGAGAAGACTTCCAGAAAAACTGGGGCTTTTTTTTTTAATCCTTAATTATTTTTAAAATAGAATAAGGATTTTTCAGCCCTTTGGATGTGTGAATCCTTTAGGTTTTCCAATAGCCACATGGATGTTCATATAACAGATTCAACCTTAAGGATGAATTTTCCACTGACCCCTTACATAAATTCAAATTCCAACTGTCCCCTTCCTAAAATTAACAGAGATATCCCCAAAGTCGCAATTAACCAGGGAACTACTTTTGATTGACTTATGATCTCCAAGGGCCTGGGGAAGAAGACATAGGGCCATAAAACCACATTTACTGTTTTTAATGTGTAGTCATGGACACAATATATTAATAAATACACAAACCAAATCTGTTCCTGTGCAGGGTTTGATGCCTTTGCTTAACCCATGCAGGGTGTATATATATATACATATATATATATATATAGCAGCTCTTGCCTACTATTTCAGACCATTCATTTTCCAGTCATAGCCAGCATTTAGGGCTCACAAGGAATTCCTCTGCATGTATCACATATATATAACAGCTCAAATGTGGCTTGGGTTTTGCATTTCCAAACCTTTGCTCTCATGATCTATTTAAACTCTACATTAACATCCTGATTATGTTCCAGGCTTGGATACTTTAATTTTAAGCAGCCATAAACAAAACCCAACTTGAGCCAATTCGCATCTTACTTCATAGGCTGGTTTCCACAGCCTGCAGTTAGCATGAGCAGCAGCGCTATTAGCTTCAAGTTTTACACCTCAGCTCCTACAGTGAGTAAAGATGGATCTGAGCACAGCAAAAGCATTTGCTTTGTTTTAGGGTATTTCCAAGATCTTCCCCTCTTCATGAGTTCTCATCATGTCATGTACACACAGGAAAGACAGAAGGCAAACAGCTTGATAAGTCTCAACAACTTGTTTGGAGCAGTTAAGTTCTGCTTCCCCACCACCAACATGATGTATTTACTTCCCCCCAACTCCAACACAGGCATAGGGAAACCAACATAGGGAGAATATGTAACATCCACAGGCTATCTGAGGGAAAAAAAGGAGTCTGGATGCAAAGCAGCAAGACTCGAAGAGATTTCATTTCATTCAGAAGCTATATACAGAACAGGGAATTAAAACTCTCTTAGAGATCCTGCCGGCTCAAAAGTAGAGCAGAAATTGAGGCAGGAAGACACCCAGTGATATTTTATTCATTTTGGCTAGAAGCTACATTAAAACAAGCTGTACACTGAGAAGTTAGCATGTGCTCCAGGGACACAGAGGTACGAAAAGGATTCTGCAGAGCAGCTGAAGCGGTAACAAGATTCATGCCCAAACCACATAACTTGCTCCGAAGTAGGGAAGCTGAAGCACAGAGACTTCCATACCTGAAGCTCCAAAATAGCAGCACAGGGAGCATCACACAGGGAATTTTACAAGGCCTTGTGAAGGTGGTAGGAGGATGACAACTGCAGAAAGCAAGCTTGGGCTCTTTAATGGATATACAGTAGGAAGCTGGAGTACAAGCGTACATCTGCTTCACTCCTGCACTACAGGAGTGATGACAAACCAGGAGACCCAGTCAGTTCCTGATGGCTTTAGTGAGACAAAGGAAGAGCACAGCAGCAACACAAGATGTGCTGTGTTAAACACAGAAGTGAAAAACATCCACTGGTGTTGCATAAGCCTCAAAGAGCTGCTCCCATTCACCCAGCCCACAGCTCCTTACATGAGGCTACAGAACTGTGGGACTGCAGGACATGGACAATTCTGAGTGAATGGGTCAGCCTATCACATCCTTAGTACATCTGTGAGCATCTTGTGTGGGATAAATGTGGACTGAAGCTAATGTGACCACTCCAGGTGAAAGCCTCCAGCACTTAAATTAGGTCATACTGTGTCATACAAGGGCAAGATCAGACAAGAAGGAACGGTTTCAAACTGCCAGAGGGGAGATTTAGCTTATTACATTAGGCAGAAGCTCTTCCCTGTGAGGGTGCTAGCACAGGGTGCCCAGAGAAGCTGTGGCTGCCCCATTCCTGGCAGTGTTCAAGGCCAGGTTGGACACAGGGGCTTGGAGCAACCTGCTCCAGTGGAAGGTGTCCCTGCCCGTGGCAGGGGGCTGGAACTGGATGAGCTTTAAGGTCCCTTCCAACCCAAACCAGTCTGGGATTAATAAAACTGAAGGGTTTAGAAGACTAATTAGCCTTGATGGCTTCTTAAAGTAGTCTACATTAAGTGAGAAGTGGTATCTCTTGTTTAGAGATCTTATTAGAGATATATTCTAGTAAAAGGTTATGCTTCTATTCTCACCTAATTGAACGATCCAAAACCCCGGGTCACCTAAACCTTCAGTTCTCAAGTACAAAAAAAGGTGAATGAAACCATTTAAGCTGCCTGTTGCTACCTAAGACACAAACCAACATCAAATATGACTTTTCCTCCTTTCCCTTTTGCTAGCTTTAAATTAAGTCTCTGTGCAAAACCAACTGCTAAAGTAGAACTTCTGGGGAGAGAAGAAAACACCCCTCAGGGTGTCCCCTCTCACAGGTTCAAGCATGACTGCATGCACTCCAAGATCCACAAGAAGCTGGTGAGCACGTTTATCTTATGGTAGGAATGGCTCAAAACCTTTTATAACCTTTCATTCCAAGACCATTAATGCTATTAAAAGTGGAGCCCTCTCAGTCACACTGAAAATAGCTTCCTTGTGAGCATACAGAGGCAAGGATGGCTTTAGGAGTATATTTAGCAGATAATGCGGTGTTAAAAAGATGCAAAGACAAGCACAGATAAAAGCTGACGTAGCTGGCAAGTCTGCATTCAGCTGCTGAGATGTTATAAAGGCAACTCTTAGAAACACAGAGAAGTGGAGCAAGAAGAATTCAGATTTCTAGAGTCTTTAGAAGTTACCTAATTACGATGAGGAGCAACCTATTCACACAGATGGTTCAGACAAAGTTGTGAAAAACCATTAAACTCCTCTTCTAACCCTGCCGACAACAAGTGTAAGGCACTATGCAGTGTCTGAAGTCCACATTTCACATTCTATCTGCGCACCAGAAACCGACTTTAATCTGTTGGAATTAGAAGCGAGCCGGTTCTCTTGCTTTTGTGCACTGCAGCTCTCGAAGAGAAGCTTAAACAAGCTCAAACCACACCTTTAGAGAGCCGCTCTCCTCCGCATTGTCAGGAAGAGCACTCGAGTGCTCAGCAGCACCCTCTAGCCCGCAGACCTGAAGAAGGAACAGGGAACAGACTGTACTCTCCTCAATTGAGGAAAACCTGCCATTCATAAAAAGGGGGTCGCTTAGAAATGAAAGACAACGATGAAGTGCTAGAAAACGATCAAATCTGAAGAGTATTCTGTAGGTTTTGGCCCTAATATATACATGTGTATATATATATATCACTTGATTTTAGCTAAAATTGGAATATTTGGTAATTATTGTTCTGCAGAGGTCCCTTGCATCCCCCACTCATAATTACATTTCCTTTAATTGAATATTTCTATCCATCGGGGCACGGGGAGGGAAGGAAAGATGAATGATGTTAACATGCTCAAGTTAATCAATTTGGAAGGTAACAGTTGTCTCCTGAGAAATGCCCTCGATAAATTCCCATCAAGCATTAGGGAAACTCTCATGTTAAAGCGATTTAGAAATCCCTGCCTGCTTTTCAGCTTGGTTGGGGGGGGGGGGGTCTGTCCCTTCC
>NDXB01002829.1:73607-141818 GCA_002631895.1 Agapornis roseicollis
GGTTTTTTGTTTGGTTGGGGGGGGGGGGTCTGTACCGTCACTGCTCTGCAGTAGGTGTTTGCATTAGAGACTGAAGGCAAAGCTCAACCAACGCTGTCTTCCCCTTCCCATTGCTAAATAAAGAAACAGCCCCTGATGCTCTCTGTATTTCAAGCTGAGCACTTCAAAACTTGCAGTATATTCCCAGGTGGAAAACTCCCCAGTTTTCCTATGGAAATCAGGCTCACACCGAGCTTCCTTCAGCGTTTCAGCTGCAGTTCATCCCATGCACTAGACAGCAGAAGAAGCGCCTGTGGGTGCTGCATGGGCTGTGTTCGGGGTCCCCCCGGTGTGTCCCCATCACACGTGGTGGCTGCGGTTCCCGCTCCCAGCTCCGGGAATAACGGGGATGAGGAGGAGGAGACCGCACCCCGACCGTGCCCATGCGGGCCCCGGTCCCATGCGCTGGGGAAACGGAGCGGAGGGAGCGCGTTATGTCACCGGTTAGGTAACGGCCGCGGAGCCGCCGCAGTGACGGCCCCCTTCCTCCTCCCCGCTGCCGGGGCGGCTGAAGTGAGGCGGCGTTAAGTAACCCCTGCCGGAGGCAGGAGCGGCCCCCACCCGCGGGGAGCGGCTCCCCCGAGAGCGGAGCGGGCTTCCCCCGCCAGAGCCAGCGGGGAACGGGACGCGGCGGAACCGAGGACCCGCTCCCGGGGTGCCGCGCGGGGCCCGCAGGGGGCGCTGCGGCGCCGCAAAGGGCGGGAATCCCACAAACGGGATCATGGAACGAACTGGGCTGGAAAAGACCTCCCCTGGTGCAGCTTGAGGCCGGTTCCTCTTGTCCCACCCCTTGTTCCTTAGGAGCAGAGCCAAGCCCCTCCTGGCTCCATCCTCCTGTCAGGCAGTTTTAAGGAGCGATCAGGTCCCTCCTGAGCCTTCTCTTCTCCAGACTGAACCCCCCAGGTCCCTCAGCCCTTCCCCATCACACTTGGGCTCCAGACCCTGCACCAGCTCCAGTGCCCTTCTCTGGCCCCGCTCCAGCACCTCAAGGTCTCTCTTGTAGCGAGGGGCCCAGAACTGAGCACAGGACTCGAGGTGCCCTGTTCCTGCTGCCGCACTGGTGCTGGTACAGGCCAGGATGCTGGTGGCCTCTTGGCTGCCGGGGCACAAGCTGCTCCTGCTCAGCTCCATCAACCAGCACCCCCAGGTCCTTTCCTATGAGGAGTTCCCAGCCGTTCTTCCCCAAGCCTGGAGCACTGCAGGAGCCAGCACTAAGCCTAGTTAAACCTCATCCCAAGGACCACAGCCTGTCTAGATCCCTCTGCAGAGCCTTCCCATCCTTCAGCAGTCAACACCCCCAAAAACCTGGTGTTTACTGAGGGTGCCCTCAATCCCCTCATCCAGATCAATGAAGGTATTGAACAGTGGCCCCAACACCAAGCCCTGAGGAAAAGGGGACTGCTGGGTCCATGCATCCATCGCCCCTCGACAACACTCAGCCCTCTTCCCCAGCCCAAGGGCAGGAAGCTGGATGGGAAGGGGCCAGGAAAGCAGCAGTTAAGCCTCTGAGTTCCAGGCTTCAGCAGGTACAAGGAGCCCCTTCCACTCCTACACACTGATCCCAGGATGTCTGTGTCACACAGTGAATGCAATCAATATTCCCAACATTCAAATCATGTTATTGAGGCATGGGAGCCCCGCTCCGCATGAGGCTCTTCCAGAGCCTGGCTTCCCGCAAGACCAGCCCTGGGACATCAGCTCTTCCTTTGCAGCCCAGCACACACCACCCTCAGGAGCAAGCAGAATGAGAGTATTTCCTGCACCCCTCACTGCCATCCTGCCTCATGTGTCCCCAGGTCCATACATCCCATAGCCAGGGCAGCAGGATACACGCAGAAACAAGGACCCTGTGAATTTCAGGTTCCCAGAACCCTGTTTCCATCAGGGAGCACTGACAGACACTGCACTACCCAGCATGTCCTCAGCACATACCCTGTTCCAAAGTGGAGACTTACACCAGGAATGCAGCACACCACAACCATCAAGATCCACCACAAGCTCCTTCCAAGGTCTTCACTGCAATCTCCCCAATGCATTTTGGCATTTAGAGAGCCCTCCACTCAAGCAAGTGGTGACAGGACTCTTCAGCTCGTCCCAAGCAAGCTGACCAGCCATGGCTCAGGAAGAAAGCAGCTCAGATGAATTCCCAGCAACACCCTTTGACAGAGATGTGATGCTGGAAAGGCAGAACAGCATCCATCAGCTGCCTGCATGCTCTGGAAAGTAGAACCCACAAAAGGCTGCTCGCTGATTGACTTAATGAACCTCCCACCCCAATCCTTCTTTTTCTATTTGCTGCTTTCCTCCCTTTTCAACATCCCAACCTTGCAACCCTCCCATCCCAACTTAGAATCATAGAATGGTTTGGGTTGGAAATGACCTTAACATTGTCCAGTTTTAACCCCCATAGGCAGGGACACCTCACACTAAACCATGTCACTCAATGCTCTGTCCAACCTGGCCTTGAACACTGCCAGGGATGGAGCACTCACAACTTCCCTGGCCAACCCATTTCAGTGCCTCATCACCCTCACAATAAGGAATTTCTTCCTTAGATCCAATCTAAACCTCCCCTGTTTAAGTTTGAACCCGTTACCCCTTGTCCTGTCTCTACAGTCCCTCATGAAGAGCCCCTCCCCAGCATCCCTATCGGCCCCCTTCAGATACTTGAAGGCTGCTATGAGGTCTCCTCGCAGCCTTCTCTTCTCCAGGCTGAACAGCCCCAACTTTCCCAGTCTGTCTTCATACGGGAGATGCTCCAGTCCCTGATCATCCTCGTGGCCTCCTCTGGACTTGTTCCAACAGTTCCATGTCCTTTTTATGCTGAGGACACCAGAACTGCACACAATGCTGCAGGTGAGGTCTCACGAGAGCAGGGTAGAGGGGCAGGATCACCTCCTTTAACCTGCTGGTCACGCTCCTTTTGATGCAGCCCAGGATACGGTTGCTTTCTGGGCTGCAAGCGCACACTGAAGCTGGCTCGTGTTCATGTTCTCATCGACCAACACCCCCAAGTCCTTCTCCGCAGGGCTGCTCTAAATCTCTTCTGCCCAACCGGTAGCTGTGCCTGGGAACTTCCCAAAGACCTTCTGATTCAGCAGGTTTTACAGTTTCCACTAGAGGAAGAAACAAAATAAAAGGTTGCTTCCCCAAGTCCTTTCTGACTGGGACTGGAGGACCTGCTATTGGACTTCTATCTCTGCTCCAGCAGAAAACCCTCCTCTAGAAGCCAGACACTCTGAAGAGCATAGGAGGTTGCCTTACCACCTCTGCATAGACAGATCTTAGTACCTTAAGGAGAAAAATAAAACACCAAGATACTTTAAGAACAAGATTACTGCTCCAAGATTTAAGAATAAGGACAAAACTCCAGGTTGCAGAAAATCCCCAGCTAGTAATACCATATACAGGACAGGACCGAGCATTAAAAGTTATGATCGCCACCCTTTCCTTAGATGCATATCATACTAGTAATTTCCCCCAAAAATAAGGCTTTAAAACCGAAAATACAAACCAACTTCTACAGTAAAGGCATTGTAAAGGAAATGCATTTATAAAGTAAAAGATATTCAGATCTACTTCCTCCCTTTATACAGATTTTGTGCTCAAAGGAAGCTTAAAAAGCAAAATAAAAAAAAGCAAAGCTGCAAGAACAGAAGTCCTAATTAGTGTGTATTAAAAGACATGGTTTCAATCCAAAGCTTGCTAACAGTGACTGAGCTAGTCTATACTGGTACATCACACTAGCGTTTCTCTGAATAAACCCATTCTTTTCATATGTTGGCAAGGCAGTGTTTCACAGCAGAATGTCTACACTTTAATCCTGACCACAACCAGCAACTGAAGTGACAAATCCAGATGGGATGTGATCTTACCCCAATTGTGCAGAGCTGGCAGCTTGAAAAATCCACCTCTTTCTTTGTAAGCCAAGAGATTTTAGTCAAAATGACTTCCGGATGAACAGATTTCTATCCACCCACCCCACATACACCCCTCATTTCCAAACACTGTAATGCACCAAGATTTCAGTTACCAGAATGAGTCTTAAATCTAGCCAAATACAACTTGGTCTGACCCCAAGGGTAAGGCCACAAGGATAGAAAGGGTACTAAAGCTACTGGGTAAGGGATGGGGGAAAGTTTGACTTCTGAAAATACACTTCCTAACTAGAAAATCAATACAAAACTGTTATCCTAGTCTTCAAAAAGGAGCTTGTTAGAACTTGTTAGCAACGACCTCAAAAACTGTGCTCTGCAACTCATAAACAAGCCTCTCAACATACCCACAAGACTGCATAGATGACACTCATCAGTTCCATGAGTTCTGCATGGAACCAAGCAGAATAAGGCTTTGGAATAGCCCAGCAAGATGAGGCCAGGCAACAGAACTGACAACAGGCTCCTCCTGAAGTTTCAGGCTCAGTTTCAGCTAGTATAGCTGCAGGATATCACCCATCTATCCATTCCTAGCAGCTTCCTCAGCATCTCTTCCTCACTTGCTCTGCAGGCAAATCAGTGAGCTGATCCAGCTAACCCCACAGCTAGTCTTTCTTTGTGGGGTTAAGTTGTTAACCATGCAAGTGAGCAGACCTCCCTCACACCATCGACTAGAGGCAACATAAAGGAAGCAGTGAGAGCTCACAGCCAGCATCTAGAACAGAAGCAATTCTTTTGGCAGCAGCCTGGTCTTGAAGCAACATAAGCTGACCACTGGGCTTCCCTGTATCCTCAACATACAGCTTCATAATACTGCTGAGTTTCCCTTCTGTTGCACCAGCACTGGAACTCATTTGACCCACAGCAAAGCAGTCCAGGGAACATAAATAGCCAAAAGTAATTAATTTTCTGCAGGGCAGCCTCCTTAATGAGATCACTGCACAAGACACCAGTGCCAGCACAACGTGGAACAAAGCAGAAGAGTTCTCCATCTACTTTCTTCTCTCCCCACAGCAAATAGGTCATAAAGCCATGACCTAAATCCCTACACCCAGTCTTCTTGTGATTGATGGCTTCTCATTTATCAATTGACATCACATAAGAGAGGCAGTAAACCGATTCCAGTGCCAAGGAACATGAATGAAGCCCTAGAGGTTGGAGTCAACACTCAACCACGGACAGAATTGGCAAAAACAGCAAAAGAGAACCAAAGCAGGAAACGGAGGATCTCACATCAGAATCCAGGAACCAACACAAAGCTGCAGAGCCCCAAAGTTCTGACACAGATCTGAAGACAGAACTGGGACTACCAGGACAAAGAGACTGAAGAAGAGAGCTTATATTAGGACAGGTAACTTGCTTTGAAGCATAACTGTAAGTTGATCAGAACACACATCCCTTTCCGCCACTCCAGATGAACACTGAGTTGGACAAGCAGGACATCTGAGGACAGGAACAAACACCAAGACATCCTAACTGTAATCCCTGTTGAACTATTGACATTGTAGCAGCTTCTTCCAGCAGTGCAGTGATCCTTTACTGCCCTATCCTCCTGATTGCTGCTTCTCCCTCCTGTTAGCAATCTGACTCATCGGCTGTGCTGAATCACCTCTCCTCAGTCACACTCTGGAGATAGAAAGCTCTTGAGGTAGACAGGAATCAGACACCAGGAATACTGGGCACATACACATCTTCAAGACTGGTAGGATAAGAATTGTGGGGCAGGAAGCACAGGGTCCAAAGCCCACGGGAAACAGGTCAACTAGATGCTTCAGAAGAGATACAAGGGAAGAGTCAGAGGAACAGACTGGCTGCACACACATGAGGAACATGAAACTGGGATTTGCTGGAACAAGGATGCAGTGGTAAAGAGCCACATGCAAGCTTAAGCAAGCATTGGCTAGGTAGCAGCAGTCACACTGATTGTTCTTGCCTTCTGTTTTCCATACCTATATGCACCCAGCTCCACAAACCTCTGCACCCTAAAGTACAGACTAGGCACTTTGGAAGGAGACCAGGTTCTTTAGTCTCTACACAACAGTTCCTTCCCATCAACAACAAAACCCCCATTGAGCTTAACCCCCATCTCCCATTCCCCTTCTCTCATCACCACTGAAGCAGAAAGGGAGAAACACTGTAGTCTGGTAATACATATGAAAATCTTATGGAAAACCTTTATGATTAACATCCCTAGAGCTGAGCTCCTCACCCCTGCTCATCCTTGTCCACTAAGTATAGAGCTCCTCAAGCAGTGGAGGTGCAGCTGTCCCTTGGGTACCAGCATGACTGATGTAACACACCCTCCAAGGACACCATGGCTCATGATTACTCAAGAGGAGAAAACAGGAAGGAGAAAAACCGAAGGAAAACTCCAAGCAACCAAACCCAAATCCTGTACAGCCAGCTAGACAGTAAGTACTGTACCTACACAGCCCAGGCCTCAACCTGAGCCACCCACTTGGGGACAAGCAACTGAGTCATGAAAGAAACCCAAGAGAACTCTCAGGAGAGAAGGAAGCAAGAGGTGATAAAAAGAGGAAAAAGAGCAAGGAGCAAAGGGACAAGCACCATCCTCCTAATGGAAGGACCCTTCATCTCCAGCTTTAAGAACTGCTACACAAACAGTTTCTTCCAAAACCTACAACCAAACCCCAGGATTTTAGGTGTCATCATCTGTTGCTGAGGGCAGGGGAGTACATTAAAAGCTCAGTAGGAAATTCTGCATATAGCTCCTCGCCAGTGTTAGCAGGAGAAGCCTATATTGTGGATCAGGATTCCAACTTCGCTAATAACTCACCCAGTGGGTGATGGTGCACTGCTCTAGACTTCAGCTCCAGGAATCTGGGAAGTTGCACAGATTCAACAAAAACACTACATTAAGGTTAAATAAGCAGGAGTCAAAAAATAGAAGATTCAAGGTAGAATACTTTTGTGCAATTCCATGTACTATAGGGGAAGGAAGTCAACATCAGAAAATGCTAGAATTTGGGCTATTTAATGCACTCAGTCTGAAGTGGTTTGCTTTAGGAATGCACATTTCCTAAAGCCTATCAATAAGTGAGCAGCAGAAGTCATCTGATGTTAGAAGCATCAACCCTAAATCTAATGAGGCAAGTGATTAAACCATGCAAGCCCAACACACCATGAGATGCTTTACCCACCAGCTAGGCTCTTCATCCCACATTTGTGTTCATATACAAGCCTAAAGAATCACATCTGGCATTTCTGTTAGAATAATTAGGAAAGATATTTTCTTCCTATCACCCCTTCTGTAGCAGAGATGTTGTCCCACTCCATGCATTAGTAATGAAAACACTCACAAGACCAAGAACAGCAACATGTTCCACTCACCTACCAGAAAACACAGCTCCCACATAGTAAACTACTGCAGTTTTCCCCAAGCCCCACTATCAGCACTGCCCTCACACCCTCAGCACCATCTGCCAGCTCACTTGCTCCTTACACAGGAGTGCATTTACTCAACTGGTTCCAACACCCAGCACAGTTCCGGTTGGACTTCTTTGCTGGAGACACTCCTGTGTTCCTCACTCCTATACATGGCCTTTCATCAGAGATCCTCACAGGTACTCTTCCCAAAAGGAAGTACATGGGCCAAAGCCATATAAAGAATGTAGAGCAAGAAGCTACTTTTACCTTAATGCAAACAGCATAGAATCATTGAACAGTTTGGTTGGAAAGGATCTTAGAAGATCATCCTCCAACCACAGTTAGCTTTGGGGTTTAGGGGAGGTAAAGAGACCATACTACAGCAGTTAACTATCCCCCACACGTTACCACAGAAAATGTAGGATGGACACTGGGTAACCTTACATTTAAAGTGGGAAAAGAACAAGTCATACACACTGAGCACAGCACTTCTAGGAAGATCAGACAGGATCAGGACACTTGCACCAGATTGCTCCCAGTGGCACATTTCAGTGCAGTAACCCTTCAGGACTTGGCAAATAGCCATACAAGAAAGTAGATGTGCCAAGGTCAGGCTGCAAGCTTGACTTGAGCTGTCATCATCAATAGTTATAAGCTAGCTAGGATGTTATCACATGTTCTGAACATTAGTTTTTGGGTTGAAGCACCATGCTTTATCTCATGTAAGCATAAAGGTGTGTACCACCCGGAACTGAGGACAAGAAATCCCTTGCCATAGGTGTGAAATTCTTAAGATGATAAATCCCTGAAAAAGTGATTCGACTAAAGAACAAGACATAACCAAAACTCTCCCCAAAGCTCAACACACAGGGAAAACAGGGATTTGTGCAGAGCCTCTCCTCTCACATCCTGCAGAGCCAGCAGTGCTAAGGGAGGTTGAAATACCTCACCACACATTGCACTGGGTTTGCTACTCCAATCTGCAACAGTGATTTGTGACACGATCTGTCAACTATTATCACACATTGCCAAACACCTGCAAAGCAGGACTGCGCTCGTTTGTGCAACAGGGACTGAAACTTGCTTGCAGAAACAGGAAAGCCTTTGGGTGACGACTATTCAGTGATGCTAAGGAGCCTGAGAAATTACTTTGCTTGTGAAAGCTGCTCAAAGTCATCAACAAGTTAGCACCTGGTCAGCACTAAAGTGAATGGCATTTTAATGGAGTTCTTAAATTGCCATTAAAAGCATTTACCACCTGACTTATTGCAATAAGGTTGCTCCAAAAACATCATAAGGATGGTTTATAAGATGCTGTTTCCAGGGATCACAGGAAGCATAATCCCATAGATAGAATCCAACTCAAACAATTTACAAGCACAAAATCCAGGTTCTCCCTTAAAATCATGGGATGCTTTGGGTTGGAAAGGACCTTAAAGCTCATCCAGTTCCAACACCTTCCACTAGAGCAGCTTGCTCCAAGCCCCTGTGTCCAACTTGGCCTTGAGCACTGCCAGGGATGGGGCAGCCACAGCTTCTCTGGGCACCCTGTGCCAGCGCCTCAGCACCCTCACAGGGAAGAGCTTCTCCCTAAGAGCTCACCTCAGTCTCTCCTCTGGCAGGTTAAAGCCATTCATTCCCCTTGGCCTGTCCCTACAGGCTCTTATCACAAGTCCCTCTTGTTGGCCTCCTTTATGTACTGGAAGACTGTTAGAAGGCCTGCCATATGCTATAAGGACTGTTATATACTTCCTCTTCACATAAACATCAAACTTGATTAATCCAGTAAGACTATTGTTAAGGTCTCATTTAGACCTTGTTACTACCCCAACCTTCCTAGTCAATAAGTTTGGGAATCACTCCACATATTCTTAAAGGACGTGACCATAGAGACACAGATAAGTATCTACTCCACTGCTTGTGTTCCCAGTTACATACATTTTCATGCCTTCCCTTAGTGGCCCTGGTATGCAGATTGCTATTTTCAGAGGCTGGACTATACATACTCAAATGTAACCCATGGTAAGTAAAAGCAGCCAACAAGAACAGGCAGAGAGTGTTCACCCAGCTTTGCTGCTCATGAAAGAGCCTATTGTTAGGCATTTACACAGGAAAAGCACAGTTTAAGACTGAATAGGGGGGGGTTGTGCAGAACCAAATTCAAGTTGGAAGCAGTGGCGAGCACCATCCTGATTAATGATCTCTCAGAGATTCTTTTTTAAGGAATCTAGAGCAAAACTGCCCAGATTCGGTTATTTTTGCATGCTAGTGAATAAACTCCAAACAGCTTAATTAAGGCAAGCTGATCTTCCCAAACATTTGTTGGCCCCATTACAACTGTACAGCTGTATTCACCACATGAGAAAGCATCACCACTATTAGGCATTCTGTAATCACTAAACGTACGATTATTCAACCATGCCTGTATCAAAGGCCCCACAGAGGTGGGGGATGTTTTTCTAAGCCACTCTGAGGCTTGAAAGCAAACAGGATTTCACTTTGAGTGTCACATGGCCAAATACGTGGTCAAAATAAACTCAGTTTCCAGGTAAAACATCACTTCAGTTACAGCAAATTAGGGGGAGAAGTATTTGTCATTCAAATATTTGCAGGAAGTAAGAAATCATACTTGAAGTAGCTGACATGACCGAGATGTTTGAAGTTTTAGAGTATCAGAGTCTCTTCATTAGGGACTGCAGTGACAGGACAAGAGGTGATGGGTTTAAACTGAAAGAGGGGAAGTTCAGGTTGGAAGAAGTTCTTTACTGTGAGGGTAGTGAGGCACTGGAATGGGTCGCCCAGAGAAGTTGTGAATGCTCCATCCCTGGCAGTGTTCAAGGCCAGGTTGGACAGAGCCTTGGGTGGCGTGGTTTAGTGTGAGGTGTCCCTGCCTATGGCAGGGGGGTTGGAACTGGATGATCTTAAGGTCCCTTCCAACCCTAACTGTTCTATGATTCTATCAGATCACTCCAACTTGTAATGTCTGTGCATCTTGAACATACAACACTGATTATTTGCATGAACCAAACCAGTCTGACCTCATATCTGACCCTGCTCTGCACAAGGGGTTCTGAAATCCATCCCAGTCTGAATTACCAAAGGATTTTACTTCATTTCACCAGGTTTCTGCAGGAAAAGGGGAACAAAACCAAATTCATCTTCTCCAGAAAAAGGAGGCGGCTTCCTAAAATAGGAGATTGGGCAACTCTCCAAACGGGAGCTGTGACAGCAGCAGAAGGTTCCCTGCTCCAGACACAATCCAGAACACACCAAACTGTCAATGGCAGAGAGGCAAAGTGGCTGCCTGCCACCACCATCAATGGGAGAAGGATAGGACACCCTCATCCTACCTAAGGGAATACCCTTGGGGATTACAAACCAGTACTGCCTGGGTAGAGGAAGGCACTGGAGCAGCCACATCTTTGCTGCATGCTTGGTGACTTCAGAATGACTCCTTACACCCTGCTCCTATCAAGCCTGTAGTTTATTTAGCTCAATTGTTTTCCAAGCAAGGGAGCTGCTATCCCAATCTCCTGCTATCAGTTCATGAGGCACAGAGCACTTGACCCTGACACTGTATTCTCTCTCAAGATGCACCCAAACATCCCACATCAGACCAACAGCCACCATTGTATGGTTCCCAAAACCAAGCCAGATGTGAGTTATGGGGAGAGACAACCAGGAAAGCTGTATAAAGACCTTCACATGTGTTACCATATTAAAAACACAACTTTTTGCCAAAGCAGCTGTTATTTAAAGTAGTACAAATCTAATTTCTTAGAGTACGTTATGGGTTGGCAGAGTTCTTCCTCAGCCTCACATCCTCTCCTTCTAAACATCAGCGAGTCTAGAGCTTAGACAGAAGTGATTGCATAGACGCAATCAAAAACTCACTAAGAAAGCAAGAATTTGCAACTCATTTCCAGATGTGTGGGGAAGAGTTAAAGAGCGCTAAGGATCCCCTGCAAAAAGGGGCTCTCTAGCTGCTGTAAAGTTGCTTTCCAGTTGTCACAGTAATCACAGCAGTTCATTAGCATCGAACCCATTGGGTTTTCAAAGAGGAAGAGGGAGGAGATGCACTTCTTCCTACAGTATAATTTGGTGCTTTGCTAGTTCTCAGGGTTACCCAATGTATCTGCAACCGCCCCCATCCTCCTTTCCAAGAGGAAAGGCCCCCCCAGCCTATGGCAACAAAGCACCTGAAGACAAATCACCTCTGTGCTTATTCAGACTGAGAAATCCATACAACAGCTAGCTACCTCATGATGGGCACATTTCTTCATACAGTGACAGCTCAGGTCTAAGTTGGCAGACACCATCATCTTGTTTCCCCATCCTCCTGGATGTTGCAGCAGAGCTCCCACTTCAGAGCAGGAGTAACAAGCTCAAGCAGTCTACCAATACTCCTCCATGCCTTGATCATGATCACGGCATAAGGAAACAATAATGTCTGTAAACCACACACAGTGGCCTGCTGCTGCCTGTGCTTGTAGGGAAGCGACAGAGGACATTCACATCACAGTTCTCTGTTCATGGGATGTTTGAGGATGTGGCTGAGGAAAGATCCGTTGTCTGCAGCTTGTGGTTCCAGCAATAAGCTGGTATTACATAGAACCACAGAGTAGTTACTCAAGCACTGCAAACTCCCATGACTGAAACAATGCAGAACAAATTGAGGCAGCCACCAAGACTTCTGTGATGCACCACAGGTCAGCAGGCAACTGATAATAGAGTAACATATTCAAAACCAACATTAGGAAGTCAAAGAGGCTTTGGGTTGCCTGTGCAACCCTTATCTTTTTACTGGCACACCATTTCTCTAGCTGGAAGACATGGGCCCTTATCATCTCTATGTAATACTGCCACTTGTCCAAAGCATTGCTGTTGCATTTCAAGCCTACGCATGCAGGACCCATGGCACACTCTGGGGTGATGCTGCCAACAGCACTGCTGGTTTAGTAGCATCTCACTCCTTCAATCACCCAACCTTGTGTTCTTGTAAGAGTTCTGTGTCACCTGTTGAGGGTTATGAGGAACCACGTCCATTACCCCAGCTCACTGGGGGCTGCTGCACCTACAGACCTGCACCCAGAACCAGCTGCAGCCTCAGCACTCGATGCCCTCCTGCTCCCCGAGGGAAGGACCTTTGGAACCACCACCTCATCTCTAAACTCACACCTCTTCTGCTCTGCAACTACATTTAAGGCCCATTTTATCAATTCCCAACCAGATCCTGGACTTTCCCACCCACTGCCTTTGGCAGGAACAGGCTTGAGAATCCTCTTGGCCTCATCTGTCACTATGATAGAAAAGCAATTGCTAATTCCTCATCACTCATTAATGATACAGCAGTGTCAGACTAAGATGGAAGAAACGACTTATTCCCAGCACGATTCCTGCCACGGGGAAACGGAGAACTAAGTAAAGTTATCACCATGCAGCCCTGCCAGAGCCCCCCTAACACTCCCTGCTGCACTTCCAGCCCTGCATCCTGGAATGCTGCAACCGGTCTCCAGACCATCGCTCATCACCCCTTTCTCCATTGATGGCCACTGGTGCTTTGACCCGCTCCCGAAGTGCCCCCACCGGCACCTCGGCAGGGAGAGGGGCCGGTCTGCGGGTCCTGCACAACTTTCACACCGCTCCGCTCCGAGCCGCCCCGGTCCCATCCCCGCTCCCAGGGTTCGCAGCGGCCCCGGCTCCTGCCTGACACCGGTCCCGAACCCGCGGCCCGGCCGCGCTCGGGGCTGCTCGATGCCGCGGTGACAGCGGGGTGGGGGGGGGGGCCGCCGCTCCTCCGGGAGGGGGCCGCGTGACGTAAGCGATGAGGTGCGCGGCCCGCGCGGAGGGGGCGGGCGCGCCAAGACCGGCCCCGCGGGAAACAGCAGCCGGGAGCGGGAACCGATCCCGCGGCCCCCGCTCGGCCCGAGCCGCGCCCGCCCCAGCCAACCCCGCGCCCCGGGGGCACGCACCCACAGACCGCGCGGGGAACCCGCTCCTTCTCCTCCTTCTCACGGAGCGACAGCACCCGCCAGGCCCTCACCGCCGGGAACCCGGGGCCGCGCCGCGCACCCCCACGGGGCCGGACGCGCACTCACCTGCCCAGGCGCCCAGCGCCGGCCCCACATCGACAGCGCCGCTGCGCAGCACCCACACGCGGAAGGCCGCCAGCAGGCGGTAGAAGGCGAGCGCGGCCGCGCAGGCCGTGCCCAGCGCGCCCACCCAGTAAAGCAGCGCAGCGGGCGGCAGCACGCCCGAACCCGCCATGCTGCAGAGGAGCCGCGGCCGCACTGAGCCCTCCCGGCCACCGCCGGCCCGCAGCCGTCATGGCGCCCGCCCCCGCCGCGCTGCCATTGGCTGAGGGACCCATCAATCATCCGGTAACCAGGCAACGCGGCCTGCCCCCCCGCCCTTTAGGCCGCGCGACCTCGCCACGCCGGAAAGAAGGGGGGCTGGGCGCGAGCGGCCGCACGCCCCCGTACTACTTGCGGCCTGCGCACCACGTGGTTGGCACCGCTCTCTTGCAGCCATTGGGTGGTGAGGATGGCAGTCACACGGTCATCGTGCTTTGATTGGTCTTGCCGCCAGGGAGGCGCGCAGGATTGGTGGAAGACGGGGGCCCTCTTCCCGCCCTCTTTGACGTCATATGAGCCCATTCATAAAATGCTGAGGCTCCACCTCGCAGCTTGAATACGTCTACGGGCTTCCTCCTACCCCGCCCGCAGTGCGGGGAGCGGGGGCTGGAGCAGGGGTGGAACTGGGAATAGGGACGGGAACAGGGGCTGAGGCACGGATAGAGGATGGTGAAGCACAGACACAGCTCCCAGTAGAGGCTGGAAGGACGGGATTCCCTCAGGAATATGGAAGATTAAGGGCAGCCTGGAGCAAGGTGTGGGTCAAACCCCAGCAGTTGTGGGGCTGGAGGAGATGGGTTTTTCTAAAAGGGGACTTTTGCAACCAGGGTCGACATCTTTCCCCAAAGCCAGCCTTTCATAGGGTTTATTTGACAAGGATCGTGTTACAAGCAGCAGGGAACCTCGTCTGGATGGGGTTTTCTGGAGGCTCATCCCCATCTGAGTGGCCTAGGACAGGCAGCATGGAGGGGGGTTCCACACGTTGCCTTTCCTTTCTCTGCCTGAAAAATGCCAGCCTGGTTTGGGTTGGAAAGGACGTTAAAGCTCATCCAGTCCCAACCCCTACCACAGGCAGGGACCCCTTCCACTGGAGCAGGTTGCTCCAAGCCCCTGTGTCCAACCTGGCCTTGAACACTGCCAGGGATGGGACAGCTACAGCTTCTCTGGGCACCCTGTGCCAGCACCTCAGGACCCTCACAGGGAAGAGCTTCTGCCTAAGAGCTCATCTCAGTCTCCCCTGTTCTGGCAGGTTAAAGCCATTCATTCCCCTTGGCCTGTCCCTACAGGCCCTTGTCCCAAGCCCCTCTCCAGGTTTCCTGCAGCCCCTTTAGGCACTGGAGCTGCTCTCAGGTCTCCCCTTAAGGAGCCTTCTCTTGTCCAGGCTGACCCAGCCCAGCTCTCTCAGCCTGGCTCCAGAGCACAGCTGCTCCAGCCCTCACAGCATTTCCATGGCCTCCTCTGGACTCACTCCCAACAGCTCCATGTCCTTCTTCTGCTGTTGCCCCACAGCTGGATCAGGACTGAAGGGGGGTCTCCACAAGAGTGGAGCTGATCCCACCCCTTCAGAATGCTGCAAACTGAATGGATTTACAGCTATCTACAATTTAGCTCTCCTTGTCCCATTTCATGTCCCTTTCACCTGCTTCACAGGCCATGAGCTCCTCAAAGGAGGATTATATCCCTCAAAGGGTTACTTTTTTCCTTTGTGAAGAGCCTGTATTACATCCTACTGCACCCTGTGCACCCCGAGGTCCCAATCAGACTATGGTGCCATGTGGATGCGCTAACACATGCTGATGCAAACTCAAAGCTCTTATTTAGAGCCTAGACACTTGTATAACATCAACTACCTGATACAATTAGCTGTGTGTCCTGAGAGTATAAATGAGGGATCATTAAGTGCAAAGGGGAACAGGACCAAAGAAATTCAATGAAAACATGCTTTGATAGGTTTATCTGGTTTATTAATATAATAAAAATAGATGTTTGTTACATTTCCTGTTATGAAATACATATATACATACAATAGCCTTTCACTCAGAGACACATAACTAATAGATACCAAAGGTTTCTCGTCATAATCCACTTGTGGAAAACAATGAAAATCATAGTGGGATTCAAACCTGTTTGGATTCAATAATACACTGCATGCAGTGATGCAGATTAAAGGCATGAAACTATCACCCTGCAATGAGAAATGTCAAGTTATTTATTCCCTGACCCATAGGTTTATGGTTGATTTTGAGGCTCTTGCTGTATGACCCTTGATCATACAGCAGTTGTATCAGATCTAATGGGAGGGAGCATGGCACTGGATTTTGTTCTATTCCACAATAGGAGGCATCTATCCTCACAGTGATCTAGCTCACCTTTCCTTAATTTTCCTTAATTCTCTTTAATTCCTTAAAATTGAAGTAGGAAACCTGCTTTAATCTGCATTTTTGCATGAACATTCTGTGTTGGAAAGAAACAATGCTGTTACAGTCAGAGAAAAGAACACAGTTGATCAGAGAGAGGTTCAAGCACAACTCCTTTGGATCAAAAAGCAGTTGTACCTTAGTAGAAGGAGCAGGAGCTTGCTGTGGCCACATCACACTACTTGGTTCCATTGGCTGTCAAAGCTGTTCTCAGAGTGTTTGCAGGGTAAGGACATGCCACTGATTCTCACTCTTGTGTCTTCCAGAGGATCAGGCAATAAAGAGACAGGATACAGCAAAAGCATCTGAAAAGAGAAAAGGAACCAGTTGGGCTTTAGTAAGAGATCTGCTACAGTCACAGACAAAACAAGAACTGATGTGACAAGGGGAGGTAACAGTAGGATGGTAAGGCACTGGCACAGGGTGCCCAGAGAAGCTGTGGCTGCCCCATCCCTGGCAGTGTTCAAGGCCAGGTTGGACACAGGGGTATGGAGCAAGCTGCGCTAGTGGAAGGTGTCTCTGCCCGTGGCAGGGGTTAGAACTGGATGAGCTTTAAGGTCCCTTCCAACACAAACCAATCTGGGTCTGTGATCACCAGGTCACCAGTGTCAAGAACAGAAGTGGACCGTGCAGCTGGACTGTACACAGGGGCTGGAGGAAAGGAGATGGGTGGTGGCAACTTGCTGAAGGGAGCAGGCAACTCCCTACTGGATGTCCATGTAAGCCACATTGCAGCTCCCACAGGGATGCTGCCTATTATATAGATATTATACATGATTTTGTTGGTCAGCACCAGGGAAGGAGGTATGTAAGGGCTATGAAAGATTCATTGGCCTTTGTCAGAGCCCACCTATCTTTTATTACAACATCTACTGCCCACCCTACTGCAGTTGTGTTGCTCCCAAGACCTGGTGCCTGAACAACCTTCTCATTGCAGTCAGGACACAACCTGCTCTGCTGTTCTCTTGGGGAGCCAATAAATCCCTTGACAGAGCAGCACAGGAGCAGCAAGGCAGCCCTCAAGGGGTTTTTTGTGTTAAAAAATAATGCTGGTTATTCACCAGCATTGCTATTTTTTATGCTGCTCTGTTCAGAGGGAAAGGCAGTCCTCTGGGAGCCTTAGTCTACATTTAGAAGATGAGTCACAGGCAGGGAAAGGGACTCACTGGAAGGGAAAGAATTATCCAAAGGTCAAGCGAGGGGTTTTGGATCTCCTGTTTACAGTCACCACACATTCCTGGGCAACAGCATATCCCCCTTTTCAAGGTGAATCCTGGTTTTCCCAAGAGCTTTGCAGCTCTGTTCCCACTTCTTGCAGCAAAGCCCAAAGGAGCAGACAGGCATTTTGAATGTACTCAAGCAGCAACAAGCACACACATGTAGATGAGGATACCTTGCCCCAGAGATCTGTGTTTCCACAGCATCTTTTGTCAGTTCAGGCATGTAGTCACTTCAGCTGACTGCAGATGCAATCTGGTTCAGGAAGGTTCAGCCCACCAGGTACACTGCTCCATCACATGGAAGGTGGCCAAACTGGATGGCAGATCAGAAGAGAGACAAAAGAGAGACAAAAGTTTTAAGGTCCTTTCCAACCCTAACCATTATGATTCGATGATATAAGAAAGCTAAAGCAGTAAAGACATGCATGAGGAAAAAAGCAGCAGTAAACAGACAATAAGAATGTAGAACTATAGAGCAGAAGACATTAAAATGAGATAAAAAGAAAGGAAAAATATAGCAGAGAGAAGTAAAATACAACAAATAGGAGATAAAAGAGCCTCTAATAAAGAGACATCCAATTTTACTCACAGTTTTTCTGTGACTTTGCTGCCACAAACACCTCAAAAGCAACTGCACATCCCAAATAGACCACATTCCATGTCTCAAACATACATCCTCCTGCCCTGCTCTCCCAGTACCTGAGGAAGACTTCTCTTATCACAAACCATACTGAGGTTGATGGCCAGGGTCCCTCAGCACTGGGATCCACTTCTCATTCCAGCCTGGCTGTCCCAATCTACTCTGCAGCAGCCCTGGGAGCAGGGCAGGGATGTGTCACTTTGCTCCTGCCACTACTGGGAAGAGGTGTAGTCATTTGTTTCATTAAATGGCATTCTTGTACCCAGCACTGATTTTACCCCTTTACAAAGATGTTTTTCACTCTAGCAAGACAAGCACAGCTCCTGTACAGTCATTCTGCTCTCATGCCTCTCCTCCCATTACTCACACTTATTGCAGGGAGGCCAGATTCAGCAATAGGCCTGGCTGTTGCAGTGCTGAGCACTGCAGTGTGTCTTTGCCTAAATCCATAGTCCCAAACACCCTGCCTCAGTGCACCCTGAAAACGTGTCAGAATGGATCCTTCACTGTCCATCCTGTCAAGTAAAGAACTTTATAGGAATCAGTTGGACATGCTAATGAATGACAGAATCCCAGACTTATTTGTGTTGGAAGGGACCTTAAAGCCCATCCAGTCCCAACCCCTGCCACAGGCAGGGACCCCTTCCACTAGAGAAGCTTGCTCCATACCCCTGTGTCCAACTTGGCCTTGAACACTGCCAGGGATGGGGCAGCCACAGCTTCTCTGGGCACCCTCTGCCAGTGCCTCAGCACCCTCACAGAGAAGAGCTTCTGCCTATGAGCTCATCTCAGTCTCCCCTCTGGCAGATTAAACCCATTCCCCTTGGCCTGTCCCTACAGGCCCTTGTCCCAAGCCCCTCTCCAGGTTTCCTGCAGCCCCTTTAGGCACTGGAGCTGCTCTCAGGTCTCCCCTTAAGGAGCCTTCTCTTGTCCAGGCTGACCCAGCCCAGCTCCTCAGCCTGGCTCCAGAGCACAGCTGCTCCAGCCCTCACAGCATTTCCATGGCCTCCTCATGGCCTCACTCTGGACTCCATGTCCCTCTTCTGCTGTTGCCCCACAGCTGGATCAGGACTGAAGGGGGAGGAGGGTCTCCCCAAAGCGAAGCAGAGGGGGAGAATCCCTTCCCTGACCTACTGCTCATGTCCTTTTAATGCACACGGTTGGTTTCTGGGCTGTGTGCACACACTGCCAGGTCACACTCAACTTCATTTCTGTAGCCCTACTCACTCCTGGCATGCTCCCCAGTAAGCAGGGACTTGGAGATGTATGTCAGGTCCTGACAGCAGCAGTGTGCTGGCTCTTACTCTCAGCCCCTTACAGTGCTCCTGTGGGCCTAGCACAAGCTGCCTCAGCACGCAGCTCTCTCAGGCACTGGACAACCACAGAGAGCCCATCATCACTGGTCTACAGAGCTTACAGGTACAAATGAGCCAGGCAGGTTGAAAGGGATGGAACTGCTACCCGTAAGTACCATAGCAAATAAGCAAGATAAGCATCTGCATGTCTCTCATCCTGCAATTGCAAGCTCTTGACTATAGTTTCTATGAGAAGAGCAAGAACCTTCAAACTCAAGTGTGGTTGGAAACACATCCTAGCTTTTAAACTGAGTCATGCAGGCATTTTAGGTTACCACACTGTGTAACAGCTACACACTCCTTGCTTTCTAAATAAACTTTGGGTGTCAGCAACATGTCCTTCTGCCTTAGGGATTAAAGTCCCAAATTTCCCAACAAGTCACTCCAGGCAAATGTGGCAATGGAAGCTAAATAGAACCTAAAGCAAGACAGCAGTTGGCCTATTAACTAGGTGAGTTTACAGATTGCAAATTTAACACATTGTGCAGATGCACTTTGCTCTTTATAAGAAGGTCCATTCAAAGGGGGCCTACAAGGATGGAGAGGGACTCTTCATCAGGGATTGTAGTAATAGGACAAAGGGGAATAGGTTTAAACTCAAACAAGGGGAAGTTCAGGTTAGATATAAGGAAGAAGTTCTTTACTGTAAGGGTGGTGAGGCACTGGAATGGGTTGTCCAAGGAAGCTGTGAATGCTCCATCCCTGGCAGTGCTCAAGGCCAGGTTGGACAGAGCCTTGGGTGACGTAGTTTAGAGTAAGGTGTCCCTGCCCAGGGCAGGGAGGGTTGAAACTGGATGATCTTAAAGTCCTTTCCAACCCAAATCATTCTATGATTCCCCTTAACGAACAACACACTACAAACTGCTAGTACTTTATATAGGGATTTCTCACTTTTACCTATTAGGGAATAACAGACGAGTCTCCTGTAAAATCTCCAAGTTCCCCTTTCTGTTGCCATTCCCCACTTAGAGTTTTCAGAAGTGATTTCAATGGGAGCTCCAGATCCTCTCATCCATGTAAAATCGGCTTTTTTTTCCATCACCAGCAACAGCAGCAAACAAGTACTCCTCCAAAACAATTTTAATAGTTGTGCACACAAGTCCAAGTGCAGCATGTGCTTAGTGGAGAGACATAATATGGGCCATGGCAACAGAAGATTAACCTTCTTCAGTCCTATAGCCCACTGCAATATATTGATTTTGAGCTGAAAATATCACCTGTAGAAACAAAATACTGTGTTCTCACTGTTTAATCCTGGATGTCTCTGCTATCTGGTTTCGTAACTGTAGATAAGTGATCCAGATGCTTGTCCACATAAAATGAACAAAGTTCAGGAATGACTGTTCCTCCCATCAGTGCCAACACTCACTGTCACCTTACACGATGCATTCACTTCCAGACCCAGATGATGGACTGCATTTGATAATAAACCTTCGTCTCCTCATCTACAACCTATTGTTCACCCACTGCACTACATTATATCCACTCAACCCTCTTTCCCTGCATCCTTTTGTGGAGTATACTGAATGTGAGATTGTGTCTACAGCCCACCCTCCACCCCCCTCCAATGCATCCATTGTCCCCAAGAGACTCTGCCTGGCACAAGCCAGTTCATAGCAGCCATGGGATAAGAATCATGCAATACTTTCTATCTTCCACATAACTACGTCACCTTCTCCATATCTCAGTGGACCAGCTTTCCATCATATCCTATTAAAACAAATCTGTCTTCCTCAAGTGTCTCCTGAAGGATCTACCTGCCAAACAGCTCTGGTGCCCCTGCCATTATCTGGTACTTCTAGAAGACTTTGCCTTGGCCACTTCCAGTACCTCACAAACATGAACTATGCTTTGAAGAGTGCCCATTAAGTAAAATGTTGTTTGCCCATGAGGAAATGTGAGAGCAGAGGGTTCAACTGGGACCCTACCAGGGGCAGAAGTTGAGAGCAAAAAAAAAAATCTGCATCCTATCCGTAACACCCAATTATGCTCCTGTATTTCTTTTTTTTTTCCCTTCAAATCCTCTGTAATTCCTCCATTCTGCCATTCAAGATCTAACCATCCAAGCCGGCACTTTAAAAACACCCTGGGAGATTCAGTCATTCCCAGGACTGTATGTTGCTCCCCATCACAAGAGGGATTTGGATCCCAAGTACCCATCATTGCAGATGGCTATCCTAACCATCACCGCTTCAGCGATGTGCACTGCATCTTCCCCTGCCCAAAGGGTAGTAGTTCTTCCAACACACACACTAATCCCTAAATACCACAGGGGAATGAGGCAGAGCTCTTAGGAGATGTATTTGCTGAGGTAGGCATGGGATTGGAGCTTCAGGTTCCCATGTCTCACATAGGACTATGTCTCACCACTGGTCAATGGGACCTTGGCAGGCAGAGAAATACAAGGGCAGGAACTGAGATTCTCTCACAGTCAGATGGCACCCGAGCAGGTGGCTGGGGGGGTCTAAGCTTTATCTTTTGATGCCAAGGGGGCCTCAAGATGTTCTGGATGGTAATGCAAAAAGAAGCATTAAAGGACAGTATTAAGCTGGGGAACTTATGGTAGTAGAATACTGCCTTGCTTAAATAGCTGAGGTCTGGATTCTCTAACTTGATGCTTCTTTGTGCTTGAGGTGGGAGAGAAAAACTCAATTTGTCTTAGTAATTTAAACCAAGGTGTCACCTTCCTGAACAAAATAACAGGAGCAATCATTTGGACTCTCTTTCTACAGAAAGGCTTGAGACAGAAATTACCACTCTTACTCTGAAACAAGTACAAATGAGAGTTTTATCCTATTCATTAACTATCCTGCTTTGATTAAAGTTTGAGAGAAGCTGTGGTTGCCCCATCCTTGGCAGTGTTCAAGGCCAGGTTGGATGGGGCTTGGAGCAACCTGCTCTAGTGGAAGGTGTCCCTGCCTCTGGCAGGGGGTTGGAACTGGATGAGTCCCTTCCAGCACAAACCATTCTATGACTCTACAAAGGCACTGCAGAAAACAAAATAGATCCAAAAATGGCACTTCCTTTCATCCCACGATTTTCACAAGTTGGAAAGAGACCAGGAGAATGCCAAAATTCTTATTTCTTCTCTTGCTATTTCTATTCATATAGATGCTGCTATAACAGCAACATCCAACAGCTTTTGGATCAACTGCACAACCATTTTAGAGGTACTGAGCTTCCTTTTTTTCCCCTATGGGAGGAGCTTATAGAGGCGCTTACTGTTACCTCTCTTGATTGTTTTTTCTTTCTGGGAATAAGAGGAAGTAAGACGAAAGACACCATCACAACATCCCCACCAGAAGGCCATCTACTCAGGGATGTAAATCACTATCCCTCTGGAGACTTTCTTCAGATCACTTCTCTTTCATTTATCCATGAAAATGAATTGGCAGCAATGACCAAAGCATTCCTACAAATACTCATTATTATTATTATTGAACAACAGTAAACAAACCAACCCCAAAAACAATGCTGCAGGCTGTAGTGAACCATCCCTTTCCCAGTCTCTGGTACCAAACCAAGCCCTGGCATACTTCTGTTTTTGTTCAGTGTTTGACAATAGTGGGAATGCCTCTTTTTGCAGCAGGAAGCCTTTTATGATAATACAGGCAAATCAGCTCAGAATATTCTCTTTTGCTGTGGTCCTAACACTGTGCTGCCACTGGTCCAGCAGGAAAGTCCACGGCTTGCTTCTAATTCAAGAAGACCAAAAAAAGAATAAGAGGAAGCTACAAATAGGGATAATTTTCTGTTAAAGCATCAGACTTACAAACCTAGAATGGTTTGGGTTGGAAGGGACCTTAAAGCTCATCCAGTTCCAACCCCCTACTATGGGCAGGGACACCCCCCACTAGAGCAGGTTGCTCTAAGCCCCTGTGTCCAACTTGGCGTTGGACACTGCCAGGGATGGAGCAAAACCAGCTCCACTGGGCACCCTGTGCCAGCACCTCAGCACCCTCATAAGAGAAATGCATTTTCAGGAATCCAACAACCAAGTGCGTTTTGTTCCACACTCATAGAATCACTTTACAGTCACATTTCTGCCCTGTAAGCACTGAGATTCTGTCTGTAGCTCACATCCCAATGTCTAGTATAGAAAAAGCTGTGCAAGAAATCATTTAGAGATAAAATTTATATTCTTTTTGTCTTCCAAGTCTTTCATACTGCCTCCAACCAAATAAGCCTTCCATTTCCACAAGGCTTGTTCACCTCTAGGGGGATGAAGGAAGTTTAATCCTTATAATCCATGCATCCCTCTGCTTCAGCAACTAGTGAAAGTGACACTGGGAGCACTTAATACATACACTGATGATTACATTCATTTCATCACTTAACTTTCTACTGGCCACTGAGTGGGAAGTCACCTCCTTAAAACCAAATTCTTTCTCTCAGAATAACCTACTACAGTTGAGGACTGAAAAATAAGATTTAAATGGCTGACTGAGCAATGACTGCGTAACACCCTGCTTTGTAATCTCCCAAAGAGCAAAGCCACCAAGTAAACACCTACAATCTCTTCCTTGAGTATGGCAGCCCTGCTGAAAAGCAATGTTCTGTCATTTTAAGGTTCTGTTAATTCTTCAGCGATGCACCAAGAGCTGTATGTAAAGCCTATACAGTCTAAAAGGCAGGGAAAAAAGAGACAAGGTCTCAGGTAACATCCCAAGGCAGCTGATTATACATACATTTAAGAATGCAACGTTATCTTGCCCTAAATGACATTAAGGTTTTAATTTAAAGACTTCCATGAGGATTTCTATAAATAGCACATCCACAGGAAGGAAGTCAGAGCAGACCTTCAGCCACTGTATCCAAGCCATACAGTCTCCCAAAGACAGTGAGGTAAAGAACATCTCTTTTGTCAGCACAGGTCAGTATCTGCAGGTGACAAGCAGTTGATAGCAAATATAACCAAACTACTCTGAATCTCGTAATGGGCCTGAAGAACTTGATTAAAGGAAAAGGAAATGAGGATGACAAAAAAACACATCATTTTCAAGCTGGGTAAATGCACATATCTATCTCAGAATCTATTTTACTGATATATAGGAATGCAGAATATACAAGGGATATATAAGGGATATAATACCTCATATAATATATAAGGGAGGAAATCCTCACAGAAGTGAACTGTAACATGTGCAATTTAAAACAAACCTATTCTTTTTTGTTTGATCTCAAAAGTGGTTTTTTCTTTGTCCATCTTCATTTATTAGTTAACAAATTACGATCTCTCCTGCATGTCAAAAGGAAAGTTGGGGCTGTTCAGCCTGGAGAAGAGAAGGCTGCGTGGAGACCTCATAGCAGCCTTCAAGTATCTGAAGGGGGCCTATAGGGATGCTGGGGAGGGACTCTTCATTCGGGACTGGAATGATAGGACAAGGGGTAATGGGTTCAAACTGAAACAGGGGAAGTTTAGATTGGCTATAAGGAAGAAATTCTTTATTGTGAGGGTGGTGAGGCACTGGAATGGGTTGCTCAGAAAAGTTGTAAATGCTCCATCCCTGGCAGTGTTCAAGGCCAGGTTGGACAGAGCCTTGGGTGCCATGGTTTAGTGTGAGGTGTCCCTGCCCATAGCAGGGGGGTTGGAACTGGATGATCTTAAAGTCCTTTCCAACCCTAACTATTCTGTGATTCTACAATTACTCTTATAAAGAAAAAGAAACAAGAACCTTTCCCATCCCATTCCCATGAGAGCTCATTTCAGATAACTGCTGATGCACGGCACCACTGTCTTCCAAGATTTGCCTTCAGAAAGTTAGGAGGGGAAAACAAAACCCAAACAAAGCATACTGAGTTCACACCGATTTATTAAACATACTATTACTTGTCATTCTTTTCATACATAAAATAAGGTATCTCCAGTTAATTAACACATCCCTTTAAAACATCATAATGCTTAACAAGAAGCTGCCTTTGCTCTTTGGGCCCACAATTAGCACAAATTAAGTTAACATGTAATATCTGCCTTCCTTTTTCTTCCCTCCCTGCTTTGTCTTCAGAGAAAACACCTTGCTATGAGACAGTCTACAGCGTCTTGTTTGCTTCCTGGGTTTATCCCTCTGTAACTAAAGTGCTTCAGCACTTTCGTGCATCTTAATTCTTCCCTTTCGCATCAAGAGAAAACAAAAACACTTTAGAAACCCAAACCCAGCCAAACTTGTTGGTAAACCCCAGACTCCCTCCTGCCACCTGCGAGCGCTTGCAGCGGGACAACCGGAGCCCTGAGGGAGCGGGAGACATGGAAATAAGCTTTAAACCTTGCTTGGAAAGGGCAAAGACCGGGTTGGGACGCAGAGGCCGCGGGGGAGCAGGCAGGAAGGCTCTGCCGGGCCGGTGCCCCGCTACCCGGTGTCTCGGTGGAGGCCAGGCCCGGCAGGAACAGGCCAAGGCCGAGCGCCCCGCGGCCCGATCCGCAGCCCACCCCGCGCCCGCCCGGCCCCACCGTCGAAAGCTCCCTCACGGGCAAAAAGCGGCAGACGGAGGCCGCGGACCCCGCTCGCTGCCCGGCGGGTCGGCACCTCACCGGCCCCGGGGTAGGCCGCACACCCGCGGCCCGGCCGGCGCCGGGGGAAAGAGGCAACCCCATCACTGACCTCAAGCGCGCACCAGGACGGGCGCCCTGGGACTGATCCACACGGAGCGGGAGCTAAAGCCAACGCTGCCCGTGAACGGCAGCGGGAGGGCGGGCTGGCGGTGGGAAAGCGTCCCGCCATGGCGGCCGCGTTCACGACACTCCCGGCATGCAGCGGCGCCTACAACTCCCATCCTGCCCGGCCACGCCGCCGTTAACCCTGTGCCGCGCCGAGGCGCCTCCGCGCCCGCCGACGGATTCCCCCCACCTGCGGCCCCTCGGCAGCCCGCTCGGGACCGCGGTCCGGCTACTCGGCAGCCCATGGAGGATGAGCCGCCCACCCCCTCCCCCGGCCTGACCCAACCCTACCCAACCCGGGCCGGCCCGGCGGCGGTGCTCGCTCCGAGCGGCCCAGCTCGGAACTCCGGGCCCCGGCCCGCTGCGGTAGTGTCGGTTTCTGTACTCCTGCAGCGTGGTTTCTGGTCCCAGCTACTGCTGTTTGTTACTGGCAGCGGTGGTATTAACTGTGTGCGCCCTGCCAGTTCATAAAAAACAGGTGAAATATTTCCTGCCAACTGTGTTTTTTTTAATTCAATTTATACTTTTTTTTTTTTGTTTGTTTCAAAATAATAATAAGGAGATTAACTCAAAAACAAAGTTAGCAGGAAATGCTGGGTTATCCTGCAGGGAAAGTAAAGTGAAAACTCAGCTCTCGTACTCTGTCCTCCTGCCCATGCACCTTTCCCGTAGGGGCTCAGCGTACAGCACACAGCACTTTACAGCCCCTGTCTTACTTTAAGTAGCAAAGGATGTGCATACAACTAACTCAACGAACTGAAAACCCACCCGGAGCGTCAGGATCCATTTGTAAATAAGTGAGGGATGGGTGCACGTAGCACAAGTTATTACAGAAGCAACACCTCAGAGAAAAACCCACTGGGTCTCCCCTGACCCCCCTCCACAGCACAGCATCTGCACCCCAAAACACCCCCTGCACACACACAGAGATCACCCCCTCTACATCTATTTCATTTGGGATATATATGCTCGTGCAGCAAATACAAGTCAAATGGCTCTAATTTGTAATGCTACAAACTGTAACATGCTCAGACGTGTAGCTGCCTGACAGACTACACAGAAATCTGGCTTCTGCTCCAACCTCTTGTAACAAATGCAAATATCCAGAAACATTCTGCTATTCCTCAAAAATTAAAATACGAGGAATACAAACCTAATGCCAGATTTTTTTCCATACAAATAACTGATCTTAAAAAAAAACCAAATAAATCACTGCAAATTCGTTCTTTATTTCAGACCATAAACAACACAGGGGAAAGAAACACAGAATACGTTTTCTTGTTTAAAAAAGCCAAAGTATCAGTAAGAAAAGCACATCTATGGCTCTTATTTTTTTTAAGCTTATTTTTTAATACCTGGTCCCTTAAATCAGCCTACAAGCCAAGAGCTTTAGCTAGAGAAAACACAATTGGAAAGGCTTTTTCTGTGCTATTGTTTTTCAGACACTTACAAGAGGTTTTCCCAGCCAGTTCACAGCCAAGCTATTCCAAACGGCACAAATACAATTATTTAGAATTTATTCCTCGCTGTAGCAAATTTTCCTTTGGTTTATTTTCCCAAATTCCCTGGGAAAACACCATCAATTCCCATCTAGCTTAGCGCACCTACACTGTTGCTTCTTTATCTACCATTTCCATTTCCAAATTGACCACAAACATTTTAGAAGTATTTTACATATATCTAATAAAGGCATAAAAAGGACAAGAGCACAAGAGAAATGCTCAAAACCAAACTGAAGGTGTAAATGACCTCCTCCCATGTCCCAGACGTACCTACAAAATCCCTGCTCACTGGTACAGGATTATACATTCCAGTCTGAGTTCGGCCTTTTCTATTTGGTACTATTTTAACACCCCAAATTTATAGAATTTTAAAATTGGCATGTTAAAAGGGCTTTATTTAAGGATTTCAATGAAAATAGTGTTATGTTTTGTCATATTACCATAATCCTTCTTTTTAAATCACTTAGAATTTCAGTCTAACCTAATTAAGTAATTTTAAGTAAGTCTTAACCCAAATACATAAGATCTAATAAAAATGTATTTTGCAAACGGGAAATGGGCTTCTAAAATGGATTCCTCAGGTAGGAACAAAAATGCTGAAACCTTTTCTCCCCACCAACTTTTGAGATCTGAACTCCTTCACAGCACTTACGTTTGAAACCCAAAAATGCTGACAAGAAAACAGTTTTCCCCAAATATCCCGTGTGATGTTTCGTGCCAATTGTACCTTGTTTATTCGTTTTATATTTAAAAGGAATCTTTCCCTTTTCCTTGCCAAAAAGGAGGGAGAATAAAGGAAGAAAAATACTGCAAAATCGTAACTACCTGCCTTCACGTACTGTTAATTTCAAAGCCCTTCTAACAGCAGTTTATACTGCTTTTAGATATTGTATATTATTTTGCCAGTGAAAATATTCTTATTTAGATTTTTGCCTTTTTAAAAGGCCACAGAACAACATTCTAGATTTTTGAGACTTCTAACCCTTTGGAATCTCTCTCTTTTTTAAATGCTACAAATATCCCATTTGGTAAATGAAATTTACATTTCTCTCTCATCTAAATTATCCAAGTTGAATCAACAATTCAAATCAGAAAGAACAATTGATGTACCGTAATACAATAACAAGTCCAACACTTTACCACAGCTCCTCTCTCTATTGGTGTATAATAAGCTTACACAAAGTATAAAATACCTCCAAAATACAGCCTCTTTCCTGGTCAGAAAATTTCACTTATTGACTAATTTGACCTTGAGGAATTGCATTTTCTCATAAAGCATCCTATCTACAGCTTTATGCCATTTACTGACTTAATTAACCAGCATGCTTTAAAAACAACTATCGTTCCTTATAGTCGTGTACCAGACTATTTTTAATTGCTACCTCATCAAATATGTTTGTCAATACAATAAAGCCACTTGCAATTAGAAAGAACTGATTTTTTTCTGGCCCTGTCTTTGACCAAGCACAAATCACAGCATCCACTTTCAATTTATTTGCTATTCTAATATAAGGTGACCTGAAACACACACCACAGCTCACAAATACATCTGTCTTTCAATAACATCCTATCATTTGCATCTTTCAATTGGAAAACCCAGTATACCACTGTCAGCACTGCTGTTCTCATGCAACCGGCCAGACTTCAGAAGGACTTGGCATTAACTTCCCTCCCTAACAACACTTTGCCTCCTCGCCTCTCTCAAAATAAAACCAAAATATTTAGGTTCGTCTGAAATGACAATAAACTCCAAAACCACTAAAGCCTAAAGGTCAGGGATTATTTCATCCACACAGAAGTTATTTTCTCTCTATGCCAAAAGCCATCAAAAACAGCACCTTACCTGAAAAGTGATGCTCGCTTTGCTTGGACCGCGTCCTGCTATCCAGAACAGAGGCTGTGTCATGCTCCCTATAAAATGAGAGAGAATAGATTAAAATTACTATATGCTTAGACCCATTTCTGCACATACAAATGATCTGGCCCTCACATGGCTTTGTACCTTTTGGTCTGAAAAGCACTTTTAAAACTCCTATTACTGTCTAATTAGAGCCCTCAAAATTGTTTTTGATAAGTCAAGTACACATGGCAAATATCAGCTCCAAACCCGGTCAATCAAAGTACCAGATTCTCCAGACCTGGTTTCCAGGTCTTAGAGGCCTGTATGCTGCTGCATGCTCCATTTCATTAGCAACAGTTAATCTGCAAATGGCACAATCTTATATTAAAAAAGAAAAAACTACAATTGATTTTATATGTATTAAAATCCAAATTCTGTGGTTTTTTCTAAAGCCATTCACATGAGGGACAGAGTCCTGAGAGATTCCTTCCCACAGCAACTTTTCTCTCCCCTGTTTTAAAAGCTGAACAACTCCTCAGGTAAATACAGTGTTTGTTTTACCCATTTTTCTGTGATTTGTGTGATTGTGTACTTATTTGTAACGCTGCAGAATTTACATGAGCCTGTAGTTTTGAGACTTTTACCTCCTCCCTTTGCCTGCAAGGAAGAGACCAGCTAAAATCACTGCCTTTACACTGGTTTTATACCCTTTTCCCCTCTACACATTTTACAACAAACATGAGAGGAGAAAAAAGTTAAGATAATAAGTACAAATTCATGGTGTAACACAATGCAAAAAACCCCATTGTTTCAGCTTGTCATTTAATAAGCACCAATGTAAGCCATGGTCAGAAAGCCTCAGCACTGGAGGGTGTAGTATTTATGACTAAACTGCCTTTTCCTTTTTTTTTTCCTTCTCAAAAAAGCATCTTCCTGGGGTGAAATCTTTTCTTCCATCTTTTACCCTTCTCCTTCTACATGTTTTACCCTCCTTATGCCACTTAGATCCTAGCAGACTGTTGCCACACATGTATTTTTCCACCCAGCTTCCCAGACATTGACAAATGTGAACCAAGGAAGACTTTTGCACAATGTTAATTTGTTTAAACCATTTCTTCCCTCCATTCTCTCTCTTCTCCATGGCACCCTATGCTTTTTTTTTTTTTTTTCCCTCCCCTGTTGCTTTGTTTGGTCTTTGCCCACTTTTCTATACATTTGTTTCCTGCTGGTCCTATTAAACTGGGCAGGGATAACTGAATGTCTCTCTCTCCCATTCACTACACTGTCTCTCATTTTTTAGTGCTTTATAGATTAAAACACATTTTACAGTCATTTTCATATATTTTAAAATATACTTTTTTGCCCCCTCTCTAGAAACTTGCTGATTGCAGCCCCCAATACTTCTGCAAAGCAAGGTGAGCCCTGTCCTGCTCTAGTACATGGTCCTGCCAGCAACTAAGTGCAAATGACTTGCAAGCCTGTGATGCAAAGCATGAAAAAGGAAAAGGGGGTAACATGTAGAGATGCCCCTTAAAATCATACAGAAAAAAAAAAAATCAACATTTATAACTGATTCTGGCTTTTTAAAGTGATACCATCAAGAGAAAGCGCCTGCCTTAGGGGAAACCTTTATCTACATCAGTAGCAACACTTTTTTACACTAATAAAATCAAACTTTAAAATTCAGATTTACTCTTCAGCATCACCTGTTTAGGATTGACTTTTCTGCATCTCAGCCTGGGGAGTGAAAGTGGCCCTGTTGGTTTCACTTTTGTTCTCAACCACTTTCACTTTCATGCACTGCCAGAATCTTTTCCATTTTCAGTTCAGCAATGTTAAAGACGACATTTACATGTTTAAACAATCCTCATTACACTTATAACATGAACAATTCATGTCCATCTCTTGCCCAGGACACGAGGGAGAAATAGTTTGTGGGCCTAAATGTAATGGGCAGCATTCTTCTGCAGGAGCAGCTTTCACCTGTCTCATGTTAGGCTGTGGTCTGCTCCTTCCTTCCCTAAAATCAATAGAAAATGTGCCATTAACTTCACCCACAGCAGGATCAGGCCTCTGAGTCTGGAATGTGACACAAAAGAATGCCGTATATAGACCAGTATGCTCCTTATAACATACAGTGTTTGCCTTTAATTATTATCCTATGCAAACTCAGGGGAAAAAAACAGCCCCTGTGTTTAACTCTCTGTATGCTTTTAAATCAGTGATAAATACCCTTCTTGACATAGGCCATGGGGAATTTGAGGGCATCTATCTGTTTTGGTTTGCATGGAGAGGGAAAAACTGTATCTCCCTACTGCTAACTGCAAAGAACTATTTCTCCTCTTTCTGCCGAGCCCAAGCTCCATGAAACACTCCAACCCACACAGAGCCATTACTGTCTTGCACCAGGACCTTGTTTAATCAAAGTTTCCAAAGCATAGACTTGTGTAACCCTCATTTTTTTCAGGATAAACCACAATGTTTTAGGAATTAGAACTGCAAACAGCAGGCAGAAAAAAAAGAGGGTGCCATTTATACTATCAAAACTGTATCTTCCCTCTCTGTATTACCTTCCCCTCTACATGACACAGCCATAAACTCACACATGTGCATAGGCAGACACATACATACAATGACATCTTTCTCTAGCTACCACAGCACTGCAGCTTTCTGGGTTTCTGAGACATTGAGACTTAATGGAAAGACTTAGGGGTTTACAGGATCCCCACACACCATTCACTTTTCCAACTTCTTGCCTAGAGATTCTATCCCACAAGCACACACACAAACTGTCACCAGCTGCTTATAGAAATTACTGTCCTGTTTACACACCAAAAGTTAAATCTTAAAAGCTTACAGCTTACAGCTCCTGTAAGAATCCTTCTGTCTCCATTTTATTTAACCTACTGTTTTATTTTACTATATGAAACATGAATAAAAATGGGGAATCGCATTGTGAGCATGTACCCATTCACTTCACAGACACACATTTTTTTGTCTGAGTAGACTGTGATACTATATGTTTGACTTACATTAGCACATCATACATCCAGACCCGGGTGGTTTCTAGAGCCCTGGGTAGCACATTCTCCCATTTTCTCTCATCCTGGATGCCGCTACACAGAAGAGTAACCACTCTCTCAAAGGATTTTTCTACACCTTCCTTCTCAACCTCCACCTCTCCTCTCCTTTCCCCAGAAGACATTTTTTATCTTTCCAAGGCCAATTCAACATGAAACTTATACATACACTTAATTTTAAGCATACAAATACACCCCGTGTGTTCAGTGGGGTTATTTACTTGCCCGGATCATCCACATCTTGACATGCTTCAGTGCCATACAAAGACAGAGCACTATGATCAAGTGGGTCACAGAAAACCCCATTTACTAGGAAGCATGGTCACAGCACAGACTTTCACAGACACACAACGTGTTACCTCTACATCCCAGTGCAGCCACATTCCTCATAAGTGCCAGAATTCACTCCTTCCCAACTGTAATGCCTAAGACCAGTTTGTCCCTAATTTCCTAACATGCAATGGAGCTGTTGATTCAGTGGTTTGGTGGGAGTTTGCTATCACACAGATTTTGCACCAGCCTTTCACCCAGGGATGCATCTCCCTCTGTGATAGAGAGTCCTGGGAGAAAGACTTGGCTACCACAAGCTGTGTTAGTTTTTAGGGCAAAGACCCTGAATTGTATCAATTTCTTTAAGATAATGAAGCTCAACTTAAGCAGACACTGGTGAAATCAGTAAATATCCATCAATTAATACTGGTGTATCATTACCAATGAGAGGAAGAGAGAAATACAAAGGCATATTTCAGCATGGTTCCTTTAAAGGATGTGTTTCATACCTTAGCTTTGCTCTTAAATGTTGCTTCTGGTGCACTTGTGGGAATGGTTTTCTTATGGAGCATTCTGCCCTGTATTTTACCTGGCTTTTCTATAAATATTTACTCTACATTTTTGTGTTACTTAAACTGAACAGGTAATTTTAGCTGTGTGATTGCTATTTATCTTTTATGAAGGCCTCTCAGCAAGTATTATCAATGAACCCTTCAAAATGCCTGTGGCAGAGGGGCAGAAGGCAGTGACATGGGAAAGACAATGGAAATAGGGTTGGTGTTCTTTCAAAAGTACTTAATGTCATACTAATTGATGAATTGCAGAGAAAAGAACTCCCCATGAGGTGCCTTGCCCAGCCACGCCAGCAGGCTTGAAAGGCTCTGCAGTGTCTCCTTGGGGTTCCTAATGTATGCAGCCCTCTCCTGGCATGTCCTGCTGAAGCAGGAGAGGTTATCACAGGGGTAGCCTGCTCTTCTCTCCCTTTCCCATCTGGACCCAAGGAGAGGAGCAGCTACTAACAAATATTTGTTAGTGTATTTGATTTGGAAGGCACCAGGCATAACCCTGGTACTGTGTAATAGTCACATTATTAATAGTAATTGTAGTAGAGAGTAACTGTCATGACAGGTAGGTTGAACTGAGGAACAGAGATGTGAGCAGGTCAAACAGGGCTTGTGACAGGTAGGGAGCACAGCCTAGGATCACTGACTTTGCACCTCTTTTTCACCCTAGTTCAGTCTCACATACACCAGATTTTAGTTGTCTTGGCCTTTTCCTGGCCTCTAAAGCAGTATCCTGATCCTAATTCAGTGGGGCATTCACACAGGAGAGCCCAAGAGGAGCCCAGCAACAGCCACGCTAGCTGTTGGGGATGGGGATCCATGGAGAGCATCCCAATGACATTGAGGAACCCCTACTTGTGACCATGAGCCAACAGCAGCTTGCTGTTTGCACAAGGGGGTTGACAGACATACCATGAATATCACAACACAGGTATTAGAAACATCATCTGGCCCTATTTTAAACAACCAATGTAACACAACCCCATAATTTCCAGTACAGTCTTTTCCGACTTCTAACTAAAGACCAAGATCAAGAGACCTAAAAATATATACAATCAACATAGGGGAAGAGATGCTTTCATTTTCCTCAAATTTAAAGCAACTATACCAACATCAAAGCCTCTTTCTATTGCCTATTTTCCTTATCAAGTTTGTTTGAAGAGGAACATGAGAGGAAGATGGCTGTAAGTCAGATGATCATATGGACTTCGCACTGCCATGTAATTATGTAGGTCATCTGTCTGTATCAACAGACTTTTGCTGCATCCAGATTCAGCAAACCTGGTTTCTGTCCCTTTCCACAGCTGTGCTGGTAGGGAATTCATCACTAGACAGGAACTTCACCTCTGCTCAAGGAGCATTTCTCAAACTATGGCTTACAAAAGGACACAACGATATTCCCAGTACCAGAAAAAAATGAGTTTGCCAGCAAAACTATGTTTTTGACAGCAGAGGACTGAGAAGGTTTTGCAAGTACCACAAGTAGTCACTAGGCTGCTCACTACTTTGGCTTGCTGGAACCAAGTCCAGTTTCCCTGGAAAAGTGAGTTTGTTTTCAGGCAGCAATTACAGTCTTAGTCTTTATTATCAACAAAGGGAAGGAGTCAAGACAATAACAGGAAGAGAGATGAATCAAAAGGATGTCACTGATTCAGAAGGTTTGATAAATACTGCACTAATGGACATAATGACACTGCATATAGTAGATTGCAAGAAAAGAAGTACATATACTGCCTGCTAACGGGAAAGGAACCACACCACACATACTGAGCACTTGATCCCTATGTGAGAAAAAAGAAACATGGAATTTTCCTGGTGATGGGCTGACTGATAGAAGATTTATCAGAGTTGATCAATTAATAATGCTTCATTTAGTGACCACCTTTTTGCCATATATTTGGTACCTGTCTACAATTAAAAAGCAGGAATGATCCTCATAGTCTTAAAGCTTTAGTCCTTCTGAATGAGTTATTAGTGGAAGAATAGAAAGGAACTACATACCACTCATCTCACTTGGAAGAAGTGCTCAGCATGTCTAAATTCCTGTAGACTCCAATTGTCTCAAAATGACCTTGGTACCTGTCATTTACTTGGCTTGGAAGGAGACAGCTGATGACCATGCTCTATTTCCCTCTGCCTTTTTGAAGGTCTTCAGCTATGAAATAGGAGACCTCCTATTTTCTTATGCTTGGAGCAGTTTTGTACACTCCCAAGGTCCTTCCCCAGCTGTAGCTTGGGGAAGATGGTTTGCCATTTCTTTTACTCAAACTTGACAATAATATGTTTTACCTATTGCTACATTTTATTTGACATCCCAGAGCACCTAGGCAAATGGCATACCTACAACTCACCATATTAAATTAAACTGCTTGCAAAAGATGAAATACCCCTTATTCCTCCTGCTCTCTTAACAAGTTAGCATAATAAATAACACCCTCTGGTCAGAAAAAGTTGGCTAGAAACTTTTGCTTTGTATCAATATGAAGGTCAGAAACCATCTACTGGATGGTTTAGAGGATGACCAGAGCATCCATTTTTATACCCAGGAGGCCCATCTGAAACCATACTGTCTCTAGTCGTCAAGCATGCATATTCATGGGTTGCAAACAAGCTGTGTCCAGCTAAACTTGGACATATGGTCCAGCTATCCCTTTCCCAGACTCCAAATTTGGCCATTCCCTAATAGCAAAGCACACTTGTCAGCACTGAACAAGTCAGGGGCTTCCCAATCATGCCGTGCTGAGGATGACATAACAACTAACATGGTATTAAGCAAAAGCTAATAGATTTTGATAAAGAAGTGAAGCATGCTGGTTTCAGAAATATTCTGGATGTGACTTTGATCTTTTCCCACCAATTAAATAAATAAATAGATAAAACTCAAGTGCTTTCTAAAAATTACACCAATGATCCTACAGATTGTTCTGAATGAGGCCCTTTCAGTCTTTCCCATGGACATTTCTTACTGTCCTACATGATTTTGCAGCCCCTCAATATCAATGGTTGAACATTTCATTAAGACATTCACATTATTTGGCTAAACAGTGTATGATTTTCAATCATGGTTAATTGCAACCTTGTCCTCTCCATCTGCCCCAGTGTAGTTCAAATAATCAGGAATCAGGCAAAAGCACAGAAGAAGAAAACTTTGGGACTGATATTTATTTGCACATTGTCAATTAACTATAGACCTATCTGTAAGCAGTGGTTGTGGGTCCAAGTACTTATTCCTGATCAAAGCACTATGAAGTGGCCACTTCATATAGGTTTAGGTGAGAAATTTCTGTTCAGGTTTTATGTGTCTCTCAGTAATGGTATTGAAGCAAGTCTTACTGTGTTTTTGTGAAGGGATGCAGTTATCTGACTATAAAGTCAAAAGAGAAGGTTCAAGCAGATTAATTCAAACTTCCCTCCATTACATTTGTCACATTAATTAAGCATGGGGAGCACACTGTTAACCAACACAACCTAGCTAAGTTTTTTTCCCCCTTCAGAACTTATATACCACTTACATACCATGGAGTTGAAGAACATGACTGCATTGCTGCACTTCTGTGTGTAACCAGTGAACCCTAGAATTCCAGAGAATGACTTTATATTTGGGAAAAATTATTGAATGTAACTAAATTAGGAAAATTAGGCACATGTGAAGCCCCCAGAGATGGCACGTGAATGTATCAGCATCCACCTACTTTTTACCAGTTGTTAGTTTAAGGCAGCCATTAACAGCTTTTAGCTTCATGTTACCTTCCATCTCATATGGGTAAGAAAAAAATGCACCAGCAGGTAAATGACAAATGTTCTATTATATATTGAGTGTATTCTATATAATAGCATTTTAAAAAATAGAAATAATAGCTTTCTAGTCATAAAACTTCAGTTTCACTTAAGCACGCAGATAGAATAATCACAAAGTCCAACCCCAATATAGAATATCATATACAGAAATACGCTGATAAACACAACCTGATTAAAACCAAGTGCACTAAAATGTAGCCAAATAATTTTGACAAAACCAGGACTAATCCAGAATTTCTGGAGGACTGAGCAAATGTAGTCAGATATCCAGACCTGGAACAGTCCCTATCCCAGCTCTGAGGGTAGGCAGGCCTGTCTCTAGCTACGAAGCTTAGGTGGTACCTCTGACTCATCAACATCTCAACTCCAAACTCCATTCCTACATGGAGTCAGACTGCAGCACAAGTAGTCACTGCTACCACAGGAGCCCAGTGATGACTGCCAAGCTTTTGGCTGGATTTACATAGATCACAGTCTATATAATTTCACATCTTCACACCTATGGTTTTATATGAACTGAAATTTTCTATCCTCAGTTCAGTGATTTACAAAGAGGTGTGGTATCAACCCGCATAAAGCAGATAGCCTTGTATTTTGTCTGCTTTGCTTTCATTTCCCATTAGATGCCCTTGTGCACATAGTGCCATCTCCTATCCCTATGCCACAAAATACAGATTTGCTGCATTATTGTAGCAGAAGAGTGGTGAAGATGATTTGAATGATTGCTTTGAATCTTAAAAGCACAAGGTTTGCTTTTATAAATAGCATTCTATACCTTAGGTATAATGACCATTAAAACTAGCAGTTAAGAACTAAAACCACAATTTGCAACTTTTGATAAATATTGAGGCCAATTAAATGATTTTTTTAAGTTAAATAAATTTAATAAATAGTGTATTTTAGGTTAAAAAATGCATGTTAGTAGCAGCATGTCATTACCACCCTGTGAATTAGTCCATAGAAATACAGGATTTGATGTGAGTTGGGAAATTATACTAGACTGAGTCCTATTTTTTCCCCTTAAATTAACCAAAGAGAAAAAAGGGAAGGGAAAACTTAAAGTTAATTAAAGCTATATTAATTAATTCTCATCCTGACAGGATGGATTTTTAGAGACCAGAGACCAAGCAATTGGGACTTCTGGTTTGAAATACATTAACAATGAAAACTGTGACAAAAGTACTAGTATTAGTAAATAGAAATGAAATCTAGATAGCTGTAGTAGAAAATTAAGTATTAAAATTTGAAACTTTAATATGGCTATTTCTTTGGTTATAAGATTACAGCCACAAATGAGGATTCTGCATTCCAGATCCTGCAGCATCTGCCTTGCCTAATCTTATACTATCATCAGTAGGAGTTTTGACTGCAGGACTTGGTCTTAATATTTATGCTGTCCTACAGAAGAAATTCCTATTAAATTAGGTAATACTGATTTGCTGTAATAATAATTTACAGCTGGATCTTCATCATTAGGGATTTTTCAATGAATGGATTACATTGAATCCTCTTCCACATCTGCCTTATTTTAATGGGAAATATAGAGATGGGAAACTTTTGGGGGGATTTAAAACAAATTGAGAATATGCTTGACCCTTTCAGCAATTCTGGCATTATTTCCAGAGAGCCAAAAGAATACCTAATTTGTGTGACAGGAGGACAAAGAAAGCTAAGAGAGGAATGCATTTGTGAATTTATTCTGGAGAATATACGATTTACCTCTAAAGCTGCTAATTGATAATTAAAGAATAAAGTATATTACTAAATACATAAATACTGTCTTCCATCTTGGACTCACACTATGCCTTACAGAGCTCACTTTCTAATCAATTAAATATTTAATAATATCATCATATTTAAGCTTATTACTATATCTTTTAAAAGCACATGATTCCATTGAAGGTGATACAATTAGCAAACTCAAATTTAAGGTAGTATTTCAGTGGAAATTGTAATTAAAGAAGTTGAACTTTGATCCTGACATTTATATTTATGTGCTGCCACTACATGGAGCTGATTCTGAGCTTGTTCCCACTTCAGATCATACTGTAACTACCTTTGATTTTGTTTGTAAAGTCTAGTTTATTGTACTAATTATAGCACTAAGATGGCCAGAAGCAGATGCCCATTGATTTAAAAGTTATGTCAAAATAATTTTTTTCCTTGGAAAAAAATTACTTTTCTGGTGTTCATGTCTCTATCAATCAGATACATGCAGTTATTCTTTTCCAAGGTAAATGCTTATGTTTTTTTAGTACATGAAAACTGCATTTATTTATTGTAATTACAGTTAAATTTAAGGAACTGACCAGTCTTTTGAAAAGCTGCTAAGTGATAGAACTCTCATCGTGAGTTTTAACAGCATGCTTTGCATTACAATGCATTACCAAAGCAAGAAAGCTGTTTTCCCCTCTTAAAAAAATTGTGGTAAACACTTAAAAAACACTTTTATTCAAATGGGAGGTTGGGTTTGTTTGTTTTCTTTTTTCCTTTTAAACTCTCTCCTTTACTTCAAGGACTTTAAAACTTCAGTTGCATGAAGTTACTTGTGCAAATTTGCTGGTTGTCTCCTCCTGCCAGTAATTTCTTTCCATGTCAAAGCAAAATCAGTATATATTCATTATGATAAGTTACGAAAACAACAGGGATATTGTGTTTCTTATTCTAAAGCCATAAAAGGAAATAAAACCTCCAAGAATATTAAGGAGAAACTGAAAAGATACAGCTTCCAGACACATGATCAATATGGGACTGTTCCTATATATCAGTCATTCAAAATGCTTTCATTTGGGTAAAACTTCATGTAGAACATTTCTATAGCTCATTGTTCTGTTAAGTAAGTCTCAGTTCAACTTACAAACAAGTATGATGTAACCCTGTCTGCTCTGTCAGTTTAATGAGAGATGAACTAGCTATAAATAGAAATCTCTTATCATAAGAAGATTTATAAATAACCTATACACAATTGACAAAAATCTATCAAACCACATTGAAAGGTTTGGAAACATTTTAGGGCTTTAAGGAAGGTTTGAAACTGATTTTTTTTTTAAGTCTCCCTTTTCTTTTCATTGATAACTGCTCAGAAGCCTTCAGAAAGAAGAAACCCCCCACTAAGACTGAACAATGCAAATTAATGTTCCTAATAATTGTAACTGTGTCTTTTTTGTAACATGTGTTGTTAATTACTCTGTGCTGTATTCAGTTTGAAAGAGGGCTGTATTCCAGCTGCAGTCAGTTCTAAGATAATTTTATCACTTTCAGAAAGGTTTTTACAGAAATTAACTTTACAAAACTGTTCCAATAATTTCTTATTAATAATTCCAAAATAAATAAATCTGCTTCCAGAGAATTTTGAATTCTGATCGAATTCACTGCCTTTTTTCCCTCTGCTTTTCTGTAGAAAAGTCAATAGCAATTTCTGCAAAAGAAGAAAAAGCCTAACTTCTTCACAGAAATATATTCAGTAAAGATGAGCAATGATTCTACTATTTTAGGTTCTAAATCATATGAATTAGTATGAACTATAGGAATCTATAGAACAATGATGAATCTCAAACTGAGTTCTATTTATTGTCTGCTCTTACCAAAGTATTTTCTCCTTGTACAAATTGTTAAATTCTAATTCTACCAAACAAAGGTTGTCTATTTAAACAATGTATTTACTAAATAACAAATTTAAGCTCACAAATAAAGGTATTTGTAATGTCTGAAAGATCAATTTTGTATATTTTATTAAAAGAAGTTCTTTCTTGATGCAAAGATCTCTCTGCTTTATTTTCTATTGCTCACATGAAAATGTCAGTGCTGAAGTAACTAAGTTTTAGATTCAGCAGCCAGATCTAATTGTTCTAATTGCTAAAACCTATTTCTGCCTTTATTCTGTAAGGGCAGGCTTTATTTGTTTCAGATCCTATATATATTAATGGAGAATGTAAAACATTTAAGTCCTACAAACCACTGTAAACCAGTAGATAAATAAGACGGAATTCTTTTTATCAAATTATCAGCTGATAGACTAATAATAGCAACCACCTAAATGCTTTCTTTACAGTATTTGCTACTCCTTTTTGCTCAGATTTTAAATCTACAATTTTTGCTACTTTGCTTTTAAAGCAACAGTGAAGTTTTATTCTGTAGTAGAATACTGAAGAGTTAATAAATTCTGTCTAAATAAGCTGACATGAAATTCAGCTCCCTTTGAAGCCAAAGGGAGTTTTCTCACTAATTTCCAGAGAGCAGGATCAGTCCTCAGGAATTTCAAATCCAATTGTCTCCTAACTTTTACCATATGAATTTGGTAATTCTTAGGTATTATTACTCTTTGGATATATTGGATAATTTCAATCTTTTTTATTACTGTTAGGAAATAAATCCAGCAGAAGGAAAAATATATTTGCCTGGCATTTTGGCTAAAGTATAAAATAGTCCCACTTCAGCTTTTTCTTCTATATATTAAGATACAAAACACCCAACTCTTGCTCTAACTAGATTTCCCCAATACTTGGATTTGTATCTCTATTAGATAACTGAGCTTACTTTGTTTTATATTTAGCTGAGGCTGCGTAGTACTTTGGCTATTACAAGTCTTACTTCCTAGAATATAATATAAGAAAATATCTTCCCTGAAAATGATTTTTCAACTGGATGACATTCAATATAAATATTCACTTTAAAAAAAAATAGCTGTCCAACTGAAATTATCTGGTTGAATGCTGCAGTCCTATAGAGCTTCCCCTACATTTGAATCTCTTCTGATTTTTCATTTCCTCCAAGTCTGATTTCTAGATAATGAGAAGAACCTGTCTCTCTATGTCAATCTTTCACTATATGTAGTATATACAAACAAAAAACTGTATAAAGCTCAACCTTCCTTCCCCCCCCCCACCCCCCCAGACATAAAGTGATTTCATTTTGAGCAGTACATTTAAAGGCAGTAGGGATTTTTCCTAAGTTAACTATGGAGGTCAAAAACCCTGTAGGAAATTTCTCTGAATATTGAAAATATGGGGTTTATGATTATGGGAAAATAATGTTTGTGGTAAACAGTATGTTATCAAAACAGCTTTGAAAGCTTCTACAGTTACCTTTGCTGAATGCTCTGGCTACTTTTGGTTCTCCCTCAGCTGGAAGAAAAAGCTAGTTTCCAAGTTAAATGTTTAAATTATTGTTACAAATCCAACCACCAATTTCTTTGAAAACTCTTGTACTTTACAACATTTTGCCTATTTAGTTTAAAATTCAGGATGCTTGTCCTGAAGATGGTAATTTCTATAGAACTGATTGCTGCAAATCCTAAACATGCAGGAGAAGAAACCCGAACAAAACTACAGCTGAAGACCACTGTTGATGACTTGGGTATTGTAATTCGTTTGAAATACTTCCTGTTGTTCTGATGGATTCTGCATTTGGAAACATGCAGCTAAAAGTTTGAACTTTGATTTCCAAACTCAGCTTTTAATGCCAGGTACTATGAGAGGAAGCACTCCTGCATTATCAACTGGAGGTTCTTCCGGGGCCGTATTAAAGTAACCTACACTCCTAGGCGTAATCCTGATCCACATTAACACTCGTATTGGGTTTCTTGAGATTATTTTCATGAATTTGCATGACTATTCACTAAAGGTTGTAGGATTTAACCTCCAACGAGCCATCAGAGATCCCTTACTTTTCCAGCAAAGAGCAGAAAGCTTCCTTAGTTCTGATGTTTATAGGAACTATTTTAACAGGATAGCATCATTTTGGAAATCATTATTTAGCTGTAGCCCCCCAGATCTATAAACTCCTTCAGTAAGCAGTGCAGTTTAGCCTCATGTACAAGTGCCTCTGAACCCAAGAAGGAGAGCAAGGTGCAGAGGCAGCACGGGACCCTATAGAGCCCCGCAGCTGGTGTGTTCCTGGGCACATGGGTCCCCCGAGGGATCAGGACCTGGGCACTATGGAAAAGCAGGGCTCAAAGTCAGCTTCCAGTCACAAACCTGCAGGTATCCAGCAGAGAGGGCAGCACGGAAGGTTAGTCAGGATCAGGCCTTCGTGGTGCATGCTATTGCTAGCATAGGGTTGTGAAGAATTAGTAGTTCCATCTATTTTACCTATAACCTCCATGCCTCTGGGCTATATATGCTGTTAAGCCACAGGGTTCCGTTTCCTGACCACCACCCAAAAAGAAGCAAACTGGAAGGAATTCTTCCCAGCAAATACAGAAAGGTTTGAACTGGAAAACAAGAGATAGAATTGGTGAAAACTCCTTTACTTTCTCCATAGAAAAAGGAGTTAAATCAGGATGCTCTGGAAAAGACTAACTAAACCAAGCAGCAAAGTTTTCCACTGCTGGTACTTCGAATTGCTGGAACCGATGTGAGCCTTTGAGAAAGTGCCAGCCAGGGAAGGGTTAACAAGGGTTTTGTTATGGAGAGACACTGATGGCTCCATTTGAGGTGGCAAAGATAGTTATGGGCCTGATCCAAGAGATCGGGAGCACTTTCAGCAGAGCAACAGCCTGAATCTACACAAGGTGTAGGAAACTACACCTCGTGTGGTTTTGTAAAGCTGCTGCCAAAAATAAAGCTTTGATAACGTTTTCGTTCAGAAATACCCTTCTTTGAGCCAAACTCTGCCCCACTAAACCCAAATAGGACAGCTAAAACTTCGGTCTAAAAGTGTAATAAACTTTTCCTTAAACCAGATGTGGAACAAACTCTGATTTAAACGAGATGTGAAACGCATTTAAAATGTAATTCCCAAACTGCCCTATTTTTAACATCTAGGAAATTAAAAAAATGCATTACTAATAAATACAAATTAGTGCTATTCAGGTGATTTTGAGTATTTCTGTAGCTGCAAACAAAGCTAATTCAAGTTTTGAGCCCACTGATCATAAATAAAGACAGTTACTTCAACTAGAAAAGGTGCTTTTATACATGGAAGGAAACTATTACAAGGTATGAAAAGAGTCAGTCTGCTTTAAGAGAGTACCTGCTCTGCAGGTATTCTGCCCCATAGAGTTGCTGACTTTACCCTTTCTTACCCCTTTCACAGCAGATCATGATGTTAGTGCTTCCCTAGACAACCTACCGTCCCTGTTAAAAGTCCCACTTCCAAAGGGTTAACCAAACACCTGAATCCCAGATTTTATTTTTTTAGAGGTCTATAACCTTCCTGGAATCTAATGGTGACACTTTGCTGTGTTGCAATTTGCAGGGCTCTTTTGTGTAACTCCCCCACGGACTGCACAGTGTCAGCTATGGCATCTTTGCTGTGCCCTTGCATCCTCAGCTGCAAAAAAGCCTATCATGAAAGTGGCCAGCCCAGAGGACCCAATGCATAAGAGGAGGAAAAACTACCTTCTAGAACGCTAAATCGCTCTGCATTAAGCAGCAAATATCAGTTTTATTACACTTTTTTCCACTAGATCAACAGCCTTTAACTAGTTTTTAAAGAACCCCGCTGAAACACACACCCCACCCCACCCCACCCCCAGTGCACCGCCTCTGCAACCAGAACAGAACATCAGAACTTGGGGTCTGATCACAAAAGGTTCTTTGGGGTCTGACTGCTGGAACCCACCAGTCAGCAACTGTTCTGTGATCAGCTCCTAGTCCTGTTAACTCTTCACTTGCTGCAGGTTTATCGAATGTGTCTTCCAGGAAAGTGAAAAAGTGCAGGAAACTACCTGTTCCTAGCAGGCACGTTCAGTTCCCTGTATATAAAAGCACTCTGCTAATCTAGAGTTACATGGTACATGGCACTGACCCATGGCAGGAAACTTCCTAAACTTTTAAGAGCAAAAATATCCACACCTTACTGACAAACTAAAGCCAAAGTTCCTGATATGAACATCTGCAGCTGCAGTGATTTTAGCAAGTTCTCTCATGTTTGCCAATAAGGATTTAGCTCAATTTCACGTATTTTTATCACTCCAACACTGCCATGTACAGAGATACAGAGGGAGGGACTTAAGTCTGCCTGGTAAAGCAGCATGACCTCCTCCTACACAGAGATCTGCAATAAACTTTGTGAGAAGCAGTAAGATTTACCTTGATTTTCAGATCTTGGGGGCTGAAATGTGGACAATAACCTGTGTAAAAAGTTACCATCTAACTCCATGAAATCACTCTCTGTCATCTACATGGATCTGCAGCTCAAACCTGCCAAGTGCCTTCTGCCTGCCTGTACTCTGTGAGGAATCAGTTTTTCCTCACTTACAATGAACTGCAAAACCTCAGACAGTCAATTTTTGGGCCATTACTACATGCAGACATCTTTTTCTTAAACTTGGCTCAAATAGTTTTCTTCATACACACTCTTCCCTTCAAAAAAACCAAAGAACAATTTTCATGTACAATGTGTTTTCTTAACTTTCTTTTCTATCAGGAAAGATTTTATTAACACAGTTTTTTTCTTATTATTTACTGTTTAGCCAGCATCTTGATACTTGTGTTTAAGGAAGTGCTTAGCTGTTGAATGACACATAATTTCAGTACTTATGAAAGCTGTGTATCAGAACCTGCACTTTTCCCCTTTCCAGCAGAATTCTGCCAGAGCCAACCCCTCTGAACCCACCCAAGACTCCACCAGCTTCACTGCATCTGTTGGCAATGGAGGTGAAAGGGGGACAGGAGAATGACAGCTTGTCATTAAAGTTACACAGAGAAAGACCTGCTTACCTTTATGTCAGTCCCCACTGATGAAAGTCTTTCCCCATCCTGGTTTTCTCTCTTACAGCAAAACAGAACCTATCTTTTAAAATGGATGTGACAGGTATTTTTATATTGCTATTTCCAAAAGCAATGTTCAGGTAAAAGTCTTAGTTAAGGTACATGTATTAAATAGCTTCCTTACCTTTGTTACTAATAGCACACTGAGCTGCTAAAGAGCAATTTTTACAAGTTCACTTGCATTTCACAGCTTGTAGCATATGTCAGTGTGATTTGGTTGTGCTGAATGGTGAAGCTGGTCTGGCTAGCTTTCTTCTCTGCCCCTCTTGATTAACAACTGTGCACTAGGACTGCAATGTGCTATGGCCCCATAGATTTTGATGTGCATATCGGGAACATTGCAAACCAGGCTAGGAAGTCCAAGGAGGAAAAATGCTCTTCTTTGACAGAGACTGTGTTAAGTGAGCTAAACACCAAAATACAGCTCAGTTTGAAAAAAAAAAACATATTCCTACTGCAGTTATGAAATATATGTTGAGGCTGTATTATTCTAACTGGGGTAAAAGAAATGCAACGAGGAAGATAATCCTTCCTCTTTTCTGCCAGTTTAAGTCTTGAATGACTCCAGTGAAGTGACTGAGGCTACTTAGACTTTTTATCTCTGTAACTGAAGGCTGCCTACCAAAACATCCCATGGATAGTTTCTTTGACAGATGTGTCTTCTACCACTTGGTTCAAAGTTTCTGTACCTTTGTTGTAGCCAAAAATTTATTAATTTGGAACAAAACACCTCCAAATTGGTCAAAGTCCTTCTGTCCCAGCAAGCAATGAATACATACATCAATGATTCACCATGTCCTTCCAAAGTGTTTGATAATTATCTCCTTCATAGCTCCCCAGATCAATACAGAGAAACTTACAGTGTATGGGATCTCCTATGTTGATGAATAAAGCCATCCTATTTTGGACAACCTTGTTATAGAATTCCTTTCATTAATTAATCAAAATCCATAGCTCATTTGCTTGCCCATTTCCACTGTGTTCCAGAACTCTACACCTGTGTTGGCTAAAACCTTTCTATAATTCTGAGCTTATATTTTAGGGTCCCAAGCTGGAAGTACAAATTAGGACAAATCAATAAAACCTCCAAAATAAAACAGTGCCCATCTGTCTCAGGACATTATTAATGAGCAGCTAAGTAGAGTTATGCCATGAAGGATGACTGCAGAAATGCCCCTTGCTCCAGCATATATTTCCTACTTTGATGTTTTCCAAGCCACACTGACGTCATCTACCTGGAGTCCTGCCTAGAGCGAGGCATGCAGTTTCTGCTGTCGTCAGTGAGAATTCCCATCGTGTATCAGGACCTCTATACAGTCCTTCAGGTTTAATACTGCCAGTATGGCACAGTCAGGATACTGCTAGAAGGATGAGTATACTTCTCTTTGGTTGGCATGTGTGGTAACCCTCTTCTTACTCCAGAACTGTGATGTTTGGGGATGGGATTCAAGATGGGAAAACCCCCCAAACATCTGTATGATGCTCTGTTCCCAACAGTGTTCAAGGCCAGGTTGGAAGTAGCCTTGGGCTGTGTGGTGTAGAGTGAGGCATCCCTGCCTATGGCAGGGGGGTTGGAACTGGATGATCTTAAGGTCCTTTCTAATCCAAACCATTCTATGATTCCATGATTCTATGATATGTGGATACAACCGCAGAGTTGGTCTCAGGGGAAAAGGAGGAAATCTGATACTGAACAAACCAAAGAGTTGGGACGCTCCAAAATGCCAGGTATCATGGAAACTTTCTCCAAAGAATGGTGATCTATCAGTAGTCAGTAATGCTCTGTTCTTGACAAATTCCTTAGATAAATCCATTCCTCACAGTGGAAATTCAAAGGAATTGGTATGAACAATGAACACCAGGATTTAAAAAGGGAAGAAAAATTCTTTGCACTATATTGTTTTCTGCACACAGAAAAGTAGTATGGCTTTTTTGAAGTGCTGGTAGGAAACGTATAAGCCATTTCAATCATTAGCTAAATTCATCTATCTCTTGCCCTATCTATCAGAATACAAATGTTTCTGACATACATCAATGACATCAGTGACTAGGAACAAGTCATCCCATTCAGAAATCAGATATCTAATGGCCACTAATCCCATCATAATAATTACAAAATAATGTCATGATGAGCCAGAGTAAACAAAGTATATGAACAAAAATGGCAAGGAAAAATGCAATTAAAGTCTTGGGCTTGATCCAACTGCCTTTTGCTTCAGTGGGAGTTCCGATAGACTATTACCCCTATGTAATTAGAGATTTAGGCTTAATCCAGCTCCCATTACTTCAGGGGAATTGGGATAGGCCCCTATGCCCCAATTTTCTGCTGTCTTGCTCCTTGTATACTCAATTCTGCATAAGCAACGTGGACCTGTTCCACCACCCTGGTGCTCTGTGTTGTATTAGGAATGAATTTTCAAGACTAAAATAAGAAAAGTAAGTACAGACCAGAGTGTCTATACCTGCTTCGTACTCATTTTTCATGGGCCTGAATTATTAGATGAAGCACTGAAAAATCAGGTGTTTGGTTTTATTCAGGGTGCTGGAGACTGAAATACTGGTTTTCCTTGTTACCATAAAAGTAAAATCCTAATTCCTTAGCAAACTGTATGAAATGCTTCCAAGGAGATCTTCAGGAAGATTCACTTAACAAATTCACTAGACAGAGCAACTGATGGATACAGTCCTTCACTTCAGCTCACCAGACAGCTACAAACAACCTGTAAAGCCTTTACTAGGGATGTAGATTCCAAACATGCGATGAGAAATCTGAAAATTCCTCTTTCTAAGCATGAGACAAAAATTAAAATCCTATTAAAACCCAGTCTTGGCATTCCCTCAAAAAACAAAGGTCACTTCTTTTGGGGGGTTGGAACGGATGATCTTAATGTCCTTTCCAACCCTAACTATTCTATGATTCTCTCACAGTTTTCCAATTCTGATTGTTTCTTTTGTGGATGAGAGAAAATAGAGTCAGTTTGTGCAAAAAATACAGATATTACAGACTTGATAAATTAAAATACCTTTAACATTAGCTATTAATACTGACCCTGGTGTTGTCATAAGCACTCAGTGGTCAGCATTCTGGACAATGAGAGTATGAAATGTCTGCAAACTAAGACCAACATGCTTCCTTTGCACACATGTTACTGCATAGAGATATACTGGCTCTCCAGATCAGGCAAAACCAGATTAGTTTTGTCTACATAAGTGCATGCAATAAATACATTACAGATGGAGCCAGGCTGAGAGAGCTGGGCTGGTTCAGCCTGGAAAAGAGAAGGCTCCCTAAGGGGAGAACTTAGAGCAGCTCCAGTGCCTAAAGGGGCTACAAGAAACCTGGAGAGGGGCTTTGGACAAGGGTACATAGGAACAGGAAAAGGGGAATGGCTTTAACCTGATAGAGGGGAGAAGCTCTTCCCTGTGAGGGTGGTGAGGTGCTGGCACAGGGTGCCCAGAGAAGCTGGCAGTGTTCAAGGCCAGATTGGACGGGGCTTGGAGCAACCTGGTCTGGTGGAAGGTGTCCCTGCCCATGGCAGGGGGTTGGAACAGGATGAGATTTAAGGTCCCTTCCAACCCAAACCATTCTATGATTCTCTGAGCACAAGTCCTGACTAGTACATGTAGTTTGAACTCCACATATTCCATGTCACTTTAGTTTTATCATCCTTTTCAATCTGTTATCATTGACATCTCACTGGTAGATCTCCTCTGAAAGGGCTTGCAGAAGAAATCTGTCCTGAGGAGTCTGCAGGAAAATATAGGACCTTAATAGTAAAATTAACTGAGGGCAGGTGTAGTAATTGTGAGAATAGAGGCATCCCGGGATGGGGAGCATGGAGATCAGTGTGGAGATGTGGAGAATGAAAGAAGAGAAAGCAAAGCAAACATTTTAGGGAAACTAAGTTATGTTATCTAGAAAGCAAGAATTATGGTGAAGATGATACAAAGGTCAAGGTAGTAGTCACCATGTTTCGATCCTCGAGACACTGGAGCATATATTGAAGGCCTCCTATGAAAAGACTTTGTAATCGAAGACTCTGGTACCATTGGAGTGCTTATGAGCAATGCCACCCTTATAATTACTAGCCAATGCTAGACCTTCCATAAGTGCCAAGCGATAATCAATCTCACTGTGGTAGGGTTGTACAGTCCCACAGGTGGCTGCCTCCAAGCCAAAAGCAAACTGAAAGATAAGCCTGCCCAGAGAAAAAGCTAAGCAGATGTACTTATGGCACTCAGTTTTGACAGTAAGAATTAACTCATGACTCACCAAGCTTTACTGGTAAAGCCATAGAATTCTTTAATGGGGTTTCATTTGTTAAATGGAGAATAAAAGCTTCAAGTTGTTAGTGGTTGTTTGTTTGGTTTGGTTTTTTTTTTTTTCCTTCTTCTTTAGTTTATTTAAATGGACTTATTCTTCAATTAATCTTAATAAGATGTTTGGGAATCATCAAGCTGGCAGCACTTTATAATTAACAAGAACCAGGCAGTAGGTGCTGTAGTATTTAAACAATAAATGCACACACACATTTCACTGTCCTAGTTCACACTTAATACTAAACAGTCTGTGTATGGGTTGGTACTTTGAGTTGTAATTCAGTATCATTAGTCAATATATATGCATACTGTCCTCTCAGATGTGTAAGTCACATTTCTTCTAGTTCTCTTTATCATCAGCTATTAAAACCTGGTCCTTCAAGAAAAACAGACAAGTTTTAGGGATTCCAGTTATAAATCAACACTTTAACTTGAGTATGTATATTAAAATATATATACCTATGTAAATAAAAACTTAATGGACCATATACACTGTCAATGAACAACGTTGGTGGTAGGGTTTTATCTTTATTATAGCTTTTAAATATTAGTCTCTCCCAGCAGGATGCACTGGTGAGATGTACTGTCTGATATGCCCTTGGCCAGAATTATCCTTACACACATTGTGCAGTTCACACACATTATGCAGTGTGCTATAAGCTGATTATTTTCTTGGCTGCAGCCCACCCGTAAAGCCTGGGCATTTCAGTGTGGATGGAATTCCTGTACATATGTCATTTGTAAAGCACTGAGAGATCCTTTGGGATGAGTATGCACTGTTACCTGGACACAAAAGGAGAAATAAATAATAGATGTGATGTATTTTTGTAGCATTCAACTGGTTAAAAAGTGCTAGTCTTGAAGATGGACTTTAGGCTTAATTGCACACATGTATGTGTGTGGTAGTACATGTTACAATTCTTCCATAGCATAAGTTTTGCTGTATTAACTCCCCCATAGAATTTCCATCATGAAAAAGATATATGGTGGAATGGACCCTAATTCTTGTAGTGCTTGGTTTGGAGGGCATTTGAGATCATCTAGAATAAAGGGGGAGAAATCTGTTGCAAGATGTTGTTCTCAGGAAGGGCTCAACACAATCCTGCTGAATCACTGAGGAAGCAAAGAACTTTTCAGTCTTGGTCATGGCACTTAAAAATCAGACTTGAACTAAGCAAGTGAAGGAATCACATTTCTGTTAAAACTGAAAGCTTTCTAAGGTCCCTAAATTGTAGTTATGTATTTTGGATGCTTCTTGAAGATATGTACATGCTCCTAATTTCAATCTTATTATCTTAGCAGTTAGGAAATTTGCATCAACATCTTCCTGTCTGGGTAATTTAATTCCCCTTTTTAAAATAAATTCAAATGAGCAACAATAAAAGAAAATACAGAAACAGTGTTGAATTCAAGGAGTTACCAGAAACTCCCCCAGACCAACAAGGCATTGTGCAAAGTTACCATTTGAGGAGGAAAGAAAGCCTGGGAAAGGGGTACAGCCCCTGTTCCCACAAAAACCTGGACTGTAATTCCCTTTGACTGGAAGAGGAATGGGACCAGAATGAGAAGGATAACAGGGTTAGGTGTACTAATGCATGCCATGTAGGGAGAAGGGCTGGGATGAAAGGTTGGCTATTTCAGGCCAGCAGCATCAGTGTTGCCAGAGTTGCTGGGAATGCTTAATTCAGTCTCATCCCTAAATGATTGAAAAATACAAGAAGTTGAATGGAATTGTGACAGGCTTAAAGGCACATGGCTGCCTCAAAACACAGATTCCTCACCAATTTCACTAGTCATTTTGTAATAAAACCTGTCATTCTTTTCAGCCTCTCTGAAGTTCAGGTCATCATCTGCCTTCTGCATTGCAGTACAGGTCACTGATTTACAAGGAAGATTAGCTTTCTAGTACTTGTTGGTCTTCATTTTTTAATGACTCTATACCAGAAAAGCCCTGGTTAGGTTTAGGATAGCAAATCCTTCAGAGGAAAGCTGAAATGCAAAAATACAAACAAAAGCATTGTATATGTCAGGGAAAAGTTCAATGAAATATCCGTACCCATCTTCAGTTGGTTTATTTCTAGACAAAAAGCTGAAACTAGAAACACCTTCACTTATTTTTCCCTCTTAACTATTATCTCCATGGCAAGACAGATGCAACTGACAGACAAATTACTTATGAGGTGCCTATTGCAGAATGTGGGTTTTTCCTGTATTTTCATGTAACTGGCCTTGAATGGGAATGGTTTCAAAATTCCCCATACTTTATAACTGTATAAAACATAAACCAACATTTGTTAACGGCACAAATTGCTTTGGGAATATTTTGATAAATGGGCAGATACCACAAAGTAATTTTATTGTTTATGTACCATCAGATTCTAATGGGAGGATACTGGTTTGGCTATACCAGGGTAGTCATTGCATAGTGGAGAACCAGAAGAAAAGTAAAATATGGAATTATTTTAATATTATGAATGCTTTATTAACTGGTTTTAATTAGAAAATTGTAAAAACTAAACCATGGTGTCAGAAAACTATATTAAAATAAAAATACATTAAAAGAACAAAACAAAACAGAAAAGGCATATATGAAGGGATACATATCGATATATGATGGGATCTGTTGTCCAGTCACTACTGAGCTGAGGCTGAAATAGTACAAATAACCTTATAGAAAAGCAATTGGAAATAGCTCTGCCAGCTAAGCCACCAGTGTGAACCCGTGCAGGCACATGCGGACCACAAGTTGCAAGCACTGTTCACGCATCCTTCATGAAATGAATCTGTCAGTCTCAATTCGTGTCCCATGTCCATATCACAAAAATAGACCCTTAAAAATGACCTGCCTTGCTGGGAGTTTCAGCAAAGACATAAAGGGAAGAAGAAGACACAGAAAATCAACCTCTTTGAATCTCTAAAGCATGTCACAGAGGAGCAGTGTGGGAAAACTGGTATTCCTGATGGCCCATGAGAAGGGAATGAGGCAGAAATGGCAGAAATTCATAAATGTTAGAGTTCCAGCAGATCACAGGTCTTGGATCTACCTCCACTCCTTACATAATCAGCAAAGGTGATTAAACCAATGACTGACAATAACTTCTTTTGCAAATACATACTAGGAACCTTAACACACACAGGTAACAGCCTTTAGAAGTGATTTGATTCAAAGCTCAAATCACAGCCTATATTTTTAATACATCAAAGTATAAGAATTCAAAATCTTGATTCATAAAATCAGCCAGCTGCAAATACCAGGTTGATACCAAGCCACTAATGTAAGTTTGGGGTTTTTCCTCACATTGGGGTTACATTTCTGCTGTTAGGGAACTGGTGGGATCTGAACTTCTAGACAGACCTCTTTTGATAAGGAATATCAGCAGTTCAGAAGGTAAAGTATTTGTAAGTGAAGTCATGTGTTTTCTGTTGTTAGCTGACAAGATACTTTCTGCAATGCATTTATGAGATTTATCTCTTTTTTTTTAATTCCAAATGTCAATGAGCAGACATATTTTTGACCAACTATTGAATGAGTAATAACATACTCCTGCCCCTCAGATTGCTCACAAACTATTCACTAAACCAACTGCTTTGTGTATTTTAAGGATTCACCACTCATAGACTCGTATTTAGAAGGAGTTGTTGGTCACACAGATCACCTGATATCCTTTCTTTACCCTTGGCTGATAAACTTACAACCTATCAAAGGCTTCCTTAAGAGCTACACACAGACTTCCACTTCAGGCATTCATATGGATACAGAAATGCATCACTGCACGTGACAGTTTTTCTACAGAATATCACTCTAATGAATGTTTGTGGCAAGTGAAGGAATTGCCTCAATTACCATCAAAACAAATAGTTATATTCAAACAAAAGTTCACTTCTTTTTCCCCCAACAGTCATCAGTCTTTATGTACAACCTCCATTGACAGCATACATCTTCAGATTTTACAGATGAATAGAACATTTGTTAAAAGCAATACAAAATTCTTAATTTAGAACATAATAATTCCAGTGCTGTATATGCATGACTCCTCCTTATCCACAGAAGCAACATCTATACAACACAGAGTAAGAAACAACCATGACTAGTACTTGACACCATTGGAATGTGGTTCCATCTGCCCTGTGCACAACCCCCTTCCAAGGATTTGCTTTTATGTCCTAAAATGCAAACTCAGTGCCATACTGCCTAACTTTTCCACAGGTTTCCCATTCATTTAAACATATAGTGGCATCTACATTAATGAGGGATCCTCAGTAAAAGTATAGTGCAGCTTTCCAAGTAGTTTCCAAACAATAAAACCCAGTTTGCTTTACTAAGTCATTGGAATTATCAGATTCCTTCCAGGGGTTAAGCAAACAGCATTTGGCCCACAGAATATTTCACCCAACTATTGCTCTATCAGAAAGCCCCAGAACAGCAAAAATGCCAAAGACATTTTATTTACTTATCCAACACAGCTCTAGCAATAGATACACCAGTTTGATAAAGTAAGTACAACCTTAATAGACTACTATGAGTCTATGTGGCACTGCATCGTCTCTAATTTGCCCCACAGCATTCACAGCATCACAGAATCATTTAGGTTGGAAAAGACCTTTAAGATCACCCAGTCCAACTGTTAACCTAGTACTGACAAGGCCACCACTAAACCATGTCCCTAAGTGTAACATCCACACGTCTTTCCAATACTTCCAGGGATGGTGACTCCACCACTGCCCTGGGCAGCCTGTTCCAATGCTTGACAACCATTTCAGAGATGACATGTTCCCTAATATCCAACCTGAACCACACCTGGTGAAACTTCAGGCCATTTCCTTTTGTCCTATCACTTTTTACCTTGGAAGAGAATACCCCCTCCTCTCTACAACCTACTTTCAGGTAGTAATAGAGAGCAATAACATAGCAGCAACTGATAAAATATTTGAATTAATATTTTAACCTCTAGACTGTGAACTATTGTTAACAAGAAATTCCAAGTCTTCTCAGTTTACCAAATAATCAGCAATAGAAACCACTTCCCCCTGGCTAGCATTACACATCCTTGACCACTGCCAACAAATGGTCTGACTCAGTGCACAGAAGCCCCATCAACACGCCTGGTCAGATTCAACCAGGGCTTACATCAGGCTACAGAGGACATTTCAGACAGAAGATGTGCCTTGGAAGATTATGCTGGCACAAAACAATCATGATGATCTTCTGCTGAAGAGCCTACAAGGGATGAAAAGAATCTGGAAGCCCAAATTAAGAAAACCATGTTGACATCCTTTCAGTAGGATCTGCATTATGGGGTTTCTATGGATAATGGCAGCAAACTAGGAGTTACAAAAGAATACATGAGAAGGTAGTAAGTGATTCATGATCTTCACTACTTTGGGGCTTTAGCCAAGGTTTTTACAACAGAAAATGTCCTTTGGGGTGGCATCAGGGTTTTTGGCACCAGCAGCACAGGGATTACAGTGAAGGTGGCACAGGAATGAAAACAGAAAGGTATTTCTGTCCTTGCTGTACCCCAGTGCACATCCTCACTCCCCTACTACATTATGAAAGAAGTTGATATTTATTAATTAAATCAAATAATATTTATAGAGTCCCTTTCCCTATCCTCAGGGAGATAGATATTCAAACACAATCAAATACAACCACAATAGCAAGCTATTGAGACAGCTGAAAACAGGAAGCTATTCCAGCATTCATCAGAATAAAATCTCAGGTTTGAGAGAGAAGACAACGGAATTGACAACAGGAGGGAATCACAGCCCTGGTAGATAGGATCAACACTTCCACCTTGTTGCTGTGGCAAAGGCTCAGTCACCTGCAAGATTGCTGGCTACCTCCTTGGAACATTGAATGGTGCCAGGGACACTACTGCTGGCACCTCTCCTCTAGTTTCTAGAAGATCTCTGGCATGGCTGAGGCCAGGGCCAAGCAGCACTCTCCCAAATGGCTCCTGGTATGGGCTGGGAATTACCACAAGCCAGGGACTGCTCTCAATGGGCATTCTGCATATGGCTGTCCTGTCTTGGAGTTCAAGGTAGCTTGATTGTATGGATGCTGGCTATTTTGTGCCAGTTGACCTCAATGCCAGAGAATGGTCCAGGATGCTTTTAATTTACTAGCATGGACACAGCCAGTGGTGTCAGCCTTCAAGATACATGGGTGCCAGCTCTGAGATACCTCTCAGTGAGCTGCCAGATCCCTTCTCTTTAAGGGTTTTAAAGCTATGTGCCTAGGATTTGAGAGACATACAGGGAGATAGGCACACGCTCTGTGGCAACTTTAATCTCCTAGATGGCTCTTGAAAATAACTGCATTCTAGTAGTTCCTTTCTCTGCTGATATGATAACATCAACCAGAACATCAGCCCAGCTCCTAGACTACAAATGTTTTATGGCTCTACACCAGGAATAGTCCAAACCACATATATACAACCAGTAAACACAGGGATACGATTCTAGGCAAGCTGGGGATGGGGTGGTGGAAGAGTTTCAGAAAACAGGTTTTCCATGGCCTTGTTGGTGGCCAGAAATTAAAAACTGTAACTTTTACAATTTTCCACCATTACTTGTGCAAGCCTCCCACTCACCAATAAACCCTTTTGCTGAGAAGAGCTTTTGTCCCTAGAAGGCCCAACAAAAGTGATGTGGTTAGAGGCGATTGCTGAGTGACTCCAGGCACTCTGCAGCACTGACAAACCCAGGGAGAGAAGATAGAGAGACACAGAGAGGATCTGGGTGACCTATGTGCCACTGAGGTTTACTAATGGTCACTAGGTCAAAAGGCCATGCAACCCAAGGAGGGAGTTGGAAGGCAAAGGAATCACTAATAAACAATACATACAGTTAAGATACCATTTCCATTCACCAAAATGAAAGACCATCCAGACAAGACAAGGGGAAATATTTTCCAGAGCTGAAGTTTCTCTGATTTTACCCAAGAGCAGAACTTCTATAAGAGCAAGTACAGATGAAAATGTGGAAAATCACAAGCAAGAAGCAAGCCTACCCTGGCTTGACAAGGAGTCATAACCAAGTCAGTCTATAGTTTCTGAATCTCTAAAGCAGTTATAAGAACAAGAAGTTAGATTCATATCTGTCCAAATTACTGTACCCATTTATAGGCACCTGAAGTTAATGTTTACATGAGATAGAGGGATATGTACTATGCTTTATCACTAATTAAGCTGTTCTACACATTCATATCCAGATGAATTCCTGCTCCTTATGGTTTGTACTTTATAATGCATTTTCTAGTAGAAGAAGGTGGAAGAGAATGCAACAATTCATGCTGAAAGTGTGAGCAAGTCTCTGCAAATATCTATGCTGGTCAGAAGAGCAGATGTTTGTGCTGTTGTACTAGGAGGGGCAAAGAAAGAAGTGTTCTACATGAACAGCTACTAAAAGTATGGCTTTTGTGGCCCCTATGGAGAGAAGTTCTTTAAATTAGGGAGCTCCAGGCCTGTTTTCACTAACCTCGTGTTCCTCTGGTCACCATCACCCCACCCCTGCAAGAAATTCAAACTGCCCACCTGTATATAAAAGACCAATTTGAAGAGGTGGCTGATCATCACCTTGGTCATCGGATGAATGTGGCTCACATCCACAAATGCTAGGCAGCATAAGCACCTCTCTATTATAGAGTTTTAACTGTAATGCACTATGCATATTTATAGAAACACAGAATAGTTTGAGTTGGAAGAGACCTTCAAAGCTCATCTATTCCAACCCCCCTGCAATGAGCAGGGACATCTTCCAGTAGACAAGGTTGCCCAGAACCACATCCAGTCTTTAACGTCTCCAGGGATGGTGCGTCCACCACCTCTCTGGGCGACCTGTGGCCAGGGTATTCTACCAACCTCATTGTAAGGAATATTTATGCTAAAGCAAAGATGATAGTGGTTGAGTTAGTGTTAACCAGATTAGAGATTTCCTTAATATTTAACCACTGATAACCCCACTTTGGGTTTTTACACAAACAGTGCAGCCCACTGAAATCCAGTTGAGAATATCTCTTATTCCTGTGATGATGATGCTTTTTTCAAGTAGCAAGATTCTGCAGTGAGATCAAAGTGACTATAGAAGATATTCTTAACAATAAACAGGGGATCAGCAAGCCAAAGCAGCAAGTATGACTACCAAATCAGGTAGAGAATGACTAGGGAATGAGCTAAGGCCTGACAAAGATGGCAACTGGACAAACCCACAATGGACACCACGTGTTCATGCAGAACAGAGCCTAGCACACAGCAAGTATGGTTTCCATTACCTAGCATCCAAGAACACATCTGATCTCATGAATAAAAAAAAAAAAAGGCTGTACTAACAGTATGAAAAAGGAGCTGGAAAAGAAAAACAATGAGTTCATGCCTTCTGACCTTGCTTGTTTTTAGCCTGGTTTCCTATGGCAACAAGGCTCATGATCATGTTGTGTGTGTGCATGTGTATGTGTGTGTTCATGTGTGTGTAAAAGATGGACAAAAAGTGGCCATCAGGGTGTTTGATAACTGTTGAATACATTGCTAGTTTGTAGTCAGACCTGGCAGCTGGATACAGGTTTCAATGATGACCAAGTTCCTGTAAGCTTTCAGGAAGCAAGTGGCCACCAAGACTAGAAAGAAAGACCATTAGGTTTCCCAGGTTGGAGAGAAAGGCTGCACTGTTAATGCATGCCTTCTCAGGCACCAGGGAGTCCACATAGGAGAGGGCAGTTCTGAATGTCCCAGCTGCAGAAGCATCATCAAAGCAAGCAGCAAAGCACGAGGCAACCCTAGGAAATCAGCTTTGGCAGTTCTGGTGCTAGGGTATGCAAGAAAATCAGGTGATGCTCCTTTCCCTGTTTTTCCTGGTGAAAGTTAACAGGGCCATCTGCATTGCTGGAGTTCAGGAAGCTGATCCTGACTGACAGCAAAAAGAGAAGAACTTTGAATTTGGATTTATTTTTTTGGAGACTGCTGTATAGGTCATAAATAAAATGTTTCACAAGACAAATGAGAGTCAAAGAGTTGACAACCACCTTCTTCAACAAAGGGTCAAGAAACACTGGACTACATGACCCTTCCAAACCAACCTATTCTATGATTCTATGATTATAGGCAGCTTAGCTGGGTCCCCCCTAAAGGCAGCTGAGAAAAACTAAGTGTTGACATTGCTGAGGCCTGCCAGATAAAAAAGAGCAGTTAATTTCTGGTCAGTGTGGTTTGGGAAGACCCACCAAAACCTTTCAATCTATCTTTGTGCACAGCCTTCTGACACAGTAGGCTGCCTTCTTTCTTCTTCTCCTTAATTTTTCACAAAGGACAGGGAGCAAATGACTATTCCAGACTGGAGCCTTCAGAAACTATCAGCAACCAGGCCATTCAGGTCGGATCACCAAGCTACACTCAGAAGTGAACAAAGTAGAGTAAATGAGTGCACACCGGTCTCCAGGTGCCTAGGATCAGTCTACCCAAAACTGTATCTGCTTCCTGAAGCCTCCAGTTTGCTCAAAGATTTCTCATTTAAATACTACGTACCATTTGAAAAAAAAGTTAAACTGGAGAATGTTATACTGAAAAGCTAGCAGAGCCTAGAGGAGGATCTGGGTGTCCTGTTTATTAGTGCATATTCACACAGAATGCGAATCAGAGAACCTAGCAATTCATTTGGGCTAGTCATATTTACAGAGCAGAGGAGCAAAGCCAATATGAAAGTAGTCTGAAGAGGGAATGATGGCCAGCATCACTGTCACTCCTAGCAGAGATAGTCATCTCTAGTATGAAGTTCTACATATGAGCAAATTGCCTCTTTCCTGTAAGAGCCAAAATTGCCATTTGTCATTGCTAGGTATGGTTAAATAGCTATCAAGTTTGACTCCAAAGAGACTGTTCTTGCTGCCTGATGAAATCATATGTCTATACATTGGCAGATCAATTTGAGATCCTCTGATCTGGAAGTCACTCCAGAGTCATCTGAAAATAGTCTTTTTGTTTCAGTTCCAAGTCAGATGTGAAATGTTAAAGTCTTCCCTTTCAATGTCAACAGGCAATATATATGAGTATATTTAAGGGCAGAATTTGACCCTCTTAGTTTTCCTTAATTTTCACTCCTGTAAAACCAATATTGTATAAAAATTGAATTGCCATTTCCCCAGTAGATACATTTGTCACACTTGCAAAAATGGCTTCTAAACCATTGATTTTTCTAGCCTTCTTATTTACCATTGCCTATGTCCTCATATCCCTTTTCTCTCATTGCACAAGCTTCTGACTACGTTATAAATATTCTCTGAGTTGTGAAACACTCTTTTTATGCACCTCTGTCCTTCTGCTTTTACACCATACCCCTCATCTCTAAAACTGATACTGATCCCATTAAATTCAGAAGGAGATGTATCAAGAACAAGGCATGTAGCTTTTTCTTAGCTGGTTTTTAATTTGTGGCTGCAGTTTGGAAGGGATGGGGTGAAGGGGGAATAAAAGCCTAACTAAGTAAAACAGAATTCTTAGTGAAAAAATCACAGCAACTATAACAACTTACATATAAATATATATAAAATAAAAAGCTGTTAATCTAATAGCATCTTAATCAAGCCTTTGACCCCCCTCAGATTTTAGAGATTGATTCCTGGTTCTGCATATTTCTGAATCAGGTATTATCAGATGGGAAAATCTCTAGCTCTGTAAATGTAACTAAATGAGAACCAAAAGATTCAACAATCACAATGATTAGATTTGATTCAGATATCAGGTATTTGAGTTAATTTTCTCTTATGGTACCAAATAAAACAGTTTCATTTATGTGTTACATGTCCCAGACAAGACAGTCAATTTCATGAAATATAATGTTATATTTCTTGATAATCCTGGTAGGCATAAGTCATTATAAATAAAACTTATTATCTGTTCAGTATCTGTAAGCCCTTCCCCATCTTCTCCTCCATCCAAATATCTGCAGATCCCAAGCCTGCAAACACATACTTGTTTGAGGAGTCATGCTGGCTTAGGCTACTCACAGAATTAGACTTATTCATACGTACAGAAGTGTTTATAGCCTCAAACCTGAATCCCCAAGCTTCCAAGAAAGACTATCCCAAACAGTGCTCAAAATAAGAAAACTTCAGTATAGACTAATTTAGTCTTTTGAGATAGAAATGCAAAGTTACAGAGGGGAAATTCTCATTTAAATGACAAGGTAATTCTAAGGGAGATTTTAGTAACATATGTAGAAATAAAGGCTTAGAATCATACAGAAATTAAACCTGCTTCATCTACTGCCCAGAAACATCAAGTAAAATAGCAAATAAATAGCAATGACTGGGATGGTCAGCAAGAAGTAACAAATAAATATATTGTTAATCAGTTGTTTAAATAAGTGGGGGAAAATCCCCAGCCTTTGTTCTAAACAGCAAGTTTTTTATACATATTTTTTAATGTCAAAATTAAAAGTAAAGAAGGAAAATATGACTGTTATTATGGAGTAAATAAAAAAAAAGATTAACTTTTACTTTTAATATTCATTTTCATTTAATAACATTTATATTAACAGATGAGAGTGATAAAATAGCAGGATGCTGCTCTGGCCATTTTTTTTTCCCTTATTCAAGCTTGTTTAACATTTAACTTCCACTACGACCTCAATGGAATTATTTTTGCTTCCTACTTTAGGTTACATTCATATAAAAAATTCATCCTAAATCTGCTTTGTTGGTTGTAAATGCGTAAGAGACTTTTGTTTGCATATAACTGAGCCAAAACATGCTTTCTTTATGTATCTGAATTGCCCTTACGAAGCCAATGGGCAAGATCCTGCTTCCATGGAACAGTGCTAGATTCATGGGACAGAGCAATATGGATTTGACTGTTATCTAAACATGCAATTAGGTTCTGTTTTATTAGCTGTAGTTGTCATTAGGCACTTTTATAGCCATAACCCCCTGATTAGCTACAGCAAGAGTGACAGAGGAAAGTTAATTTTTTGATTATTCTCTGTTTCATTATGAATTTGGATTTTTCCTTCTTCCCTCCCTCTCCCCGCCCCCCNTCATTTTGGTTACACCTGAGGCGCAGGGAGAGCCCCCAGCCCCATGTGGGATAGGCAAGGGTGCTGGAACCCCCAAAGCAATAGGTCCATGGTCCCACCCTGGAAACCCCCCACCCCCGAAGTAAAGAAATAATAGTTCTGGCTAATTTTTAATGCCAGTTTCTGCTCTAGCCACTCAGATAAATACTTTCATTTACTGGAAACAAGATTATCGTAAATAACATATGGAAAGTGAGCTGCATTTGGCCTGTACACACATAGGTTTGGAATATGTATCATGCCTAACAGACACACTTATCTTTTTTAGTCTTTTTTTTTTCTCTTTTTTTCCCTATAAAACATTCTCTTACTCACATACTGGACCCTTGAATAAGCATATACAAAGTAAAACTTTCATTAAGACTTACTTCTACTAGGCAAATGTGCTCTTTCAGCAACTATTTTAAAACATCTTCAAGCTCTCCATTACAACACTGCCTAACTTTAGTACAAATAAAACACAGCTAGTACAAATAATCTTTCAGATAACAAGCCATGCTTGCATTCATCATGCATCCAGAACTTCTAATTTCATACAGAAGTTACCCATAATATTTTTGGTGTCTTTGTGATATTTAAGTTTCCTTCCTACATTTTTAGCATTCAGTTTGCTGCCTCCTCAATAGACAGATCATCTCCAGCCTTGCCACTGCAGGCACTGAAGCAGGCTGCTGGCTCAGCTGGCTGGTATCACTCACCATGACTCCAAGGGACGTCACACACATTACACTCCTACCAGTTTGCAAGACTAAAGCCCACCAAAGTTATAAACTATTTGAAACTAATGGTCAGGACCAAAAATATTCCATTTTTATTCCGCCCCAGATGTTCTAACAAGCATTGGGTGAGCATTGCGGCTGGCAGCAAAGTGTGGCATGGTGCCACAGCTACAGCAGGACTCACACATCAAGCTGGTGGCTTCAGTGTGGTGGTCCATGTCCCCCTTCCTGCACACTCACCTGCCTGGACACACCTCCACAGCTTTACGTGTCTGCTGGTCTAAGAGGTGTGGGACTTACTGTACTCATCAGTTTCACCCAAGGCTGATGCCTAGATAACAAAAATGGGCATGTTTCATCATGCGGTATTAGTCAATGTACGCCTTTCAGAATTCCCTTTGATCCAAGATCCTCTATTTGCTCCAGTGAAATTCTGGTATTCAAACTTCACACTGTTCAGGACTGCTAGAAACGACAGAGAACAAGTTGACTGGTTTCCTTCTTGACATACTTTCCTGAAACTCCATTAGACCTAATTGCAGTTTCCTTTCGGATATAACCAGGAAGTAATATCTCATAATGTTAGATTCTATATACATCATTCTTAAAGCTGACACAGGAATAAATGCTGTTAGTCTGGGGACTGTCCATAAGGTTAAAAATGCAATGGCCTATAATTTCAAACTTGCTTATCTGAGGTTAGGCTCCTAAACTAGGCAGCAGGGAAAGGCAAGCCAATAAATAGAAGCATTTTAACTCAAGGACCAACTGCTTGATGTAATGTCTATGATACACAGAGATGCAAAAGACCCCCTATGAAAGCAACCAGTATTTTTAGCTCTGTAATTAAGTAAGTGGGCTTTGTTAGTATAATTTGGATAATAATGTAAGCAGGATTTAGCCCACAGTTGCTTTATCACTATGGAGGGACAAAAAGATCACAATCTCCTTTGGTGTGTCAGACACTTCAGATACGTGGTCATGACTTCTCAGTCCCTGTGCCAGAAACATTACAGTCTGTTTCCAAATAAAAATCATGACATGAAGTGATCACCAGAAGAATTTCGACCTTCAAGAACAAATTAAAATGGAAGCAAAGCAGCAAAACATTAATCTGCTGCTTTCCCCATTGAAGTCTAAATGATGCTTATTTCTCTAGATATAAAAAACCCACCTACTTGTGCATGAAGATGAGACCACTGTTGCAGTTCTTCTCATCTACAACCTCACACACATCTACCTAATGGATTCAAAATACCACAGTAAAAACTACACTAAATGTATGGGGTTTGCATATACATGGCTACATGTGCACACATACACACAGAGGAATCATGAGCTGTTTCCCTCAAATAAACGAGGCTACCAAATGGACTGATACAATTCCTATTCAGTGAAAAAAAAACCCCTAATTTTAGTAAGTTTGGATCAGGTGAGCAATACGCACCTTTCAAACATGTTTGCAAAGCAACTATTGGAACAGCAATAAATTAGTGAAATCCCTCTCCAGCCTGTTTCACTATATAGTGCTATACTGCAGTTTCATGAACTAAAAATTCTATTACCTACTCAAATGCTTTATAAACAAATGAACTGAGGACAGATTGCCTTGATTCCATTTATTATTTTCAGTTACTTTACTTTTCCTGTTTCTTTAATGCACATATGCCTACATGTATGCACATATAACCAATATCCCATACTTAGAGTCCTACTGCACTAGTTCAAATTTATACAAGAAATTCCTTTAACAGGAATGAATCGAGACTGATTTAGTTTAATAAGAATGAAAAGCAATGATTCAACTGGGACAGTGTTACCTAAATTTCATATATGCAGTGTGGGGAATACAAGGGGGGACATGCTTATGTGGTACCAAGCGTGTTTAGTAAGCATGTTCAAGTGAGATCAGTAGTGTTTAAGGAGTGTTAGGTGATTGGGGGTGGAACAGACAGGCTCTGTGGTCTTTTGCAGATCAGAACACCCAAATTAATCTGAAAAGCAAAAATAAAGATGATATGCAATAAATGTTATTTTATGCAAAACAATGTTTTCTTCCCTTTCAATCTCATTAGATTTTCCTGATTTTTTTCCTAAGATTGCTCTTCTTGCATGCAATATCTGCTTAAATTTGGGCAGCAAATAAAATATCTACTGTATATAAATATATACAAACTGAACAAAATAAATGAAAGGGATGAACATGCCCCAAAATAAGAGATCAGATACTAACTTCAGAATAAAAAATTATCACTCTTGAACCAGTACTTTTTGTATACAACTCTAAAGGAGTTTTAATAATGGCCTCACTGTAGGAACAGAACTGACTTCATAATCTCATGAACCATATAGGAAGGTCTTATGCAAAAAGGTAGAGCACAGCAGGTTACAAAGGTTTCAACACTCGTGTTCATTTGGGAATATTTAAACCTATTGACATGGAAGTACACGGGCACATTCTGTTTACTGAGTGCTAAACTGCAGGATCCCCGTTCTCAGTTTGTTAACTGCATTATATATATATTTTTAAACCCCATTACATTGAGAAAGGCCTAGTCTGACTGCGAATAATCAGAGAAGGAAACAAGCAAGCACACTAACAAATGAGGAACCAGTGTTTGTGGGATACAAGTTTGGAAGGTCTCTGCTCATTTGCCAGGCAATAACAGTTAGTGTTTAAAAAAACAATGAAAAAGGTAAAATAAATACAGTCAGTCTCATCTTTTGATAACCTGAGCAGAGAGGACCTGGAAACCCAAATATTCCTCTCAGGCTTTGAATAGTCCTTCTGCCCTGGAGAAGGTGCAGCATGGGGCAGTGAATTAATAAAGCCAGAATATCTATTGCTAATAGATTTATGAAGCATGTGAACAGAGAACCAGCCACACAGTGCCAGAACCACATCCTATGGAAACTGTTCAAAATAACAATAAATAGAGATTCACAGAAACCAGGGCCCTTCAGGGAGGGCTGTAAGGTTTTTATCCCACTTCTGCAACTGGACAATTAAAAGTAAAGCAAAATTCAGCAAGAGCTTGATGTTCAATGCAATCAAGATATTTTTATCCATTGTAAAAAGGAAGGGGGGAAAAAAATCTCAGGTGCAGTAGTGCAAGACAAAAGGTCTTTCCCTGCAAGGATCTGCTTCTCTAAGCAGCACTTACTGCTGTGAGGATCCCTGTTGTGGTCAGGCTAAGTCCTATTAGGAGACTGCTTGGAAGAGGAAAGCCCTTGCTGGATCAGGACGTAGTTACTTCACTCCAGAAATAGCTGCTGGGTTTGCAAATTAGGCACAAAGCTTTGTAACACAACAGACTGCTGGTGAATACAGACAGCCATAAAAGAGTTCCCTGACTATATGGTTAAAATTGGGGTTGGAAAAACTGAATGGATGTTGTAGCAAACACAGGTCAATAAACACTTTGTTTTGTCTAAAATGTCCTCGACTCCATAACTGTGATATAATAAAATAGTCTGCCCTGTACTTCAGCATAATTTAGACTGAATAGGCCTTAAAAAAGTTAGTAAATATTTAGGAAATCAACTGTAATTTTTTCAGCGTACAAAAAAACCTGAGAATCAGAAAACTATCTTTAAATGTCTGTAAAAGTCATATATATCAAGACAAGGATCACATTTTGCCTTTATCATTTCTACTATGTATTTGCACACACAGGTATTTGTGGCTATGTTTGCATGTGCACATCCACGTCTGTCCATGCACGCATATAAGAGACTTGTCTATTCACAAATACTGGGTAAGGAAAAATAAAGAACTAAAAATGCCCTTTGTATAATTGTTATAATGTTATAATAACATTATAAATGTTATAATGTTATAATAAGTTAAAACTATTGCATACATTTCAAATTATTATGTTAAAAATGTATGGTTTCTGATACTAATTTTATTTTAAAGAGCCAAAGCAGAAAGCACTTAAAGAAGCTGAAAAAAAAGGGAGAAGACAATGCTGATTTCCCATTTTAGAAGGTCCTTATTGCTGTATTTCATTCAGTTTGGACAGTAAAACAAAACCAACAGAAAAATCAATTGTTTATCTCCCTCCCCTAACCATTTTCCCTCCCTGTTGTCAGGTACTAACACACATCAGCTGCATTTGGCTTTTTGACATTAAATACAATATCAAGTATATTAGTTTAATTTAAAAGCAAAAAATAATTGTTTTTTCTGCTCCTTCTCACTGACATACTTATTTCTATTTTTAAATGAAAACATGGGGGTTTAAGAAATCATTGCCATAGGTCCTTCAAGATGGCTTTTAGGATCACACTTATCAGCATAACATCCCTTATACTGCATGCCTGCTGAGCAGAGCCCCCAGATGTTTCAGCTTAGTGATTTGGTACCCTGGTCTTTTATGTCACACTATACGTAAGTACTTCAACCTCTTGATAACACCTAGGGATGAGGGTGAGGGTGACCTACCAGTATACGGACTAGAGCAGTTCAGTGTACAAACCAGCATCAGAAAGTTGGGATTTTTTCCTTGCTCCTGTTTTTCTTACTCAGTTCAGTTAGGTTGGCCTTGTGTTGCAACTGTGTGATAAAACACATGCATATGAGCAAATACACACACAGAGTAACTTACCAAACTCTATAAAAATGTGGAATACATGTTAACAGATCCTATTTTTATGTGGTAATTCTTCCTTCCCTCCCTTCCCTTGCTTGCCTCAACTTAGCATAAAGGGAGCACATGCTTCCCTCTGTGCCTTGTAACTTCCATCGTCATCTGCAACCTGCTGCAGATGGATAATCTATTTCTAATGTATCCACACTGCCTTAAAGTCCATGTCACCCGGTGCAACAGGCACAGCAGCACACAGCACTCTAATTTACCTGTGAAGCAATTAAGGTGAGGAACCTCAACACCAAACTCATCAGCTGAGGGTGAGATTTCTCACACGTACATTGACAGGCCCTGACATCTAATTTCTCTGCTCCGTGATGAACTTTGTGATCATCCACATGCCAGAAGACAGTGACCAACCCATCTTAGTGACCACATCTGCTGCTCAGACTCAGGCTCACTCCTCTGCCTTTTGCTCTGCCCCCCAGTTTTCACCTCCTGTGCTCCCCAGGAGCACTTATCTTGTGCATCATAGGGATCAAGGTGGGAGGAGCACTGTAGCAGCGGAATCACCTGCAGGACCTTTCCAGGAACAAGTGTCCATAGGGGTAGGTGAAAATCTGGGAGACACAACAGGAGGAAAACAGTGAGATGGTGTGCATGTGCCTGAGTTAGGACAAGGGAAGAGGAGGAACAATGGAACAGCAGTGAGGGGAAAACAGGACATTTAAGAAATGAAAAGAAAGGGGACTGAACTGCCACGTTCATGTTGTGAGCTGCATTTAGTCATTTCTCTACCTGTGCCGTATCATACTTCCCCAGCAGATGTTCCCAGGAGGGTAAGGAGGGTGACTGAGAAGTGTTGCTCTGATGAGGGTGAGTCTGGGAACCAACAGCAGACCTGGGTTTTTTAAAGCCTATGTGTCACTCTGCTAATTCATCTCTCTTTTCTTGGGGGGGGGGGGGGG
>NDXB01002829.1:150359-166572 GCA_002631895.1 Agapornis roseicollis
TTTTGTCCCATTTTTTTTCCTTTTTCTTTTTTTTCCATCTTTTTTTCCCGATAGAGGGAGAGGAGGAGAGGAGAGGGAAGGGGAAAGAGAGGAGAGGAAAAGAAGGGAAAACGGGAGGGAAGGGGGGGGAGGGGGGAGAGAAAAAGGGTAAAAAATGGGGGGAAAATGGAAAAAAATAAAAAAGGGAAAAAAATTCCCCCCCAGTTCCTCTTCACGTTCAATTAATCACCGAATCCGCGACAAGAGCACGTCCGAGACCACTGCCTGGCCACCCCAGACCCTTGCTCGCCTTTCTCCAGCTATCTGGCTACCTAAGCGGTGCCGTTAAGCCAAAGGCCGGCCCCGACGTCGGGGTCCCCCGGGCGGGGAGCCGCTACTCCCCCCACACACACTCATACACCCCGCCGGGGGGTGCCCCGGGCAGCCCGCCACCTCCCGGCGGGCAGATGGGGACAGGGGCACCCGCTGCCCCGTGCTCCCCCTCCCTCTCTAAGAACGGGCAGCCCCGAGAGGACACCGAGTCTCCGGGGGCGACGGGACGCCCCGTCCGCTCCGCTCCTCCCCAGCGCTGTGGCACCGTCGTGGGCACTGCGCCACCCGGGCCACCACCGGCGGCGGGGACACCCGCTTGGTAGAAAGTTTCCAGGACCTGTCACTGAACTCCAGGGGCTCTTCCACCAAAACCCTTGCGGGGAACCGGCGGCCCCGCCCGCACCCGGCGGCAGCAGGAGCAAAGGCAAAACACCAGCCGTCCAACTCTGCGTCCCAACGGTGTTGGGACAGGAAACCCCACGGGGGAAACCGGAGGGGGCGACTCGGACCTCGGCCCAAACTTCAGAACTTTCAAGTCCACAGAGCGCAGGAAACCCACGCAAGACGCCTCCGCGCCAGTCCCATCCCGCACCGAAGCTTCCCGCACCCCGAGCCCCGGCGAGCCCCAGCGGCAGCAGCAGCGGCAGCGACGCGGCGGAGCGGAGCACGGGCAGGGCAGGCAGCGCGGGCAGGGGCGGCCGGACAGCGCAGGCAGCACACAAGTTTGAAAACCCCCATCACTTACCTGGCGGGGCGCGTCCCTGGCTGCTTCGGGGGTCCCGCGCGGGTGCAAGCATCACCACCAGTGTTTGGGGTTGTTTGGGGTTGTTTTGGGATTTGTTTGGTTGGGTTTGTTGGGTTTTTTAGAAAGCCCCAAAGCAAAGCGTCCCTTCCTCCAGGTATGTATATAAGTTACTGTACTGTGTGGGAGGGTCACGATCTCACTAGGTGCAGAAGATTCCCCAGGATTAACCCCTCCTCTCCCTTCCCCTTCTGCAACTTGTTGAGGATTTTATACACACAGGCGCGCAGGCACGGGCAGACACACACACACAGAGGGACGGACGGACACACGGACACGCACCGCACACACACGGGCGGGAGGACGGGGCCGTCGCCAGCCCCGAGGAGTCCGGCTGCCCCCGGCGCCGCTGCGATTGGATGGTCTTTTCATGGAGAGGGGACGTCTCAAGTCGAAGTCACGATTTCTCCTCAGTTTGGAACCATCTGTGACTGGAGCCATGACGCAGCCAGAGCACATTACTCACTTTTACAGTCACGACTTGGAAATCCGTGCAGTTTCCAACCAAAATTACACCGCCACCATTGAATTATTTAATAGGATCCAGTTAAGGGTAATCTTATGCATTGTGCCAAGAGAGGCAACGCTCTAGGAGGGGAGGGCTGGGGAGGCGAGGGAGGGGGCGAGGAAGGAGGGCATTTCTTCTTTCTAATGACTGTTTTATAGAGATATATTAAGAGTTGCGATGATTGGCTACACGTGTTGTAAGGGGATTTTTTTTTTTCCCTCCTTTTCCTTTAAAAAGCCAAACAAACAAACTAGAGATCGGGTCCGCTTGTAAATACGACCACGCAAGCTCGGGGAAGGGGACGGTTTAGGCATTAAGGGCAGCCGTGGGTGGAGTACCGTGCTGTTGATTCAGTCGCTGGGGTTTGACTAATTGCAAGAAATGATGTCTTTTGTATGCCTAGATTAGAGCCACTGCATGCGGGCTTGTCCAGGAGGTGCTCTCATCCACCCATCCCAATGTGCTGGGGTACCCTGATGCTCATGGCTGCATCATGCCATTGTCTGCAGGATCCGCAATTGTTGCTGGGCTTTGTGTGGTAGGTGCACCATTTTCTAAGCTTGCATTTGCTGGGAGGCTGTGGCTAAACGTGCTGAGGGGAAAGCTGCTTCCCCGGCTATTGTCTGCTGTGTGCCTTGGCTACCCCTTGCAGGTCTGGGTCTGCGGCTGAGCCCCCGCCACCGCGGCTCCGGAGGGATACCACGGTGAGGGATAGCAGGGTGGTGCATGCTAGCGCCGGCCGGTGGTTCCGCGGCTCTTTTAATGCTATGTGCTGACTGACATGTTTTTACTAGCTGGAATGCCCGTGAACCTGCATGCTCATAGCCTAGCAAGAACTTCCCCGGCTCCCAGGAGCGGTGAGGGGATGACGGGCTTTTGCAGCACCGAGGTAACCTTACATCGCTACTCTGCACACACCACAACAATTCCCCCACTGCTTTGCCTCTAATTCAGTCGTTCCACCAACTCATCTGTTGAGGATATGACTAAGGACGCGAAGGACGGGCAATAATAAAAACAGGCACTCGCACACACACGATCTGCAGAAGGTGTGAGCACTCGGAGGGGGAAAATGAGGTGGGAGGAGAAGGGGTGAGTCCAAATAAAGCAACCTATAGCCTCTTATTTTGCGGAGCACCATCATCAGGTGCAGGCTCTTTCAAATGCACGGGCGGGAAGGGCAGGCGGCGCCGGGCGGGCGGAGAAGCGACGGCGGGGAAACCTCCGCGGGCAGAAGCTCTCTCGGCCGGCCCCAGCCCGAAGGGCAGCGGCGATGGGAACGGCGACGAACGGGGCCGGGGCCGGGGCCGGGACCGGGACCGATCCCGTCCCGCGGCGGCAGAGCGGAGCTGCGGCGGCGGGTTCAGCACCGGGGCGCGGACAGCTCCCGGCGGCCGCCCGCGGGGAGCGCCCGGCCCCGGCCCGGCCTTGCCCCCCTCCCCTTTCTGAGGGTGGAAATAGGGAGGGGGGCGGGAAGGGAGAGGGGCTCAATAGCGCCGACAGAGAGACAGAGAGAGTTGCAGCTCGCTATTGATTCAGAGATTTACCGTCAGGGTGATTCCCCCTTCTGCAAGAATTCCCTGTCTCTGGGCTCCGTGCATGCACCAAATTCATTATGCAGATGAGCGTACCCCTCTCTCTTTTTCGATGCAAAGGAGAAAGGAAGGATAAACCAAAATATAATCCAGGCATGCATAAAGGAAAGACAAGACTTACAGCCACTCTCTGCACCATGCACAGGAAAGATCACTACTTACCCAAACGGGAACTCCTCGGTTAGGGGAGGGGGGAGAGGAGGGGGCGAGGAAAGGGGGGGTGGGGGGGGGAATCCAATAATTAATTTCCAGACAGGAGTTGGAAAAAAATACTGCGGTGATGTCCAGGTTTTCTTCCACCCGCGCTCGCTTTTTATACAAGTGCAACCCTCTGTCTATTTCTGGAACGCGATCAAAACCCTGATGCTATTTTTAGCAGGTACTGGGGAAAAAAATCCACACACAAAGGCATTTCGCTGGAACGCTACGTCCAAAACATTAAATGTGCATTAAGTCTCCCCCCCTACAAGACAAGCACCCCAACCATGCACCCCTCAACCCCAGCTTCTTTCTGCACCACCATCTACAGTTGCTTTAGGTGCATCGTTGCAGAGGAGTCAGAAAAAACAACATCACAAAAACAACCGCCAAAACCACACCAAACGACCCAAACTGACCGCCTTCCCTGCTGTTCTACTGCACAATCCCCTAATCCATAGTTGTGTTGGGTCTGTCTCTGTGCCTTTCTGCCTGTTGCCTTGCAAGCATTACTGTGGCTGTCTTCTTGCCGTGTCTTTCTAAAGTGGGTTTGGAAGAAAAAAAAACAAACCACAACAACCACCATGCACCAGTTTGCTATCATGCACAAATGTGGATTTCAGGCAGGGATGCTTGCTTTGCCGAGAGGCAGAGAGGGTTTTCATGTAGTGAATTGCACCCAGCACAAAGGGTTGTTTTTTTAGGGGAAAAAAAACCACAAACCCTCTCCTCCCCGCCCAGTGCTTCCCCCCCCCCTTAAAAAAATCCTTTGTTTGGAGAATAAAGGATCTATAAATACATATCTGAACAAAAAAAGGGTGTGTGTGTGTTTGCGTTCTAGTAATTCACTACAAGGGGGGACTGGGGAAAAAATAGAATCATTAGGGCTTGCAGGCTGCAAGGAGCCAGCCTGAGACTCCTTTGCAAGGCTGCGTCAGTTATCAGCTATTGACGTCACGTTCAGATTCTCCTCTTCAGAGGCTCTAGTTCATCATAAAAGATGTCTGTGCTTGGAGCTTTGTGCTTGCAGTAAGGCACTTCAATTCGAGGAAAAGAGTTCATTAGCAAGCCCTGTGTTTTGGGCTGTGCAGCTTTCTGGACAGTTGCACAAAAATCCTGAGGGGTGTGTGGTTGGGGGGGGGATATAATATGCGCTGGGAACAGGGAGCTAGTTCTTAAAAACACACACACATATCCCATGCAGAAGGGCAGAGAGAGAAATCTGCATAGCCAGACCTTGCAAGAACATCTTCTCACACACACACACCCCCCCCCATGCATCCCCTTCTCGTGGTTATCAATTTTAACCAAAAGCAATTTGGATAAAAATAGTAGGGTTTGAATATTTGTAAGGTAAACACCATGGGGGTGGTGGTGGTGAATGTATTTCAGCATCCTTTCTCCCCCTTTTACCCCCCTTGTCCCCCCATCCCCCCCAATATGACCAACAGCAGCAGCTAGTCCCCCTACCACCTTACACTTGTATTTGGCTACTGTAGCAAAAGACAGATATTGATAAAACCAGGATTAATCCTGTATATTTGTCAGGCAAACAGCCCCGTCTCCTAGAATGACGCAAATAACAGATTCTATGGCTCTGGCTTTCTATATTCTGCACCCACGCACTCTGCTTGGTCTCCCACGGAATCAGCTACAGAGAGCAATGATCCAGATTATACAGAGGGAGAGGGGTGGGGGAAAGGGAGAGAATATTAAATGAAATTGCAATTAAAAACTATAATGCTGCTATAGCCTGTACGCAAATGGCTAAACCTGAGCTTGCACTTGGAGACACGCACCCCTGTGTGTGTGTGCCCCCTCCCCAAACCCCCCTGCCCCAAACCCAGGCGAACAACAGCAACCAGACAAAAGAGAATTATCTCGCTGACAAGTGCGGGGGTTTAGCTGCCCAAGAGAGGTATTTCCTTTATGCACCACACCTTGCCCAGCTCCCATTGAGCCAAACACATCTCTGAAACGACCTCGCTTGCCACCAAGTGTGTGAGGAGGGGACGATTAACACACGGCGCCGGGAGGGAGAGGAGGGGGCCGCCAGGAGCCCTTCCTCGGTCCCAAGGGAGCTAGTGAGGACCTTGAAGTCCAGGTCATCTTCCCTCTCTCCCAGACAAAGGGACGCAGATCTTTCTAAAAATGCCTAAAAAAAGGCAAGCGCAAAGGGCTGTTGCTATTTTTAAACACACCTCACATTTGTTGGAAAATGGCACCAAAAGCATTAAAGAGCTTTCCCCCGGAGGAGAGGCTCAGACACACACACCAGCACCCGAGGGAAAGCCAAGGTTTATGGGAGCGTCTCATGCCCAGGTTGAGTATGGAGAAGTCCCCACCATGCTCTGCCCACCATCAGCCCACCTCACACCTTGCATGAAGAGAGAAGCAAAATGCCGGGGCAATCAAGAAGCCGGTAAGTTATTTACTGTCTAATCTGTACACACACATTCCTTATTTATTAACTCACTTAATTATTACCAACTTCTTTCGCAGACAATGAATTTCCTAATGTCAATAAACTGCAATCAATGAGGTAAGGCTGCTTCTCCCTCTCTCTCTTAGCCAGACAATGCCATTGCCAACTACTGCTACTGGTACAGGGAGGGGGCACCACACATCTATATGAGATCACATTGTAGGCACTGCCAAGCTCGGGGAGATGGATCAGGCATTTAAAATGACTGCACACTCTTTACACACACTCTTCTCCCCTCTGGTAGAAGCAAGCAGATGCATTGTCATTAGCACATCTTCACACACCACAAACTCATCTTCCCAGAACTGGGAACAATGCTGTACTTCAGATCTGGAAGGAGAACCTAGCCTAAACCATGTTTTCACCAGATACACCTGCAAAGCCAGCCTTTACAGCAGTAGTAGCCCCAAAGGCAAGACACAAAGAAACACCACAGAAGGGAAGCACCTCATCTTGCCTTGTTACCTCAAGACCCCAGACAAAGAGCCAGCCATAAAACATACCTTCTCCAAGGAGTTGCAATGAAGCTCATCCTGGAGGAACAAAAACATTAGGCTACACAGGAGTTTAAAGGTAGAGTTGTTTGTATCTAAACTACCTTCTGCCACTCAGATCCAGGAGTGTTCAGACAGCCTACAGACTACTGTGGAAGGAGGGGATGGTCATCCTCTGTCTTCTCCCACACATGCATACCGTAGGAGCTTTGCATTTCTCTGTAGTGATTTCTCTGTGCATGTGAACAGGGGAAGCTGGTCAGCTTTAGGTTATCTGTACTGTGAAGGAAAGGTATCAACATGGTTGTGTAAAGGATGGTCTCAGTGACAGGCTGGGAGTGAGCTCTGCAGCTCCTGGACCTCAGGCTGGGCAGATGCCTAGAATTCCCTCCCTGCTTCCCATCCTGAGCAGCTCCATGCAGTCACATGAGTGCTTATTTGCTTTCCTAAGCTCTCTAATCTTAGTGAAAGAGCTAAATCTTTGTACCGAAGGGTTTGACATGTTCTTCTGGTACCATCTTTCAGCCTCAATTTCACAAAAGTAGTCTGTCTCCTCCTTGGCTCTCCTCTGCTTCCCCACCCAAATGTGTCATCTCCAGCTCAGCAGAACCATCTCCTGTCCTGCCTGCCTGCTGCTAAAGGCTTGGTCGAAACATCATCCAGTGCTCAGGGAATCTCTGGCTTTAAGAAAGAAATGGAAACCATCCAAACTGGAAAGAATGTTTGGCAGGTGATCACGTACCAAACAGCAGTTCCACTTCTCCTCATCATTAGAAGCACTAAAAGAAAAATTTATCTTCTATCTTGATATTTGAGTTATCAGCAACCTCCTTGTTTCCAAACAATTAAGCCTCCCTACCATTGAAGTCTTAATGAAAGCAATGGATCCTGTAATTTTTCCTCCACTGAAAAGTAATACCACTGATACTGGCTGAAGTGTCAGAGTGCCCATCAGCTGCAGGTATGTGGCCTTTCACTTAGGTGTACTTGAGATGCCAAAGAGAACAGCCCAGTCTCCAACGCATACAATCTGCATATCAGCCTGTCCTCACCCTTGGAATTTCCCTTCCAAACTCTGCCCCAGTGGCACACATCAGGATACTACTATTATTAGTAGTAAAATATTAGCCTGCACAACATTTGCTGCTCAAAACAGCTATGAGCTGTCACTTACAAAGTAGTTCAGTTTGCAAGCAAAGCAGGATCCCTTACTCTGAGGTTTTGATCCAGCAAGTTCAAGGCTCCACCTCTTTCCCATTTTGGCCTAGAAGACAGTTTTCATCTGGTTTAGTGTGGGGTGTCCCTGCTTATGGCAGGGGGGTTGGAACTAGACAATCTTAAGGTCCTTTCCAACTCTAACCGTTCTATGATTCTATGATTCTATTCTAAGACAAGGATCGACACTATAAAACAAGGGTGAAANCATCTGGTTTAGTGTGGGGTGTCCCTGCTTATGGCAGGGGGGTTGGAACTAGACAATCTTAAGGTCCTTTCCAACTCTAACCGTTCTATGATTCTATGATTCTATTCTAAGACAAGGATCGACACTATAAAACAAGGGTGAAATAGCCTGACAATGTTTTGCTGTAGTTTGAGAGGTACCTCCTCAGACCCTGGGAGTTATGCTAATCTATGAGCCACTCATTAATGTAATCACTATAAAATATTCTCCTAACCCAGTCTTACTCCCACAGACAGTCGGAGTCTGCTCTTGGCTTAGTTCACCTGGGCAGCTGAACGACACACGATATGTTCCAAACACAGGGAGAGCAGAAGACAATCAGACACAAGGTAAACTGCCACCAAGATATACCAGGAGCTCACAAAAAAAAAGGCATAAGTCAGTGAAAGGACCTGAATAAGAGTCCTAAAGGAGGGGATTAGGATCTAGATATTCCTCTTCTATATACAAATTTTGCTGCAACAAGCGTTGATCTGAAATTTCTCACTGAAAGACTTTTTCCATGGGTCTTTTGAGGTTCTCCTCAATTTTCAGGTGAAGTGCCCATTGGTTTATGCTTGGTGTATCCTTCCATGAAATGAAGACAAGACAATACCTACTTACCTAACCAGGATGTTCTTGAAGATATCTATAGCATTGAGATAATCAATAAAAGTCATCAGTAAGAAGACAGCAATATTATATATAATCAGAGAGATCAAGAGCATAAAAGGAATAATGAGGAGGAAAAGAATGCCTTTCCTCCAACATCAGAACAAGAGGCTATGCAGTATATTAGTAAAGAAAATCTCACCTGTGTCAGAAGATCAAGGACTTAGTAAGACTTCAATATACGGAATTTTTGGAGAAGCTGGATGCATAGAGCAGGAAACCAACAAAGTCGACAACTTGTGTGCTAATGTCATCTCACACAGATTGCATTAATAAACACTTTGAACAGTTTGGGGTTGAATTGCCACTATACCTGGGTTGCTTTGTTATCTTTAGCTTTTCTCTTTACACTATAGAGATATATCATGGCTCTAACATGGAAGAGGATAGGAACTGGATCTTCTTCAGTGGTTGCAAAATCAGACCCTAGAGACATACTTCTGTGTAACAGGGATGAAAAGAAGAAAACCATTAATACAATGAAGTTCATGGAAAAGAGTACTGAGGTCTCAATATTGAAGATGATATCAAAAGAAAATCATAACACTTTTTAATGGAAGTTGAACCTATGGAAGAAATACAGTAAATAGCCATCATACTTAAGATACAGGAGCATAACCTTTGAGGAATCCTGCTACAAATTTGATGAGCCTTTAAAGTTTGATTTTCATTAGCCTTTAAAATAGAACTTTTCATGAATAAGACCCATGACCTTTAACATAACGTGCACACGTAACTGGCAACCACCTTAAAGAAAGAGTTATAAACAAGAAAAAAAGGATAAAACAACACTTTGAGGTGCATTACGCAGGATCTTTTACTGGTAAGGAAAAGAGAAGGCAGTGATGAAGTCTTTACCTCAAGCTAGCAAGTAGTATAACCAGTGGGACAGAATGGGATATGAAGTGGGGTCATATTAAAGTCATTTAGGAAGACTTTATTTACTGGGTTAACAGAACATGAAGCCAAAGGATCCAATCAAAGATTAAAAAAAAAAAAATAAAAAATCAAGTTTTCTCAAGGAAGAAGACAGTGGGGTGGAAAAAGAAAATACGTTCATTTAGCTGTATTTCATAGGTGGTGTGGTGAAAGACAAGGTGAGATGCCTAGGGTTATGGAGACACGATCTTGTGAGCTCTTATCCTGACCTATGGTGCTCCTGTAACACCCTGCTTTCCTAGTCTGTTACCTCTGATTTGCTCTTCCTTATAACATAGTTCAGTCCGGCTATCAAAAATGACAACATAAAATTGCCACTCAGCCAGAAAAGTCCAATGGATATTCAAACAAGGACAGGATGGCAATTCAGTCAGTCACTTCTCTACTTACCTTTTGTGGTAAAATCATTTCAAATTCACACCATTCAGTAATTCTGGCATTCCTATCTATCTAGAGCCCAAACTTCCAGAAATCCACATTCAGTAGGGCAGAAACATCTGGCAAAGTGGTTTCCAATAACATCAGGGAACATTAAAACATGAATGGAGCACAAGATCTAGATCACATATGACTTTTTGTCTGAACATCTATTTTTATCACCAGTTAACATTTATGCACTCCGTGCTGATAGCAAGTTCAACCCTATAAATGGCTCCAAGATCCAAGCTGTTTCTGCTTAGATCCAAGCTGTCTTTGCTATGCACAGTTTACAAATTAAGCCACTGGTTCCCTGACTGTGACTGGCAAACTATCAGTGTGTATAGAACTTGTGGAAGTCCCAGGAGGACCAGCTGGCCAAGCAGCAAGGGCTTCTATTTTCCCAGCTGCCAAATCTTCTCTATAGAAACTTAAAATACTTCATGTCCTTTTCCTTTGCCAAATAAATGACTATGGCTATTGGTACGTGGTGTCATTTGATCATGGATTAGAAGGAGGTAATTCATGTGACTGGGCATGGGAGTGGAAACATCTACAAGTTTTCACTGTTCAGACACGCTTCAGTTCCCCTAGGGAATACTGTAACAGCTACTGGACTAACTGCTGGCACTGAGGAGACAAGACATGCCATGAAATTAACAGGAAGAAGAACACACTTCAATACTCGAAAAAGTATAGGCTCTTAAAATAGACTTCAAGAACACCACTGCATTGCATACACCTGATCACACCACTACCATCAGCCAATGTATGCCGAAAGGCATGCAGTGGAGCCACACTGGTTTCCTCTATTTGTAACCTCATCAGCAGACTCACCAAACCACAGGGTGGGTAGCAGCTGCATCTCTATTCCTTGCTGTGGCTACATTCACGTTCTCTTAGCATCAGGAGATGTGTATTAATACTTACCCAGCTCATGATGTGAACCGGATGGGAAAGTGAGTATCATACCTAACTTACTGAGTATTAGTAGACTATCTGGAGATCTATGGATGAGCAACAGAGAAGTGCAGGCTATTATCATATTGCTTTAAATGCCTGCTGCAGAGCCAGCTGATGAAGCACATATACTTCTGCAAATCCCTCACAAATCATCATTTTGGTGCTGCTTTTGCAGTAATTGACGTTATTGTAGGACTATATGAACAGACATACAAAGTCTGAATGATATTCCATGTAATGATTTTGTGAGTGGTTCAAGGTTTGCATATAAAAGCTATCCTGAGCTGTTTTTCAAGACTGACAATGAGCACTTAGCTAAATTTAAAAATGTGTTAATTCTTTTTTTTACTTTAATATGGTATCAGTTGATTGCTCCTTACATTAGCAACGCATATCACAAGTTACACTTTCAAACACTGAGCCTTATTGCTACATATTGGCAAACACAGATTAAGTTCCCATTCTATTGGATACAGTGCAAGTACAGAAGCAAAGAGTAACCATGGTTTGGATAGGAAAGGACCTTAAGATCATCCAGTTCCAACCCCCCTGCCATAAGCAGGGACATTCACACTAAACCATGTCACCTCAAGACTCAGTTCAGCCTGGCCTTGAACACTGCCAGGGATGGAGCATTCTAGCATGGAACATTCTAGCTGGGAGTCAATACCTGGAAACAGCAGTTGAGGCACTAAAACACAGCTGATCCTTATCCACTGGGGAGGAAAAGAAAGATAGTAACAGATCATGTCATTGTTACCTAAACACCCATGAGTGGTGGGTACTGTACCAAATAATGAACAAGACACAGTACATGCCCCTCAAGGTTACAATCCAAATGGAAGGGCATGAAGAACAGAAGAAGATGACTTGTGTCCCAGCATGGTTTTGTATTTTGGAAGAGACAAGGAAAAGCTGAATTTTGCAGAAAGATATTCCAGCTACACAGACCATTTTGATATGATCACAGTAAGAAACACAAGTTGATAGGAAAGAGATCTTGTGTAGAACAAAGAGGAGTGGAACGTCACAAGTTGCAAGAGCAAGATGCACAGCCTCACACTCATGGTGCAAGTCAATGGAAAAATGGAATAAACTGAAACTTCTATGCAACAGCAATTTGCAGGAATGCATTGCAATAAGGCAAATATCAGGGGTGAGACAATCTTACAACCTTACCTGTGATCCTGGTGTTTTGAGGGGAAAAATGTCATGAAGTACCAAAAATCCTCATTGGAGTATTGTGGATGAGTGGAGCCACTCTTCTTGGCTTAATACTAGTTATCCAAGTGAGAAAGTAGAGGAGAATTAACCTGGCGGTTAGACTGCACATGGGTGCCAATGAAGTTTGGAGTGTCTTTCAGAGAGGGCTGCAATAAAATTGAGAGAGGGTAATACTTTCACCAGGCAGTCTGTGGACTTGTGCTCTCTTCTTCATTTTTCTATCAGCTAAAGGTGAGCCCAAGCAATAAACTGTTTTGTTCTTCCATTTATCCACTCATAAAGTACAATATTTAGTACAATTGAAGCCTGATTGATCAGTGGTCATAAAGTAGCATAAGATGTCTGATGAAAGAAGAAAATATTGTTCTACCTCACCAGCATTGACTTCTTGTCCAGTCCTTCTACTATATCTGTAGTTGAGTAGAAGAGTTTTGCTTCTTATTCCTAAAGTATACAAGGAAGTGTGGGATTGCCTCTTTGAGGGTTTCTTCTGTAAGAAACTGCTAGCTTAGTTTCCCATTTTCTATGAAGACAACTGTATCTAGATCTCTAATAGTAAGATGCAATTATTGTTAAGACAATCCAGAGAGGTACTCTGAGAAGAAATGCAGGATTTTCACCTTCATGTCTGGCCACCTCTCACTCTTAATGTGTTGCATTGTGGCCTGTGCTGCCATGATCTTGAATAAAAGCTTCATTTTAGAACTCATTTATGCGGCCTCCTTGTGATAAGTGGCATCACAAGACATAGTTTGACATGAGAAAATGAAGGGTAGCAGAAGAACATGTGAAGCTGGAGGAGCCTTAATGAGGAATATCCTTCATCACAAGCATCTAAACCTGGATAAGCACTTTCAGGATAAGATCCCATGTTGATGAAGTCCTGTTCATTGTTGGGCTAGGAAGTAAAGCGAAAGGACCCAGCAGAAAAAGAGGCAGTGGTTCACTCTTTCAACACAGAGAATCCTTCTAAACCTGTCATGAAAAGACACAGCAACTGCTGCAGGAAGGTAGATGAGCTGTGCAAGCTGGAGAATTCCCTCTATTGCACAAGCTATGCAAATGTAATTGTAGGCTAGAAAGTGCAGTGACTCATAGGTGAAGTGGATGTGAGAATATCTGGGTTAAAGAGAGTTTGTACTGAGAAGACCATGTGGAGGACCTCAGAAGTTCCCAGAGAAGGGGAAGTGAAAGGAGTTAATGAAAACTCATTGCAAAGAGTCATCCTGTCACAGACAGCTTTCTTGACGTGGCAAGCGAGGAGCTCCTGAAGGTGCTTAAACCTGGTGGCCTTTCAAAACACTCAAGATATCCTCATCGGTCAAAGATTTGGGGGTGGGGTGTGATTAGCAGAGTAAAGAAAACAGATGAAGCCCAAACCTCAGAATGTGAGGGCTGGGAACAACTTGCATTTTTTGGCTGGAGAGGATACAGCCCATTGAACCAGAAATCAGAGGCACTAATGTGTATTATGAGGGCACAGGCTGGACCTAAACCAGCACCCCCGGGTGATAGACTCCAGCTGTTGTAACACCATGCAGAGGAAAGAAACCCCATGGTGTTTCACCTCCTGCAGTTCTCACTAATCAGATGACCCCAATGCCATGCATATCAAGATTCACAGCAATAAACCACAGGATTTCTACCTTTTCCCAGCTGGATAGGCAAATGACAGATGAGGGGTGAACAGATGGCAGTAAGAGTGATTCAAGGCCAAGCTAACTCAAGATCTCCATATTTCTGCAGGGGAGGTGGGACCAATGGTGCAACAGGCTGGAGAATTACAAGGTGAGGGCTTTGTAACCCCTAGCCCATTCCTGCCACATCTGCACTTCACAAAGGTGAGTGAAAATAGTGCATGAGCAAGCAAGAAGGGAAAATGCTGCCTCCAAACCACCTCACTTTAGGCTTTCTGCACCACCTGCCACAGCCTTGACTTCCAGTGCCACCTCGTGCTTCTGAGGCACTTGGCTATCACCCTGCAGCTACATGTTGGGTCCCTTCTGAGGTCAGGCTGCTTAGTTGGTCCACTGAGTGCCCTGAGGCTCCTCAGAAGCAAAAGCACTGCACAAGGTATGGCACATGATTCACATCGTGCCCCGTGTCACTTATGACAAAGTATTAGTTATTACTCTTTTGGTGACACACAAGTTGAGCAGGATTCTCTAAGGGGAAAAGGCTTTCCACTGGTTAGAGCAGCTACTTTGGAAACCTTTCCTTTAGACAGTTCCCTTCATCCAACTTTTCCCCATTAAGAAACCTGCCTGAAATCAGCAATAAATCAAACCCACTCCTCTCAAGCAAGACATCTGTTGATAACCACGTCGAGTGCAGCAGCAGTAAAGAAAACCAGGACATGCATCACAGATGGCTGCAGCCAAGGTGGAGACTGAGGCTCAGTAGCTGCTAAACCCTGGTTTCTCCCAGGCTAAGAGGCTTCTGCAGCTCTCGAGCCCCCGAGAATTAAGTGAGCAGCTTGGCATCTCGGCTTGCACATTGCAGAGCAGCAAAGTTTGGAACATGTAATTCGCTTTAGTTTCTCTATAGATCAGCTATCAGAAATTACTATGTATAAAGATTTCCCTCTACAGGTGGTTAGAGCTTGTAACAGCTTCTCACTTTCCTGCATCGCTTTAATTAGTATTTTGTCTCATGATTTACTTTCCTATTATTTTGCCTCTCCCCCCTTCCCCCCTCTCCCCCCATCCCTCCCCCAGTTTTCAGTCTATTCCCAATGGTAGCAAATTCACTATGCAAGAAATGCCAGCTTCCTCCCATCCTCCTTAAGCTTTAACGCTGCTGACTTGGACTCTTTCTGCAATTAAAATTGCATTTGCAAGCTCGTTACCCGGGTGAGTCCATGGTTCTCTTCTTCCCCCCCTCCCCTTCCCACCCCAAAATGTGTCAAAGTGAAAGTTGCAGCCTCTGCAAAAAGTAGTGGTTGGGGGGGGGGATCTTCAATACAGAGCTCCCTGCCTGCAGTCGGAGCTCACAAAACTAGCATGCTTTCCTGCAGGAACATCAAACACACAGGACACACGACACGACAGCCTCGAGAACTCTGTGCAAAGGAGGGGGGAAAGGAATGCAATGTTGTCCAGTCTTTCTTTTCTCCAAAGGCAGGCAGCAGAACAAATCAGAGAAGTCTACTTCTTGTCAAAGCATCGCAACAACTTGAAATCAGGAAACTTTGCAGAAGAAAGGCAAAACCACCTGCACACACACACACACACACGCACACGCACACAGAAACCTACCTTGCCAAATCTTCTTCACTTATTTTTTGTACGCAAAGAAAAAAACGAAAGAAAAAAAAAAAAACAAACCAAAGAAAAACCATCCCTAAACGGAACAAAAATAAATCACTTCCCTCCCCTCCGAGACCGCTTTTCCCTTCTTCCCCACGCCTTAGCTGGATTTCTAGGGAATTTGGGGACGGGTTGGGAAGAGCCGAGGGTGGAGGGGCTGTATAAATAAACTCGAGCGTTTGGAGCTGTGTGTCGCGGAAGGCTGTGGGTTTCGCGTAATGTGTGTGCCCGCGCTCTGCCGGGAGAGCGGCAACGGGGAGGGGAAAAAAAAAACACAGGGAAAAGGGGGAAAAAAAAAGGGAAAAGCGCAGGTTCGTGTTCAGAGCCTGACTTGGAGACAGCGAGGAGCAGCCCCCCCTTCCTCCACCATCCCTCCTCCTCCTCCCTCCTCCTCCTCCTCCCCCCCACAGCCGCCCCCGCAACGCCCCCGCACCGCCGAGCCCGGCACCTCCGGGGTGGCATCACCCCCTCCACACCCTTCATCCTCCTCCTCCTCCTCCTTTTCCCTATCTCCCGGTTCCCCCCCCTTCCCAATATCCCCCCCCGGCCCCCCCCAATCCATTCCCTGCGCCCCCGCCGCTATTTATAGCGCAGCGGCCGCCGGCCGGGCACACGCGTGTCCCTGCGTGCTCCGTGTGTGTGCACCGCGGCGGGAGCGCTGCCTCTGGCAGGTAGCGAGGGGGGGATGGATGGATGGATGGATGGATGGATGGATGGATACATGGATATACGGATATATGTCTATCTGCACATATAGATGTGTGATTTCTCATCTCCTCCCCCCCCTCCCCCCTCGCACTGCCTCTCGTCACATTAACATTTATTAGTTATTTATTACGGGGGGGGGGGGTTTGG
>NDXB01002829.1:174632-185257 GCA_002631895.1 Agapornis roseicollis
CCCCCCCCCGCTATTGCTCGAGGAGTAAAAGGATATTTAAGGGATATGCGTTTCCACAGGGTTCTGAGGAGGGTTTAGCTAATTGAAGCGAACTGAAAAGCAAGGCGGCTGACACATATGCAGAATGCAGCCCCCATGCTCATCCCTGGAGCAGGTACAGCAAAGCAAATGGCTTCTGCCTGACCTATATGGCTCAGACGCTCACTAGAGAGCACAAGTGGAGCTGATTCTTCTCAGGCTTTTCTCTCCTCCCCCCTTCCAGTTCATAACATGGGATTTTCTGGGGCTGGCTATAGCAGCAGTTTAATTATGAGCACCTCTTTTTACTAAGAACCAAAATAAACCCCATAGACCTTATCCAAAGGGGGACTCCTTGGGAAGACCTGGGTGCGACACTTCGATTTGGGAAATACAAGACCAAAATGCACCTACCAGAGGTGAAGAAGCAACACCAACAGCACAGAACCTGCCCATGGACCTCATTTACAATTAGGGTCACATCCTGCAGTTGTTATTCATGGCAAAACCCGAGGAAACAGAAGCTGGAATAAACCTCCCAGAGCTAGTGACAGCCCTGGCAGCACAGGTTGTGGGATTACTGTCTCCAGGGTTGTGGCTGGGGCTAGGAACTGGGAATGCCGGGGCTCTGATCCCAGCTAGCACATCACTCCTTTCCTAGGCAAGTCTCTGTAAAATGAGTAGTTAGTTCTCCACCTCCTGGGGGCTATGTGGCTGAATTATTGATGGTGGAAGGTGAAAAGCAATAAACAAGAAATCAACCAAATTGCCAGCATGAGGGAAGAACAGGTATTAATGTAATTACAAAGAAGAAAACCTTTGTTCCTGCCAACGTGGGAAGGAGTGCAGTCTCATGGTTACCGGAGACATGGAGAGGCAGGATTCCCAGGCTGCGACATGTGTGTGGCAGCTTGTTAAGCTCAGCCTGAACCCTCAGATCGGTTTGGACTTTACTTGTGGTTGCATGTTCTTTAGTCAGGGATTTCCTCATCACTTTTGGGGGAGCACCATTTGGGCAGAGAGGAGATTCAGAGCAGCCCTGTGGAGAAGGACTTCGGGGTGGTGGTCGATGAGAACATGAACATGAGCCAGCTTCAGTGTGCGCTTGCAGCTCAGAAAGCAACTGTATCCTGGGCTGCATCAAAATAAGCTTGACCAGCAGGTTGAAGGAGGTGATCCTGCCCCTCTGCTCTGCTCTCATGAGACCTCACCTGGAGCATTGTGTGCAGTTCTGGTGTGCTCAACATAAAAAGGACATGGAGCTTTTGGAACAAGTCCAGAGGAGGCCACAAGGACGATCAGGGGAGGGGAGCATCTCCCATATGAAGACAGGCTGGGAAAGTTGGGGCTGTTCAGCCTGGAGAAGAGAAGGCTGCATGGAGACCTCATAGCAGCCTTCCAGTATCTGAAGGGGGCCTATAGGGATGCTGGGGAGGGGCTGCTCATTAGGGACTGTAGTGACAGGACAAGGGGTAATGGGTTCAAACTGAAACAGGGGAAGTTTAGATTGGGTATAAGGAAGAAATTCTTTACTGTAAGGGTGGTGAGGTACTGGAATGGGTTGCCCAGGGAAGTTGTGAATGCTCCATCCTTGGCAGTGTTCAAGGCCAGGTTGGACAGAGCTTGGGGTGACATGGTTTAGTGTGAGGTGCCCCTGCTTAGGACAGGGGCGTTGGAACTGGATGATGTTAAGGTTCTCCAACTCAAACTGTTCTATGATTCTGTCTGGCACTGTGGGGCCCATGCGCAATATCTGAAGAGCAAGGATGCCACACATAAGATACACGCGCACACTTGTGCATGTGTGTATTTGTGGCCCCCTCCTGCATAGCTGTCCACATCATTAGAAGTGTTTAGGGGCTGGCACCTTACCTTTACATCTGTACACACAAGGACCTCAATCACGATTAGGGCTTCTGAGAACAGACATAATAAGAGTTTAAAAATACATACGGTAATGGGTGTTCCGAGTGACCTTTGTTTCTTCTGCCTTAGACAGAAAGCCTTGTTTTTCAGTGAGCCTTACACAGCCTTCTATAGCCTGTGGGGTTTTCTGACTTTGTGTGACTGTCAGTTTAAAATACTCAGGTGGAATATTTAACATGAGTGCTTTCCACCTTCTCCTCTCACTCTTTGCATGAACTGACACAGGTTTCTTCTCCTGAGCGAGCAGGGTGTCTCTCATAAAAACAATGGCAGCTAAATCTGGGATTGATGCGTATTCTCCTTCAAGATATTCAGTCTTGCAGAGAAAGCCCCTCCACACACGGGGAGATGTAGAGCAAGCAGTAAACCAGATCAGCTTTTTCCTCCTCAGGAATGCAGAAGATGGAGGCAGCTTACTAAGGCATCTTTCTTGGAGCCAGGGGCCAGCTCCCCTGGCTCCCCAAAAGAGGAAGGATCAGCACTTGGATCAAGAATTGGAGCTGCCACCTGTTCACAGGAGAAGATTACCAGGGCTGCAGCCCAAGTTTTCTCTCCCTGCTTTTCAAAGGCACAACGTACAAGATGCTATCCAGGAGAATATTGGGTTTGCCATGCTGGATTTGGTGCTCCGGTTAGAGACATCTGGAGGGTTACTCCAGTTAGCAAGAACATCCTAAGGATTTGATAGGGCCCAAAATATCTTTAGTGTTCCAACCCCACCAAGTTCCTTGTCTCATGCCCTCTAAATCAAGGGGGCAATTAATACGAAGATGCCTCTGCTGAGATACAGCTTTTCCCCGATGTTGCTGGCACCTCTTCCTGTCTTGTTTTCCAGCAGAAATGGGGGTGTAGGAGAGAGGCTTAGGGATTTGCGCCTCTGTTGGCCAGAGTGTAACAACCTGCCCCTTTGAAGGGAAGAGCATCTTTCCACCTGGATGTCCTGTCCAGGCATCAGTCCTCATCAGACTGGCTGCTGCAGCGGCAGCTGGGGGGCTCAAGGCTAACCCCAAAGGGTGCTGGAAACCCCTACCAGAGCTGGTTGTTTGCTGGGGACAGGTCTAACCCTGCTGCTGCTGGAGGCCACCACCACCCCCAAGCACACTTCAGAGGGCTGCTCATCACGCTTGCTCATCAGGTTTGCTCTGGTGTGAACCAGGGACCAGGTCCCCTCTTTGGTTCCCCCACCATGAGGTGGGAGTCCTTGATCCCCCCCACGCTGGAACAAAGATGCTCTAAAGAGGAAATCTGCTTTCCCTTGCCCTTGTCTCTGGCACACCTGGTAGTGCCTGAGAGAGTGAAGCTCTCCAGGTCTTTGCATGGATGCAGCCTTAAACAGGGGGTGGGAGGAAGCTGGCTGGCGATGGGCTGCAGAGCTCTGTGCTGACATTATGTCTGCATGATAGAAATGATGCATCCAGGTGGTTCATTCATGTTGGACAGAGCACTGGAAGAGTGGATGGCAAGAAAGCATTGCATAACCTAGGCAAAGGTGTAAGTACAGAGGATAAACCTGTGCTATTACCTTGGTATAAACCCCAGTGGGTCCAGAACAGTCATAGTGCCACAGCTACGCCAGCCCACCCACAGCCAGAGCTGTATTTGGGATTCTTCCTCTCCTCCTTTTCAGCTCCCTGTCACAGTCGGGATGCGACTGTTGGAATCAGGCAGAGGAGGTGGCCTGCCATGGCTTGGAAATGGGGGCAGGCAGGGGGACCAAGCCCTGAGGATGGAGGTGGGGAAGCAGCCTGCAGCGTCGTGGGGCTGCAGTCGGGACCATTCCCTGCCCTGCTGCGGGATCACTACATTTACCTTGAGGATCTCCGGGGTTTGTAACGAGGTTGCTTGAAGCTTATTCTCCCCCTCCTAGCACGTAGGGCTTATGTGCCTGTGTTTAAATATAGACTCAAGCTCACCGAGCCCCCGGTTTCAGGGTGGAAAGCAGAGGCTCGCTCTGCCCCAGCCTGCGCGGTGCCGCAGGGATGTGGAGGGGAGCGTGCGGCTGATGTAACCCCGGTCCTGGGGAAGGGTGGGATTTATGCTGGCACCGTGCTGGTTGCCTATGCAGGGACACGTGGAACCGCTCCCGCATGGTGGTGATGGTGCGTGGGGCATGAGGCTCTGGGCACCCGGAGGGAGCCTGGGGCTGGGGTCTGGATGAGCTGCGCTGAATCCCCTTTAACAATCTGCAGTTTGGTGTCTTACTGGGTTTTATTTCTCTCTCCTGTTCCTCTCTCGCCCTGGAGTTCTGTAGTAGCCCTGAATTAGCATGTCACGTGTATGGCATGTGGAAATGAATCAGGGGCATGTGAGGAGGAGGAGGACGCCTGTGTCTGTGTTTGCATCCAAGGATCTCCTCTCACTCTGTGTTTGCGTAGGTGTCTAGCTCCCTTCTCCCCCCTCCCATCCCTGCCTGCTTCTCTCTCCCTGCCTCCCTCTCATCCCTCCATCTGGCCAGCCCAGCTCTCCCTGCCAGCTCAAGCAATACCTCAAGCAGAAACTGCAGCTTTTTCCCTGCACTCCATTAGGAAAAACAGGGTGGCCCTCGACACTGGACACGTACTCTGGGGGGAGAAGGGCATGTACTCATACACAATCCCAAATGTGAGCTCCCTTTCCCACTCCCCCTCCCTCCCCTCCTTCTCAGGATTTTTGCTCCTTAGTCAGCACCTCGAGCCCTGCAGACTGCACCAAGGGCAAGCTTATTAATGCTAACAACAACAAAACACAGATGCCAACCGAGCCTCTGAGCCTGCCTGGTTACTGGGTAGGGTACCCTCACCCCCGCCTAGGAACCTGCCCCCGGCACACGTGTGCACATAAAGCCAGGCACGAATCAAACCCACCCACGGGCAAGGAGGGGAAATGTCCCCAGTGGGGTGCAGGAAGCAGGCAGGACCCCCGTGGGGAGCCAAGGCTTAGCTCAGTGAGAGCGGAGGGGCTGGGGAGGAGGTACCCAGACCCTCCTAGGGGGATGCTGCACACGTGCTCTGCTCCTCTGCTCCAGCAAAGGGCAGAGCCCAGCATCCCAAACCAGGAAGATGCTGGGAAAAGGGGTGGGGAGCACACCCTGCACCCATTCCTCTGTGGCAATGGGTTGCACAAGCCCAGTGTCCCCCAGTGTCCCCCTGTCCCAGTTACAGCTCTCACTGGACTAGTCGCCCCCTCCCCAAGGGACAGATTCCAGAACTGTTCTTTTTTGAGCTCTCCCTCTGTACCGGGCAAGATGGGATGTTTCTGCATCCCCCAAACCCACTTCCCAAGAGGCAGATCCCACTTTGACCAACTCCCAGGCAAGTGTTTCCCCAAGACGGTTTCATTCAAAGCATACAGGGGAATAGCTGCCTCCCACCTCCCTCCTCAAATCTCTCCCAATACAATCTTTGATGCTTGCAGCTTCCATCCCCTGCTAAACATCAGAGACAGCTCCCCTTGTCCCCTTCCATACCATGCCCCCAGATTTGCATACCTCCTCTGCTTTCCCTCCTTGCCTTCCGTGCTTATCCCTCCCTTCTGTCCTTCCCTGGGTGCCCTGCCCCGTAGCCTGCCCCATGGCCTGCCCCATCCAGCCCCCCCCAGCAGCTGCTGCTGCTGCTGCTGCTGCTGGCAAGGTGCAGCCTAGTGTGGCGAGAGGCTATAAATAGCTCCGTAAGCTCCATTCTCATTGACACCGTTTGGACAGAGGATGGAAAAATAAACAAAGGAAACTCCTTTGGAGCCAGGCTCGGAACAGCAGCCACATTCCTCCTGCTAAATAACAGCAGCTTTTCCACCAAGGTGTGTGGGTTATGCACAGATTGGCATTGGGGAAGGAGAGGAAGGAAGAGATAGACGGAGAGCAGGAATCAAAACAAATTATACACACCCAGTGCATGTCAATATTTTGGTCCCTCTCCCTCTGCCCTGTAGTAGTTCAGCACACACAGATTGCCTATATTTAGCAAAGGGTGTCTTTTTAAAGACTGGGAGATGGAGACTGTTTCCATTAATAATGGTGGAGCACATTGGAGCAGGCAGACCTGGCGAGGAGCTGTCGAATGTTGCTTCAGTGACATAGAGAGGCCTGAGAGATAAAGGCCAGTGCAGGAGCAGAGCAAATATTTTGAAACCAAGCAGTGATTGCCCTGAAGTTTGCGGCTGTGTTGCTATTTTTAGCGGGGTGTGTGTGTGTGTGGTGTCTGTTTGCAATGGGAGGTTGCTCACAGTTCCCTGCTAGGGAGACTCAAGGCAGTGGGAGAAGAATCAGGATATCAGGGGGTTCTTTCATGTTGTGTTTTTTCCTCTTTAACTGAGGGCAGAACATGCACTGCAGCGGGAAGACTGAGCTCAGAATGGCTGAAAGCAGGGGTGGACACATAGAAAAGTAGTGTTTATCACCCAGTTCTAGGAGGCAAACTCATCCTGGCTTAGGAAGGACAGTGCCTGCATTATAACAAAATCTTTTCTCCCCCCCTCCATCCGTTCTGTCCTTCTCAAAATAACCTCTCCCAGGCTCAGTATTCCTACAGGGATTTTAATGGGGAGTTTTCATTTATGTTGATGGAGGTGGTAAACAAGCTAATATGATCTGCAAAATCACATGCTAGGAGCTATATGTGCCCAGTATTAAGAGACTGCCCAAGAAGCTCAATATGTGAAGAGAGAAAGAAGAGTAAGTAAAGAATAAAGACAAAAGGGAAAAACCCTTTACACTCACTTTATATCTGAGTAAATGAAAGGTGGGTGATTCACTCAAGGCTAAAGAGGGAGTCTATGGTGTTGCTGGGATGCAAAGCCAGCTTTTCCATCCTGGCACAACACCCTTCCTGTGATTGAGAAGATGCTTCTGTTTTTTGTCTCCTAGATGCTCCTTAGCTCTTTCACAGCTGGAACCATCCCTAGCCCAATGGTCTCTTGTGCCCTGGGAGATGAGGGCAGAAGAGGTTACTGGTATGGGGGGCTTTAGCTTTTCCCCCATAGTGATGTCCTGGTAACACTGGAGAAATCCAGTCCTGAAGGGACAGGACCTGTCCTCCATTCCCACTTCCCAGTCAGGGCTCAGCTCCACTCCTTAGTTACACCAGATGGGGATAGTCATCTTCCTCTGTGGCCTCCTAGGAGGGAGCTATCCTTCACCAGGTCTATCACATTTTGACATGCAAATACATCCTTACCTCCTGGCTAAACCCGTTCAAGCACCAAGTTTTCCCCACACTCCCATGCAGAGAGAACAGCCATGGCTCAACAGGTAGGAAAGAGCTGGGAGCAGATGCTCCTCAGGCTTCCTCTTGATTCTGCCATGGGCTGACCTGGGTAAGCCATAGTGCCTTATCCAGCAGGACAGAGCAGGAGTAGCTGGGGAAACCATGAAGTGAGGTTAATCAATGACTTGTAAGGGCTAAAGTTAAGTCATGGAAGATGCTGAAGAGCTTGGGAATGTGGGGGAGCTCCCAGTTAGAGGCTTTCTTGCACTAACACGCACTACATTGTTAGGAAAGGACAAAGCAATTCCCCTTCTTCAACTGATTCTTACCAACACAAGGGCTGTCAGTTCACTTGTGAGGATCTCTGTGGGGTTTTGGGTTTGTTCTATCTTGGAGTGCTCAGCCCACATACTGAAGCTTTTCCCTCACAACTTCCTTACAAACAGACACAGTGAGAGGCAGCAGAACCAAGCTGCCTCCTTTCCCCAGAGCAGGAGAAGTGGGTCGAGGTGGGCATTTTAGGCTAAGCCTACTACAGGAGTAGTACCTCCCTTTAAATACACTTTCCTTTAAATATAGAGTGGAGTTTCAATCTATCTTCAGCTGAACCTCAGAATGGAAAACAAGCCTCATTCCACTGCCAGATGCAGCACACCCCACCCGCACGAGCCAGGGATTTGGGGGAGAAAGCAGCGGAGGGATTCCCATTAAGGAAACCCCACTCACTGTCTGCTCGGGTAAGGAGCGGGGGAGGGCTCCTCTTTTTCCCAGCACTATGAACATGAGATTGGTTGCTTCACAGTTGCATAATTCCCTCTCTCATTTGGGAATTCATGTGTTACTCCCATTTAGAGCCACTTAGAAGACACCTTTTTCTGGAGGGATTAAGGGCTGTAGAGTGTGGCTGCAGTGACATCAGCCTTGTGCTCCCACCGTCCTTCTGGGACCATCTCTCTTCCCTCTTTCCAGGCTTTCTTCCCCGAGGGAAGTGGCTGCTTCACCTGGGGCTGGAGGTGGGGGTGAGGCAGCATTTATGCTATGCTCACAGCCTCCCTCTAGTCTGCTCCTTGGCAGCAGAGGGTGGGGTAAGATGGACCCTGGTCTCTGTTATGACAGGGTACCAACATTTGCAGTTGTGGTGTATCTGTATCTACACAGTCAGAGGTTTGGAAGTACACTGATTTGCTACAAGCTCTCTTCCCAAAGTGAAAACAGCTTTAAGCTGAAAGAGGGGAGATTTAGATGAGGTGTTAGGAAGAAGTTCTTTGCTATGACAGTGGTGAGGCACTGTAAGAGGTTGCCCAAAGAAGTTGTAAATGCCCCATCCCTGGCAGAGTTGAAGGCCAGATTGGACAGGGCTTGGAGCAAGCTGCTCTAGTGGAAGGTGTCCCTGTCCATGGCAGGGGTTGGAACTGGATGACCCTTAAGGTCCCTTCCAACCCAACCCAATCTGAGGTGCTATAAAGAAGGCTCTTGGCTCCTCTTTACATTTTGGCTGTGGAGGTTCATCAAGCTAGTGGTGATGGAAACTTCTCTAAGGGGGTTGTCACAGAGCAGCAGAGCAGGGCACCTGTATTGCTTATCTAATCTATCCTGCTGTCTGGAGCAGGGTCAACCACTACCAGTGTCACTCCTGACAGATGTCAAAACAACCTTCTTAAAGGCTTTACCAATACCCATCACACCATAGTCTCCATTTCACAGAGGACATCTTGCTGCGGAGAATAAGTGCAATGATTCAGCATTGACCACATTCATGTCAAGTGGAGAAACTGGATAGGCTGCCCAAGGAAGTGCTGGAGTCACCATTCCTGGAAGTGTTCACACACCGTGTATATGAGGCCCTCAGTGCCATGGGTTAGTGGTGGTGTTGGCAGTGCTGGGGAGTGGTTGGACTGGATGAGCTTAAAGGGCTTTTCCAACCTCGCTGATTCCAAGTGTAAATTGAACCTGTGCTGCAGAGCTGCAAGAGCCCTGGGCAATGTAACTATGAGAGGAAGATACCCAGATACCTGCTATTACTTCTGAAAACTCTCTTGGGATCATGAAAGTCAAATGGGAACATAAAGGCAAGGAAGAGAAATACATCTACGGAATACAGCTCTGAGGAAGACTTGCAATAGGAGTCTGAGATGCAGGGTGACTCTTACCCCAGCACAAGGACTAAGATGTCTACTTGCCTTGATGACAATAAGCTTCTAGCTGACAATGCAGGTTGCTGTTATACTCTCCTATATGTACAGGGATAGTGGCACCAGGACAGCTGGGTGTTTTATTCATACTCTTATAAAGATAAGCTCAAGTGACTCATGTCACTGGCCACACACCACACATTTAAAGTCATTGTCGCAGACTTGATTTCTGAGGGTTGTTTTCTTCTTTTCTTTCTTTTTCATATTAATTCCTTTCCCTCTGCTCTCCTCAATTTAATTATTGCTGCATAATCTGGGGATCTGTAAGGCTCTAGCATGAGGCTATCAAGTTTCCATGTTCACAATCAGCAAATGGAGACAAGAAGAGCAACACTGGAAGAAAGAGGGTTTAACTTAAGACCCTTAAGAGGATCTGTGATGCTGTGGTCTCATCACTAGAAGGAAAGCTATGGATGAGGAAGGTTTTAGGTTTCAAGCCCAAGTTTTGGGACACTTAAACCAACATGAAAACAAGTCTTTGCTGAGCTTTCTAGAGGTAGATGAATGTTAAGCAATTAGGAGCACTAAAGGGATTTTAAGCCTTCCTCCGTAGTGTTCAAGAACACTGAAACACACTGATGTCTGCTTGATCTTAGCTGAGAAGTTCGATTTCTGATCAAATGCCACCAAACAGAGGCTTTTGAGCAACACAAACCTGAAATTAGTGTGGGTTTTTGTTCACATTCTGATTGTCACCTGCCTCTTCCTCCCTCTTTTCTCCCCCATCTAATCCACAACACTCAGACCTCTCTCCAACTTGGCACTTGCTCCTAGACAGATCCTTGTAGAGGGCAAGGGCTTTAGGTACAGTCGAGAGGCTCAGGAAAGTCAAGGATGTCACCTGTGGTGCTTCCCCCAACACTTCTATGCTGCACTGACACGTGGAGAGCACAAACATATTAAACGCCAGGCAAATGGATTAGCAAGGTCAGCCAGAACCTTGCTTTGAATTCAGTATTGGTCCACCATGCTTTTCATAGCATGTAACACCTGAAAGTCTCATGCCACATTGCTGCAACACTAACAAGGCATTCTCAGCCTAACATTATCTTATCTTAGGATGAACTCAAAGCATAGATCGAGCATGGCACCAGCATTGAATTAAGAAAAGTAGTTGTGATGCTTTGGGAAATGGATACAGCTTGTGAACATTTTCCTTTCCTAGAACAGATGTGCAGACATGAGGAATTCCCTGACACAAATCCCTTCTTCCCAAGAAGCCATTTCCCCCCTTTCTTTTGAGGGAGAAGTTTCAGTTTCTTCTTCTTTTTTTTTTTTTTTTTTTTTTTTTTTTTTTTTTTTTTTTATT
>NDXB01002829.1:185355-213421 GCA_002631895.1 Agapornis roseicollis
TTTTTTTTTTTTGTGATTTTCTTGAAGTAGAGTGAAAACTAGGGATTAATTTACTCTTGGCTTTCTCAAGGAAAACATCATTCCTGTGGTGACCTACCTGCTCTCAAGGATCTCCCCTCTGTCACAGGAGTTTCACTGCTGTCTTAGATGCTATGGAACCTCTTCCTCAGGCACTGTGATGTACCATGATAACTGGTTGTCAGGGACATAGAGAGCTGCTGGCTACGCATCTCCCATGCAGATACCAGGAAGCTGGCATTGTCCAGTCAGACCTGAAAGTAAAATGAAAGGCAGAACTCAAAATGTGCTGAATATGGTGGGATATGAGCTCATTTAGGCAATGCTCTCCCTTCATTGTCATGGCAGTGGAATTCTCCACTGTTCCTACTTCTTCTTGCTGCAGCCACAGCTGAGATTTGCGACAGGCTGTATCCTTGTGCAGGTGGTCCTGTGGTGAGACTTTGAATTGCCCACAGATGCAGGGAAAGGAAATGCAATAGGAATATGTGGTACATCAGGAAAAACACCTACCTCACTGCTTAAACATGGGACAGATGGAGTGACACAGTACCTGAAGCAAGTCATTTCCATGTAATTCCCTCCTCGGTGATGATGCTCTACTATAGAAATGAAGGACAATGCAGACAATAGTCAAAAGTGTGACTCTCCCAGTCAAGCTTTCTAAATGGCAATCCCTAGAAAGGCAGGTGAGGGTCTGGAGGCTTGCAGGCTCCATGTCCCTCCACCCAGATGTGGTACCAAATGTGGCAGGAAGGTGGAGGATGCTGTGGTGTGTTTGACGCTGCAGTGGTCTGGTGCTGCAGGTTTGGGAAAAGGAAGACTCCTGAATGATTCAAGTAAAACCTGAGAATCCCACCTCCAAATTTCTGTTCCGGGTACTGCCTGTAAGGTCCTTTACACAAGTCCCCTCCATAGCTCACTGCCCCTCTTTGTACAAGGGGGTTAATCACACCAGCCATCTCCTAAATAGAGGTATTGGTGACTGAACATAGCAGTGGCTGCAAAGAGCCTTAGGAACCTCAGTTAAGGGGTGAGGGATGGCAGAATATTAACTGGTTGGTAGTAGACATACACGAGCCTCCCTTCTGCATGTTTACTACAGGAGAGCAAAGGGGGAAATGACTCCAAAAGCTTCCCCTTTTCTGCTTCAGGCTTCTGCTGCCTATTTCTTGTGTGTGCCTCACAAGGGGAATTTCTTTGGATCTGTCACACAGGCAGGAAAATCCTGGACCAGGATTGTGGGGTTTTTTTGGGTGGAGGCAGCTGCAGATAGGTACTAAGCCTGTACCTTTTAATCTCCCTATCTGGCCAGATTAAATACATTTATAGCACACAAAATGTGCTGCAAAATAGAAACTAGGAGGCTGGCTTTGTTGGGCAGGAGAGAGTTAATCCCTATGGGGTGCTCATGTACGTCAGAGCAGGTTCCTGTCTGTGCAGTGCTCAGCTAGGATTGAGAGCTTTTGTTCCTTGTTGTTTTTCATGATTTCTTTGCATTTAATAGAGCTTGGATATTTTTTCCCCCTTTAATACATTTTAAAGAGCATTCCTAGCTGGCAAATGGGGAGGGGGGACAGACTGGGAACCCTGTGGACTGCAGTCCCCTATGTTTCCTAAGGTATTAAAGAACATCATAGACACAGGCAGGACAGGTCCCCACCATGACCATAGCTCCTGCACCTCACCCTGAAGGGGAAAGCCCCACTTCATCTCCCCCCACCTTTCACGGGGCTGAGCAGGGACTAGGGAATGGTGATGGGACATGAGGTGGGGATGCTTGTAGCACCTCACCAGCCCTGCCCTGCTGGGTATCCAGGCAGGTGCTGCCTGTCTCAGCAGGTCTGGTGGCAAACAGAGGAGAAACCCCGATGTTTTCACTCCCAGGTCCTGAGCGTGACTCTTCTCTTTGCTGTTTTTGACTGCATTTCAATCAGTTTTGTAAGCAAGCGGTGTCATTGTTCTCCGAGTAGGAATCGAGCCCCAAAGGCTTGAAGCTGACAGAGCCTGAGGTGGCTTCTGGTCTGAATTACAGACGTTTCAGGACAGAGGCAGTGCTGGATAATGCCTCTGCCTTCTCCAGAGGAGGGAAGGTGAGCAGGGAACTCCCCGCGAACAGACTGAGGAGGGATACTGCTGTGGAAGCTGGAGGGCAGGCAGAGGTGAGGGGCTGAGCTGCTGAAGGAGCTGAGAAGGGTCAACTTGAAAGAAAGAATCGTGCAAATCGTGCCATCCATAGGGATGTGACTAAGGTTTGGGCCAAAACAACAACCTACGGTGAAAGGCGAGGGAATTGCACAGCTCAGCCCCAGGGCGGATCGGCGGGAGTCTGCACAAAGCAGCTGGCTCGGTGGCTGAGAGGATGGGCTGAGGGCTCCCGTGCCAGAAGCCAGAAGGCAAAAGGCAGAAGCGAGCTGAAGGAGATGAATCCCGCAGCAACACGGTGCGGGCACCGCCTGCCCTGGTGGGGATGCCCGGGAATCCCGCATCATGGGTTCCGCATTCCTGCCTTAAAGAGCTGCGGTTCCCAGGCAGTGTGGGCAGGGGAAGGTACCCTCCAGCCACCTGTGCCCCTCGCCCTTCCAGTTCAGTCCCTCCTTCTGCGCCGGGCAGAGGGGCCGACGGGTTATGCACCCTACAGGGGCCCCAGGCTAATGCTGCTCATCCTGACCCACGGGGAAAGGGAAGGGGAAGAAGAAAGGGACGTGCAGCCCCACGCAGGGTGGGATTCAGAACTCTCCCCCCCCCCCCCAGCAAAGCCCGGGTTTCCCGCAGTGGTGCCACGGGGTTTTCCGTCTCCAAAAGAGCCGACAACGCAATAGAACCCCGACACCCGAGGGGGCGACGCCAGGCCGAGGTGTGCACCCCACGGGCGGCCGCACCCCGGTAACACAGGGAGAGGAGCCGCCAGCTGCCACCCTCTGTGGGCAGCCCTTTCCCGGCTCTGTTTTGGGCCGAGGGGACCAATCGGGTGGTACCACCGGGCCTGTGGGGCTCGTACTTCGGTGCGGATGGCGGACACCGAGCCTGGCGCCCGCCCTGGGGTCTGCTGTCATTTCGAACCCTGCAAGGACCATTGAGCCAGACTGCGGGGAAGCTCCATGTGCAGGGCGTGCAGAGCACGGCAGATAGACACACCGACGGACACGCCGACGGCAGCCGGAGTCCTGCGCCCAGGCGCGCACCGCTCCCCATCAGTGCCCTCGGGATGGGGGTCCCCTGCTCTTAAGGGGGCCGGACCCGGCAGCGGGGACCCAACGGGAATCCCGATCCGGTCCAAGCAGTGCTGTGCCCGGCTGCCAGGCGCTGCCCGGCGCTGCCCCGCCCGGCCCTGCTCCCCCGGCTCTGCCGCCGCAAGCTGGGCTCCGGCTGCCACCTGCAGGCAGCGCGGGGAAAAAGCACATCCCCAGCCCTACCCCGGGCTCCCCCCGCCGCCGGGACAGCGGCTGCGGGAGCAGCTTCTGGCTCTGCCGGAGAGAGGAGCTGGTTCCCCCCTACCCCGCATCCCCGGTTCTCACCCCATGGCGGGGGCAGAGCGGGGCATCCGTGACATGACACACCCCCCCCCCCCCAAANGCGGGAGCAGCTTCTGGCTCTGCCGGAGAGAGGAGCTGGTTCCCCCCTACCCCGCATCCCCGGTTCTCACCCCATGGCGGGGGCAGAGCGGGGCATCCGTGACATGACACACCCCCCCCCCCCCAAACTCTGCCCATGAGAGGAGTTTACCCCTAAAGTGGTACCCAGGTACATTGTCCCAGTGGCAAAACCGTCCCGGGGAGAAATACATGGAACAGACAGAGAGGGGCTATCAACCAGTTCAATGTGGCTCCCTCCATGGATGGGCACGGGAGCGTTTGTGTGGGTAGCTGGGATGCTCCAGTGCTGCAGGGCACAAGCCTGTGCTCTCAGGAAGAACAGGGCCAAGGCTGGCACACAAAGACAGGCAGCAAGTGGGACCCCAAACCCAATTCTGTCAGTGGAGACCAAGAGCATGGTGCAGAGGAGGGGCCACTCAGGAAACATGATGCTCCCAGCCTCAAACAGCCCTGAGGCCCTTGCACCACACGGATTCCCCAGAGAAGATACTGAGATAGTCTGTGGGATAGGACAGGTGTACTGGGACAGGACAGTTCTTACCTGCTCCTGGTAGGACAGACCACCAATCCAAGTCCAAATATGTCCAGAGAGGAGGCAGTAACAGTTTTGTCCTTAGACACTCCTTTGCTTCAGCTGCCCATTCATTAACATGGAGGTACAGGGAATAAGGCCGTGGCAGTGCTGGGGAGGCTCAGTACCAGTAATGTCTCTTTTCCTGGCATGCAGGGAGGCAGAAACACGGTGAGGGTGATGGGAGGTTGCTCCACAAGCCACTGCTCATGCCACTGGCTGCTCCTCATCCCCTTCGGCTCCTGGGTGGGTGAGAGCAGCACAGCTGGAGGGGCTGCACAAGGAGCAGGCAGCAAGCCTGGCTCTCAGCCCCCAGGTGCTTTTCCCTCTTCTTCCTCCCACTCCTCCCACCTTCTTCCAGCTGCTGGTGCTGCTCTTTCCTCCCACACAGCAGCTCTAAGAGGCTGGAGGAGACTGTAAGGAACAGGGGAAGCACTTGGAGGCAGACAGCTGCCACTGCCTGGTTGCTTTCCAGAGCCCCATCTTCCTCCGATCTTCTCTGTCTCCTCCATTTGCTCTGTGCAGTGCTCACAGAGGTGGTTGAGCTGTGTGATGTGCAAGTGGGGTGCAGAGCAATGTGGGCGCTCAGGAGCTAAAGCTGGTCACCGCTGCCCTAAGAAACCACTTTGCTGTGATAAGGGAGGATCTTAACGGGATTAAACCAATAAGAGAATATAACAAGAGTAAAACTCATTGGTATCCCCCCCAAAACCCATGCCAGCCAGGATCCGTTTTGCTGAAGACCTCAGGAGTAGCGTGCAAGCAAGGGAATGAGGTGGTAACCAAGGGCTGCAGGTAGCACTTAGAAGACAATCACAGGGATGAATCCATTCCCACCTTATCTGCTGTGGTAGTGAACATCAGCTTCTTAACTAACTCTGTGAATTCACCCACAGCTCCCATTCCCCTCTCGAACTTCCTGGTGTCACGCTGGGAGCATTAGAAAACCTTGCTCTCCTTTTTCACTAACCTGAAGGGCTGATGTATTGAACAGACAGCTCACAGTGAACTGATGTAATGGGACACGCTATCCAGAGCAAGGGAAGTACAACTGCCACTCAGGGAAGGAAAAGGCAACAGTGAAAGCTCAGGGCTAAGCCAAGAAGTAAAAAGATGGAAAGAGAATAAAAGCCCTGTCCCTGGGTTCACATAGGAAAGCTCTGCCCCAGCTCACACTGAGGAAGGTTGAAACTGAGGCATGCCTGCCCATGGCAGGGGGTTGGAACTAGAGGATCTTAAGGTCCTTTCCAATCCAAACTATTCTATTCTACAGCACAGAAAGGGTTTGTCTCAGCTTCTCTGCTGAAGAGTTTCTACGGAAACTCCCACCCAGATTTCCTCCACTTCCCCTTCTTTTACTCTTGCAAGTACTCCAGTTGGAAGGAAAAAAAGCCTTGGATGCACTAAAACCTGCCTAATTGTCTGCTCCTCTGGTCAAAATGCCTTGGAAACATATTAGGAAAAGTAGTTCCTAAGAAACACTCTGGGTTTCCAAAAGCAGAGAATACCCTGTTTATGAAAGGGGACACATAGGGTTCTTTATCAGGATAACTGCATTGATCTGATCAGCTCCAAAGGGAATGCTCTCCTTCCTGCCTGAGCTGGACAAGCTGGAGAGGGCTTCAGTCAGGTTGTAGTTGTTAGTGATGCTCCTGCTCGGGATGGCTCTTGTATATGTGCAAGGGGGTTTCCCTATAGAAATCTGAAGGAAGTCCCATGTAAACCTATAGTGATGAGGAGAAGAACCATTGCAAGCAGATGTGCTGCCCAAGCCACTCCAAATAACTAAAATTGCCCCATGACTACAGTCAGGAATTAATTGGGGTTTGGAAGATCATTCAATTCACTGAATAAGACTGTAAGGCACTGCTGTAATCAACAGGTAACACAGCTGACAAACGTTTTAGGTCCAGTTTTCATTATGTTAGTCTAATAGTTAATAGAACGAGCTTAGTGAATTAATCGGTGATTCATTTTATACCCCATGGTTACAATTAACCCCAGAGTTGTATCCCATAGTGGTACACCCATGCATTCATAGGCTGGTATGCAAAGACATACCAGTGTGGCAGGGCAGACAATAGCATAGAATCACAAACTGGTCTGTGTTAGAAGGGACCTTAAAGCGCATCCAGTTCTAACCCCTGCCATGGCAGAGACACTTTCCACTAGAGCAGTTTGCTCCAAACCCCATCCAACCTGGCCTTTTAGTACAAAGTCTTTAAAAAAGCATGTTTTGTGACCCCATTGAGCTTGTCTGGCCAGAAGAGCGATTGTCAAATGATCAACAAAGGGGTGTTCTATTCCTGTTACCTGACAAGGCAGGGCACGTGTCATGTACTTATTGTTACACGGATGTGCACATCCCTCCATGCTTGGGGACATACACGCTTGCCATGATGCTATCCACTTGTATAGAAAACTCTTCCTCAGATGTCCCCAGAGGCAGACATGTCCCTGTGCCACCAACACAGACCTCACTGCACCTCCAGGGCCCCAAGAAAGAGGGCAAGAACAAGTGGGCCAGAAGATGCACCTGGTGTATGGGCTATAGCTTGGCCACCTCAGTGTTAACACCTCACTTACCTGAGTCATGCCCTGACCTTCCTTTTCCAGCAGTACTTGCAATCCAGATGGAGGAGTCAGAGAAAAAGCAGATTGCAGATTCTGAACAGTCTCTTTATTAGAAACCCCCTCACCTTTGAGCAAGTGTTCTACCTTCCCAAATGAGTTAATAAGCTAAACCCCAAACCAAGTATAGTCAAGCTTTGGATTAGTCAAAAAGGCATGTCTTAGATAAGCATCTAACGGAAAAGGTGAAGGACAACAACTGTTCATGGTCTCTTCTAGTACAAGAAGTAGGAAGCATCACATGAAACCAGCAGGTTCAACACAAAGAGATGCTTCTTCATCAGAAACTAAACTGAACTCTCAAACTCCCAACCATAGGTGAGTATGGATGCTAAGATGTCTACAATTCAGAAAACGGACTGATAAAGTCATGGGAGAAAACTCCACAGTATTACATGACTGCATCCAAAGGGAGGGATGGCAGCACACCAAGGTGTGCAAAACAGAATGGAGGAGGTGCTGGTGTGGTTGCAGAGCACTCTCAAGCACATTGCCCTGGGCTCTGGAACCTACCTTGGAGCTGGGAGTTGAGAAGATGCTCTGGGAGCTTTTGTCCCATCACCCAGGGGATGTTTCCATGCTTATGCTCATCCCTTGGCACCCACACCTGCACTTGCTGGTGGGGGTGAGCAGCTTCATCCTCCAAAGACTATGAGAACATATAGCACATCTGAACATGCAGAGTTCTACGTGTCAGTGGCACCATCATCCACAGCATCAACTCACAGCTTCTCTTTCATCCTCCTTCTTCTCTGACCTTCCCAGACAAGCAGAAGAGACCATTCATTCAAGCCACCTCTTTGTACTTTTCACTTCCTCTGGCCCTGCAGTCAGAAACAGTCTCTGATGCTACAAAAGCAGGACCCTTGGTCCTCCTTTCACCTGGAGATTTCTCTCCCTCCTCTGAGACTCTCACCACTAAAGCCTGGTTTCTTTTCCCTTTTCCTAAAGAAGCTGATGTCCTACCTTAGCTTCCAGCCTGGCAGTTGGATAGAACTGACTCCCTCCATTCATTTATACCATTTGGACTGCATCTGCCCACAGGTCTCTTAATGACTTTTAAATACCTCTTTGTTCCTCAGCATATGGATCACAAGGCAAGGCAGCAAATGGCACTCGTAAGACAGTGGTAGCTCAAGCTATCATTTTGCGACCTGTAACACCTGCAGCACTGGGAAATAACTTACTTTTTTAAAAACCAGTAGAATTAGACAATTATAGAGAGAAAACAAGATTGGGTTAAGATCAATAAACAGCCAAAATTCAGGTTGAAAGTCTTCCATTAAATTATACTAAAATGATAACTGCTTGCTTTGATAGAGATGTGGATTCTAACACCAGCAGTGGTGTTACTGTGGAAGGACAGCAGCCAGATGGTTTGACTGGGTGGTCTGATTCTGACCACAGAATGAGCTCCACAAAGTCTGGAACCACTGAAAAGCTCCTGTGAGCTGGTGTCTGCAGCTGTGCACCCTTCAGAGCAGGGATATGCCCTTCTGGGGAACACCTGCATGCCATGGGCACAAACACATATAAACAGCAAAATTCCATTAGACCAGTAATAACCCCATTCTGAGGGCTGAACATGGCAGGAGCAGCCTGGAAGTGCATTAAAGAGAAAACAAATCAAAACACCTGCCTTGAGATAATCCCCCTGGATAATATATACCACAAAGCCAACACACACTCACCTGTATTGGAAACTGTTCCTTCTGTGGCACTGTGATTGCACCTCCTCTGGGACTGCTGAACTCAGTTACTATTGGTTTTGCTCTGGAATCCAGCAGCAGATTGTTGGGTTTAAAAGGTTCAAAGAAACCAACTAAGTGCTAAAGTTCAAGGAGCTGCCTTTTTAAGCAGTCAGCCTTATCAAAACACTGTTCCTAGCCAATCCTGAGCTTTTCAATACTTGGAAATGAGAAAAGCTTCAAGTATGAGCACCTTCACCCTTAAATTCAGACTTTCTTAACATTTTACATACAGAATATATAGATTCCCTTAAAATAATAGTAAAACCAAATTGCCTTTAAGCTGCTTGTCCTGTCTTGGTTATCACTTGTAGGACAACCTTCTGTTGGCTCTCACAGGTGACCAGCCATCAGACACTGCAAGACCACCACAGACTGATAGGAAAGCTTCATAAGCTCCAGTGTTCATAGACCCATTTGCTTTGTTTGAATCAATACTGGCACACTTGAGTAGGTTCAGCCAACCAAGAGGGGGAAAAAGAATCAATAAAAGCAATCCCACAAGTGACAGAGCTTACTCTATGGGAACATCTCTTTCAAGAGAGTCTCATTGACTCAAACATGGCCTCTAAGATATCAAGGCAATATACAGTGCTCCAGAAGGACACCTCTAACTGATGCTGGAGGTGAGAAGACCACTCATCCAGTAGCTCTGGCGAAGGAGTCTGCATTTTCTGAATGCCAAGGGAAGTTCTCCTAAAGCATTTCCACTCTTTCAGTGCTGATACAGAGACTATTAAACTCTACATGTTCCCTGCTTCATGGGTCTCCACACAGTTGTTTTTAATTTGTGTTGCTACTATTTGTGTTCTCTGACACTACAACTGTTTCTCCTACAAAGACATAAACAGTGATGATTCCTGCTCCAAAATCCCCCATATGTTCTACGAAAACATCAGACAACGTGTGGGAGGAAGAGAGGTACAGTGAGGAGGGGAAATGCCTTGCCTGAAGTCATGCAGGACGACAGTAACAACGGGAGGAACATTACTATTCATGAAGCAGGTCTAAGCCCAGGAGGTTCTACATTGATAGTCAGACAAGTCCATGGCAATCACAGGGAGCAAAAGCATCACAATACTGAGATAGAGCTAGTACATAAAGAGAGGTTATGGGGGGTTTGTTTGGTTTACGTCCTTTTCTTGTAAGAGGGAAGGAATGATGGCTGGAGAGTAAGGAAAAGAGGTTGAAAGCTCCATCAGAAAACTCTTCTGGTTAATATTGTCTGTTATGAAAACTGGCCATCATAGGTGATGCAAGGTGTCCACAAACGATGGAAATTGAGATCCCAGTTCATTGCAAAATCTGTGGTTTGAATGCGATGCTATGGTCACATCAGGTGCCAGTGTGGTATACTGGGGTTTCTTTTTTGCATGGCATGAGTGCAGCCCTGATCAGTACAACTATCCCATCAATGTTGAATCTAAACACCACTCCACAGACAGAAGTCAACTGATTTTCCCCACCTAGCTTTTGTCCTCAAAAGCCCCTGCATATCAGGAGCATGATGCTATCTGCATTGAGACTTTTATACCCCATTTATGTTTGATTTCTGAGAAAAAAAGCTTTTTTGGAGAAGAGAGGATTTTGCCATTTACCTATGGTTGTCAGGTTGGAACTAGATAATTTCAGGTTGGAACTAAATGACCTTTAAGGTCCCTTCCAACCCAAACTATTCTATGATTCTATGTCATCCCTAAATTAGACTACTTTGGTGATATATTTAGCAGATCCAGTCAATATGAAATGAGTTACTAAGTCTCATTATTAAAAATCATATTGAAGTTCAGGTGGTCAAAGGTACCTTAACAGTCAATGGAAAGGAACAGGCAGTTCCAACAGGCAGTTTGTCACGCTCTACAATAGGGAGGGTGGATCACCCTCTCAAGGTAATAATCCTTTCCATTTACTGAAGATAGAGCCTAGACAACTACCTTAGCTTATTTTAAAGTATCTTAAATGGAAGGAGATGAATGCCATCCTTAAATAGCTAGCTCATCCCGCAGGGAATTGCGCCATTGCTCCATAAAATTCACTGTCCTCCCTTTCAACTTGCTGCCCAACTTGTTCATCAGATCAGCATGAGTTTTTCTTTGACTGACATTAGAATACAGCCAAACCACTCGAACCCACCACTCTTTGCATTTACACAGAAGAGTTGAAGACATGGAGACAAGAAAGGGAAGTCTTCCATTCACCTTCTCCAAGGGCAGGGGCCAGCATTCCCCGGTAGATTCATCAGTGGGTGATTTAGACACATTAGACACACACTCTACTGCAAGCATTAGGTCAAGTTTATGCTTTCAAGTAGGTCTTTTTGCTTCTTTGCTTCAGTTTTACATACTACTTATGCAGTGCATAAATAATGAGGAATTACCTCAAACTTCTGAAAATACAGCTGAAGGAAGCTATTTTACCATTAGTTGTATGGCAGCTACAGCATACAGCAGCCAAGTAGCAAATGAAGAGCTGTACATACAAATTTTATGAGAGTAAGGCAGTAGACACTCCCTTAAAGTACTACACTAAGATTCAGGGCTAAAAAACCACATGAAATCAGATTTACTGCAGTTTTCAAGAACCATTTGTAACATGCAAGTTCTCTGGAGAAGCAAACAGAGCAAGAGGAGCAATGGCCTGCTCTTGGTGGCAATACCAAACTATAGTATGGTCATACACACAAACGTAGTTTTCCTGACTTTTGTATGGTGTTTGTATAAAGCACCTTGCTGCATTTCCTAATAAAAATTACATAAATATTGCAGTAAGCAAGATGTAAACTGACCTGAGTATTAATGGCTAATTTTAAGCATTCATCAGTTCTGCCTATGAGCATAACCCCTGGTGGTCCAAATTGGTCTATTTTAATTCCATCTTTAGTCAAAGCCAAGGATGACCATCTGTGCTCTCTGCACATTGCTGCTTTAGGTTCTTAAGGACCCTTCACTTAATCCCGGTATCTCCCATCATCAGCAAGACAGACACAGGAGAAGAGTTCAGCACGTGGCAATTGCTTGATCTGACCATATGACACACAAGGAAACTAAACAGTAAGGTGGATCCTCTGTACCAAGAGGAGGTTTTGTATACTACATTTTGAAACTAGCACATGAAATGGAAGATTTGCCCAATATATTTAAGTGACCCCCAAGTATTTATCAGCCCCTATGAAAGTAAAGCAGTTTCAGTCAACAAAACTGAACAAAAGCAGCGATTCTGCACATTGCTTTAGTTCAAGGAAAAGGCTTTGCTCTTCTTTTTTAACTCAAATAGAATTTCTTTCCATTTCCCCTCCCACATCTCTAATGTAAGAAATCTCTGCAATTCACTATCCCAGTTCACAATCCTCATGATGGTGTATCAGACCTTTCAAAAAGGGATCTTCCTCTTGGAGTTTACAAAGATACAGCTACGCCTGCCTCCAGTCCACAGCATCCAGCCTCCAAGTAGCCTTGGGAAGGGAATAAAATTTGACACACTGTTGGCTCTGCTGACAAAAATTTATCACATTCCCCCATTTTTAATAAAAACCTACCCAACGGTAGCACTTGCTCATACCTCTGTCAGGCTCTTTTAGATGAACAAAAATTACTTGCAATAAAGCAGAGGTACAATTTGCATTCCAACTGCTCATCTTCAATCTCATAGAAAAACACTCAGGATCCTTTCCCAAAGTAAAAACTTACAGTATTAAAACAAACTATGTTGATGTCATAGTTTCCACTGCTGCCACACTTGGTCTTAATTTGCATCCCTGAAAGAGGGAAAAGAAGTTCATAAACATTGTTGGTTCCTTAAAACAAATCACGAGGCAGTGCATTTAACACAAGAAGCTGGAGGGCAGGTTACACAACAGCAGCTGATTCAGTTAACTTTCCCTATTTCCTTTTGCCATAGAAAAGGAGTCAGGCACAGAGGTGCAGGGAATTGTCCACAACAGGCAGAAAATCACTGTCTAATTAGGAATGTTAAAGGCTTTCCTACCTCCCCAGCTCTGTCTGTTCCTGAGGATCCCCAAGCCTAGACTCTTGCAACCGGCGCATGGAACACACTGGAAGAGAAGCTGGGATTTGTTTGTAAACAATTTATTTTATTTCAAATATGTGCCCTTGTTGATTCCTCATGGATGTCTGGAGAATCATGTCTTCCACCAGCCAAACACACAACTGATTTGGAAATCTTCCACCTGGCTTAGTTGCTGATGATACCTGGACACCGCCTCCCTCCTTTTCTTCCTCGGAAGCTTGAAGTATAGCTCAGAGTGAACATAAACTTGCACCTTATTCAGAAACTGCTACAAATATAGTCAACAAAAAATTAGTGAATCAGCCACTCGGGGAGGCAGAGGGCTATGAATATACAGACAAACATAAAACATTTTATTGGGATTTTTATCAATTCTCTTTCCTGCAAGGAAGATGCAAACCCACTTGGATTTCAGTGTCCTGTTGTTCCCCTCTCCTCATCCACCAAAAGAAAGAAACAATACCAAAAATACTTGATGTTCCTAATGGGTATATTTTTACAAGTATTTAAAATCTTGCCCCTCTCTTACCAAAAAAAAGCAGGTGATGTGGTATGGAGTGAACAAGACTGGACAAAGCATGAATTTCACATGGATGAACTGCTGATTATCTCTTCTTACTATCTGGTATGGGTTTGTGCTTTGCTTTCCATTGACTTGGACTGTAAGACATGAAGTAAGTTATTTTGGATGCTGATGCCAATCTGAGCATTAAGGAAAAACTAACAGTGCCAGGCTCCTGGTACAGGTGGTCATGGACTCATGGAAGTTTCTCAGATTAATTATTTACACGGATGTTTTCAAATTATGGTTTGTGAAATACATTTTCCAAAGATGTTCTTATATTTGAGAAAAACAGCAACAAAAAAACCACCCCTTGATCCAAATCCCATCTCTTTTTATAAGTCTTGTTAAAAATTTTGATTCATTGATTTCTCTCAGCACACTTAAAAGCAGAACAGAGAGTAATGACATTGGTGTAAAAAAGAAAGAGAAAGATGCTGATCTCTAAGGAGACCGTCGCTCTTTCTTCAGGAGTAAATGACACTGAATGGTGTGGATTCGATTCTTTGCTGGGGCAAACTCTGGCTGAAGTTTTAGTGTTGACTCATACCATTTCATTGCCTTTTCAAACTCTTCCTGTAAAGAAGGAGAGAAGATTGCAAAGAGTCAGATTCTAAAAACACCAAACACACTTTCTTCGCCTTTCCTGTCTTAAGTAGTTGTGCATGTTATGCACTAAAGTAACTGAACCTGAGGGAAGAGTGGTCCTTCCCTCTCCCCCACATAACTGCTGTTTTCTTGGATTAAATACCCAATTCTGTATAATCTATGGAAGGGAGTCAAGTCACTGCTGAGCATTCACTGTTCCCACATTTTTCTTTTAATAGTAGATCTTAACATTCTTGCTGTAAAAGTAACTTTTAAAACAGGTTTCGGACAGAATTTACAAAGAACAAGGTTTTAACATCTTGGACAATGTGAAACTATCAACTAGGTTGAAGAGCCAACATTGCTAGAAACAACCTGAAATTACTTTTTAAGGATTACTCAAAATGAAGTAAAACCAAAACAAACGCCATCAAAATTGTAAAAAGCCTATAACAGCTAGACAATTTCAATTGATAAGCTAGGCTCCAGAATGGTAGTAAGGAGCATCATGCATTTTTATATAGCTGAAATCTGGTTACCTACAGCACCCCACTTTCCTGTTAACTAGGAAAGCACACCAACATTCAGCACTGTATTAGAAGAAGGAGAGAGGAAAAGATCCATGACATTCTGGGGTTTTAAGTTACTTTCAACACTGGTTTTGTTCTCTGAAGTTCCTTGTCTCAGTACATCTATTTGTATAATAGAGATAATATTAATTTTTGGCCACATTATAAACACTGACTAAATCACTATGAGCTGTAAAGTCTTGATTCTTTTAAAAAGTGTACTTTAATACAGTTTCAATATGGAATTACATAGAAAATCCCATATTAGTTTGTGGGAGCACTGACACAGCAATGAAAACAAGATTCAGACCTTTCCATTCTTAGATGTTATAATTTACATTTGCTGTGATCTGATACTATTAAGATGTTCCTTTAGTTTCCAATAGTTTTGACAGCATCTATCCCAAGTTCTCAGTCCTTAACATGGCCAACTGTTTCCCCTTTGTAAGACAACTTACTGAGAAGCTTTGCAGATAAATGAATGTTGGGCTCTATAATGCCATACTATCAATTAACATGACATCTACAATCTGTTGGTCAGTCAGCTCTCAAGTACAGCAGGTTAAAAATGATGTAAATAAACTAACTTGTCTTTATGTTAGTATAATTTAATCCAGAAGATGAATTTTGTCTTGTTGCTACAGTCATTTCTTAGAATGAATATAGAGCTTCATTGAGAAAACTTTTAGATCCAGGGAAAATGAAGTTATCCTTAGGCACTGTGCTAACTTGAAAAAGATATTGGCAAGACAAGCATCAAACTTATACTTAATTTCTTCCAAGCAACTGTCAGAACACCTTAACAGAAACAAGTCATGCCTTGCTTCAGTTTGCTTCCACTGTGCATTTCAACTCTTCTCGACCTTGATAGCCATAATATATGATCACCTGCCCAACTCGCCCTGTTATATGTGTGATCCTCTCAACCACAGGAGCAAAACATTAAAGACAAATCTGTGACAAGTGATGAAAACTGGCAGTGATACTTAGTAATGTGTAATTGACAACACTTTCAACACAGACATATAGATCAACTATGCCACAGTCTAACCGTACCTCTTTTACCCTTCACATATATTGGCCCTGTTAATGATAGGGATGAAATACACAAGAACAACCCCAGCATTAATAAGATAAAAGGAACATTTTGTGTTCAAAGTAAACACTGAAAGCTAAATTGCAGATTAGAATATATAAACAGCAGGAAGAAATTTGAGTTCAATTTATAAATCATTTTGGGTGTTGATAATCCAGATGTGGAAATTAAACTTGCCTTGCGTTCGTTCACTACCACAATGAACTGGGATTTTATAGTGCTATGCAAAGCTCTTCAGGATAGAGACCCAATTTATCATTAATGTCCAGTATTATAAAAATACCCTGTATTTGTAGAGGCAGACAACAACCCAAATTACCTATTGTTTACTACTGTCTTAAAGCTTTGCAGACAGCATTCTGAAGCCAGCTTACAGAAACGTTTGCCTTCAAGTATTAAATGAATAAAATGAGTAATAAGAGTTCTGGCATTCAAAAATATTCTTTCTTGTTGATCTTACCCCAACTTCTTGAATGTTGCTCCTTCAAAATGATTTATGAGAGTAAGATTTGTATATTTCATGTCTAGATACTGTACCAAAGACAGATGTAAGTGGGTGACAGCACACTCACCATTGCTACATAGACATTTGCCAACGTGAAATGATTAACCACAAAGTGTGGTGCTATTTCCACTGCCATGGTAGCCACAATGATGGCATCATTCCAGAGTTTTGCATTGTGGAAGATGTTTGCTAGACTTATTAGTGGTACATCCTGGAAGAGAAGAGCAAGCGATAAACAGTGAGGTTCTTTGTACTGGAACTGTCTCAGGATCAATAAGACCAATGGGAGACTCCACCAACTTGGCCACTCTCACTTGGTTACTTCCCACTTCACTATCTGGTGCCTTTGAAAGTGATAAGCCAGATTTATTTTACTATGAAAGGGCATTTGGACCTGGCTTACGAAGAAGAAAACTTCTACACATGTCTGCTCACAATAGTAGCAAACACTACTGTGGCATAGATAACTCACAAAATTAACTCACAGAAGCGTCCTAGGATGTACATTTTTTTCAGATGACCTTAAACTAGTTTTCTCCTCAAGAGACAAGAGAAGCTCTTTTCTTTGACTACATTTCTTCAGTTCTTGCATAAAAAGGGAAGGAATATGAACAAAAAGGGATAGCAGGGAAGCGAAAAAAGGATTTGCAGCTGATGCAGTGGGTTTTATCCTGCCACAGAATTCCTACGTGATGCTGGGTAAGAGCTAGAAATACATTTTTTCACTTAGTCACTGATGGTATGGTTTTTATTTCCTGGATTTCCAGACTGTGACCTTGTTTGACAAAACTGTTGAGCCCTGGCAGCCATGATAGACTCTCTGAGAGCTGGGCTTCAAAGGACAGAATACTGTGAAAGACCAAGTCTTAGGTGCCCTCAGCAGGACAATAAACAATTCTGGATGTATTTGATCCCTGCCTCCTCGACCTCACAAGGCAATGAGTACCTTTGGTGGATAAGTCATTCACATTTGCAAAGCAGATCTTATGGAAGTCAAAATCCCAAAAGAAGCCCACAGGAAAATTAATTACCTTTTATTTACATGAGAAAAGGCAAGAGAGAGTAGCCAGAGTGCAGAAAATCGAAGAGGTGGATGAAACAAAAGAGTAAATAGCTGTTAATTCAGTGCTAACTCTCACTGAGTTCAAGCTGCAGCTGGATCTTTACAAACAAGATCCAAGGTTTTCTCTGGAGGCAGCTTCAGTATGGAGGGCAAAACCAAGGCACAGATTCAGAGTCAGCCAGTCCCAGGGAACATTACATCACATTTCTAGAAAACAACATTACTAAACCATGATCTTGCCATCCTGTAGTCTACAATCTATACTCTGACCCTCACAAGTCACACAGCCAAGGGCTCCATTTCTGAGAAACCATTCCCAGTTACACAGAAAGACAGGAAAACAAGCAAGAATTTGTGTTAGATCTTGGTTCCAACTTTTTTTTTAAAAGGACAAGTGCCAAAAGACAGAACTACAGGAGGGAGACATAGATACACAGGACAAGAAGCGGAAATGTGCATTTCATAGCTGAGGCATTTCTACTGCTAATGGCTAAATCCTCCTAACAATATGCTGAGAGTGTAAATTCCTTTGTCTCCTGATTTTCAGAGAAGGATTTAAGACCAAGATTCAAAAAAAGGAGTACATGTTTCACCGTCCTGCCCCACTTTGTTGTTCAGGTCCCAGAGTGAAATCTGCAATGTTGAGTGAGGAGCCTATATTGCATTTATCACTCTGAAAGCAGGGGCCTGGTGTATAAGAATAGATGTTGTTAATGCTCAGCATTATATGTGGCAAGATGAAGGGTACAAAGCATTTTGGACAACTGAAACATTAACAGAAGATTATGTCCAAAGCCCTGCCTTTCCTGGAGTATAGCACAACTGCTGCACAAAGGCGCTAGTGCCCACAGCTGAGATTCACATCCCAAACACTTAAGATTTAAGCATTTAAGTTATTCCTTTAGATCTCACGTCCTTCCCTCTTTAAACACATAACCAGAAAATATATACCCCACATCTCACAAGACTTGTCCAGCCAAAGGCTGATGAAGATTCCGAGTCCTACATAACAGGGGGAAGGTTAAGCCTGCATTGCCCTGAGGTGTCAAACCCACTGACATGCAGATAATTCCACAGAACCCCTTTTGCAGTTGTCCTTTCTCTTATTCTTTTTAAGGAGAGACCGTTCACACTAAACATGTGGTGAAAGTTGTAAGGTTTCATCACAACTAGCTCATATCTAACACATTATAGACACTGATACACACAATATTGGTCTTAATGGTAGCCTGTGAAAGATTTAGAGTGACAAGCAAAATGTTCTTTCATCTGAGTAGTGGGCACATGCATACACACCTTCATGTGATGGGGTGCATAGTGCAGTGCTTGCCGTAAGCAGTCGATTGCCTTCTTTCCTTGGCCTTTCACTCTCCAGTAAAGAGCTGCCATGCTAGAGAGGACCCATGAAGTCTGATTCTGGCAAAAGAAGAACACAAAAACCAGTCATGTAAACACCTTTAGTAAAGTCTTCCTGTCTTTGACTCTTCCAAGTTATTGCTATATTGAGGTACACTTAAAAATAGCATTAAACTATTTCAAAGCAGCAAAAAGTTTCTTATCTAACAACATATATGCATTAGTCAGGTAAATGAGATTGCCAAATGAAACAGATTCCAAGTGCAGCATCACTTTCTTAAGAAAGGAATAGCAGCTAAATAGCTTTAAACAGCAACAAAAGTTTCAGCAGCCACAACAGCTTCTAACCAGCTGTCTGAAGCTGAGCATCTAGATGTGTATACATATCACTGAACATAAAGCAACAAATTCAGCTCAGTTAGCTGATAGGGCTCTCTTTTTCCCTTTTTCTCTGGGAAAAGGAAGGATGCTCTGAGATGCAGCTCAGAGCAGAAGCCTGACAAGATTAGCTGATTAAGTTTGGTGCCTAAAGCTGGCTGACTCCCATGTCACGTGTTAGAAAGCAAAATACTATGTGCTTGAATTCTATGGACTCAGACACAGTAAATGAATGTTTATGCTCACATATGCAATTAGATAAGTAGCCATCTTGATTTGTTTGATTAGCTCTTGTGAATACTGAATGAGACTGGTAGACACAAGAACTGTACTGCATTTCTAACACAGCTAGCTTTACAGAGGATGCCTTTTCTGTTCTCAGCACTCGATTTTCAGCTTATGTGGATAAAGCTTGCTGCCTGCAGGGGAATCTGTAGCATGTAAGAGAAAGAGTTAGTATACATCTGAAGTACAAAGAGACTAAGTCCTGTAACATGAGCATAATATCTTTACTTTCTGCGAATGGCAAATACATGTTTTAGTTTCAAAGCACATAAGCTCCTCGGTTTTTGGCAGAACAGGCTAAGAGCACCAAACTGTTTTGGCTGAGCTCTCTCTACTATATTAGCTTGGGATCTCCTCCCCACTAACTGTAAACATATAACAATAATCCCTACATTCTTATCCACCTTGTAGATCCTGAAAAAATTATGTCCCTAACCATCTCCTCCCAAGGGCCTCAGCTGAGTTCCTCAACAGCCTTAACCTAGCTTGGAAGCTGGGCTTTCTCTGGGGAGAACAGTTAGTGCAGCCTTGCATATGGTGCCGTACCTCTACCTGAACACATCTGACACTTCAGCCACACACTACATAAGGTAAAAGGAAGTAAGAAGTAAAAGCTGTCTGACCACTGCATGCCAGGATCATGACTGGATAGGAAACTTTCCACAAGTTCCAAGTCAATGCAGCACAGAAAGAAAGAGAGAGGAGGGCTGAGAACCACTGAAATAGTTCAATATATATCCAACAACTAGCAATACTGCTCACTACAGGGCTGGAAACACTGAGAAATCTGACAAGCTTAAGTTTACTAGAGAGCTATGTAAGATGCTTGACAGTTTAAGCACAGGATAGAGCTTAACAAAATACATGTGAGGGCATTACAAATGCTGAATAGACACAAATCCCTAGTCCAAGTACTAATACAGTCCTTGACTGGGATTTCAGACAAAAGGTTCAGGACTGAATCGACCACTGTCAGTCATGAGCAGTGAGCCCAGACTCCTTATTTTTCCCATGTACACATACCTTTTCCAAAGCTTTTGCTATTCGAGTACCAACTTGTTCTAATGACTGTGGGGAGTATTGGTCTTTGCCAAGATTTTGTAGCACCTGTGGAAGACAAAGAACAGGCTATAGCTGGAACAGAGTAAGAGACATCCCTCACTTGTTGGTTGCTTATTTCCCCAGCCTTTCACAAATGCCATAACCTGTTCCAACCTAAACATAGAATCATAGAATAGTTAGGGTTGGAAAGGACCTTAACATCATCCAGTTTCAACCCCCCTGTCCTAAGCAGGGACACCTCACACTAAACCATGTCACCCAAGGCTCTGTTCAACCTGGCCTTGAACACCACCAGGGATGGAACATTCACAACTTCCCTGGGCAACCCATTCCAGTTCCTCACCACCCTTACAGTAATGAACTTCTTCCTTATATCAAATCTAAACTTCCCGTTTCAGTTTGAACCCATTACCCCTTGTCCTGTCACTACAGTCCCTAATGAAGAGTCCCTCCCCAGCATCCATATAGCCCCTCTTCAGATACAGGAGGGCTGCTATGAGGTCTCCACACAGCCTTCTCTTCTCCAGGCTGAACAGCCCCAACTTTCCCAGCCTGTCTTTGTATGGGAGCTGCTCCAGCTCCTGCTCATCCTCGTGGCCTCCTCTGGACTTGTTCCAAAAGCTCCATGTCCTTTTTATGTTGAGGACACCAGAACTGTACACAATACTCCAAGTGAGGTCTCACGAGAGCAGAGTAGAGGGGCAGGATCACCTCCTTTGACCTGCTGGTCCCACTCCTTTTGATGCAGCCCAGGATATGGTTGCTTTCTGGGCTGCAAGCACACACTGAAGTCCACTCATGTTCATGTTCTCATCAACCAACACCCCCAATATCACTGTCTATCTTGAGTTAATGCTATCCATATTATCACATTGTGTTATAATTCCATGGCACTGAATACTAAGAATACTGAGAAGTTTTATGTATGCTCAGTTGGATTTTTCTTTCAGTAATTCATCAACACATAAATACAAAGTCACAAACAGTGGTTTAGGATTTCCCTGTGGCCAGATCATAGATGACTGGGAAAACACTCTGGTAAAATATAGCTTTCAGCCTGCATTGTTCTTAGTTTTATCCAGGCATTCACACACCAAAAGTCACTTCTGGAAACAGGGCACTGATCTAAATGCACCTTGAATCTGCCATGCTATGGTCACTTTTGTGTGATAGCCTTCAACTCTGACATACCTCTTTCAGTTGACTTTCTCCAGTGTAATGCAAACTGCCCCGACTAGAGACACCTTGCAAGTGGTCCAAAGTATGCATGCTGGCTGGTAGATTTGGGTTACAGAGGGGCTCCATGGCTGGTTCTTGCAGCTGTGTGGCAAAATCAATGTGCTCTGTAATGCTACAAAGGTCATAAAACAAGTTGAATCAGTCAGAAGAAGAAAACAGAATAGTCCTTACAAAGTCCTCTAGTGAGACTACATTGTCCATAAAATGGCTAAATCTCATTTGAGTAGCTCAAGAAGCACGAGAAACTGGATTTCCTTCCACTTTCCTTTGCAAATCTATCAATGAAGTACCACGTTTCCAAACTTCTTTGAAATTCTGACAGTTCTTTCTTACTTTAAAGAACACTGAAGTCTTCAATTTATGCACACTGAAGGCCATATAACTGTCTTGCTTTGCGGAAGTAGCTTATTGAAGGCTCATATGCAAGATACTTACTCAATGTTTTTAGCAGAAACAGCAAGCCATGTGCTGGCTACAGTTGTAAGCTCTACCCTACGGAGTTTCATGCATTCATCAGGGCTTGGCCAGCCAAGGCTACGATAGTCACGTCTCTTTCCTTGAGAAAGGAAAAAAATACATAGAGAAGAAACTGTCTGAAAGCAAAAGGACATCCTACTTCCCTACAGTGATTTACAAAACACAGCAGTGGATACATTCCCTATGGTATAAAAGTCATGGTCCTGCAGCCAGATTTCTTTAGGAACATTTCTGAACCTAAATGGACTGACTGGAACTGGTGGGATCCAAAAACAGAACTGGAACCTACATAAGACAGACTAGGAGGTGGAATTTAAAATATCATTTCATTACATTCTTTCAACAGCTACAGATGAAGAACAATTGCCACTCTTGTTTACAGGCAATGTCTCTACTTAAATGTCTTTAAAGTTCATAAATGAGGCATCATTTATGTTCTACAGCTATGGTAAAAACTAGTAACAGCTGATTGCCCCATCTTCTGACAACCCCAGGTGAAAAATACTGCCGTTTCTTTTCAGTGAATATCGTTTAAGACAGAAATTGGCATTTACTGTATTCTCACACTCAAGATAGCAACACTTCTGAAACTATCAAGCAACTACACTTCAGTCCTCCCATTCTGCAGAGACGTTAATTAAGGCAGGGAAAGGTTAAATAACTTGCTTTACATTAACAAAAAGATCACTGGGAGAAACAAGAACCCAATCTTTACATTTAAGCTAACTCCTGCCAAAATCTTTCCCTTACATTTGGTGAATACTGTACCAAGTCCTAGGAATCCAGCTTGTGATAACTATTAGGAAACATTTTCCTCTCATTTGAGAAACATCCAACTGTTTGAAATGTAAGACAAATTCATTGTAGACGTAAATTTGCACACTGGGAAGCCAAGTTTAACAATGTGCCAGCCTATTGCACCAGCTACGCAGACAGTGTTTCAATAGTTATTTCTAGTTACCTGAAATTTTGCCCATTTGGATGCAAATCCTATTTCCCATCCAATGCATAGTAAACTGCCTTACCATAATTTTGTAAAGTAATGAGTAAGTCTGTAAGACCATGTCTTTCCTAAAGTATTCTGATTAAAGGAAAATTAGCTCTGAGAAACACTGGGGAGCTTCAGAGAGGAATGATCGGTTCTGATCACCACCACTGTGATCTATCTGGCTTGTGAGTTCTGATTTGCACAAACAGCAAAAGATACTGAGAGGTATGGAAGTGCTACACAGAGACAGTTCAGTAGCCAAACATAGGGCAGCTACTATCATTTCCCTGCTCCACCAGGAATAACCCAAGCGACTCTCCAATATGTTACTTAAATTTTTGTGCAAAAAGAGGACGTCAGCAGATCCTGCACCACAGGAGCTTTAGGAAGGTAACTACTTTACAACTGAAGGATGATATGTAATCAAGCCACAAAAGTAGCTCAGAGGGAGAGAAGATACATGGAGGAAATGCCAAGTGTGTGCTCACAAATGATGATCCCCTTCCCCCCTACTTACATATTTAATTTCATAACTTACGTTAAACAGTTGCTAAAAAAAGCGCTTGTTAAAGATTTAATGTAAAAGCCTTCAAAATGTGAAACCACTTTCCAGGTCATCAAATCCTCAAGGACTAAAATGTATTGGAGAACACATCTTTGCTTACATGTCAGCTCTATGACATTAAGATTTTAGCTCCACTGAATAAGTGTAAAACAAAAAGTATGAGGCCCAATTCCTTTGGTTCTCCTCTTTGGCCACATTAGGTTCCAGCAACAAGAAATTTCATCTATGCAATCATATGCTGGTGATTTCTGCCCCCCTGAATGTAGCAGTGGAACCAGCTTGCACTGTATCAATAGACCACTCTCCAATGCCTCTTACTCAGCTAGCAAAAGCTCCATCTCTGTCTCTCAACCTCCTCATCTACACTGGTACAAAACTTTACTCTTCTATAGCTCCAGTGTTCTGGAAGAGAGCATCTATGTTTTCTCTTATATCATCACCAATAGACCATTTTTAAGATGTATTTTGGTTTTATGAGATCAAGCTTTCTGTGTTCTGTTTTTGAGTTGCATCTTCTGTTTAGTGAGCAATCAGTTTAAGCTCTCACCCTGCATTTGTCCCTGCTGTGTCTCATCTGACAAACTAACTTCTTTGACTATTCACCCCCTTTCTCCTTTACTACTTCTACATCTACCTCTTTCATTCTCCACTCCTATCACCTCATCCCCTGAAGATCTGGGAATTAACTAGAAAGTTTTAATTTAGGAGACAAAGTTATGCTGTACATCATGCTAAAGGGGGAGATGGAAGAGAATTTATCCAAAGGCATATTCACTACACAGTCTTTGTGACACATATTTATGATAATAAACCAGTGTAATATAAAAGCTGCAAAGGAAATAAACCAGAGTAATACAAAAGCTGGAAATGACTTGCTTTCTCTAGAATCAGCAGGTTACCTATTGGTCCAGGAGAAGGTATCTTTGGTCCACTGATCTCCAGGGCAGTTTGGTAAAAGTTTTCATTATCTCCATTAATCCCTTCTTCCCCGTTTCTCCCAACTGGCTCCTGGAGATCCAAGCTTTCAGCTTTTGGTTTCTTTAAACGTTTGACCTGAAAAGTGATCTATCAAAAGAACAGTATTAGCAAGGTCAACTGTATGAAACACCATGAGTGTTATCAGCTCCAATATGCTACTTGTTTTAGCTCAAAGATTCAATTTCAAAGATGTTAAAGATGAGATCTTTCTCTCCCTCCCAACTCCATGCCAACCCATTCTCTATGTTCTGTCCACTCTCACTGCCTCACACTATGCAAACAAAGAACACAACTCCAAATCAAAGGACAAAGAAGAAAACCAACTTAACTGTTCAAAACTGAAAGGCATTTTTCATTGTATTTTGTTTGTAACATGATCATTCAGGTATTCCATTTTTTCATGCTAGCAACAACTTTTGGTTAGAGACTTTTCTCCTTTTAACTGTGTGTAAGAAGTTTGAGGGCACCTGGCACCATTCAACACCTAAGCCCTTGCTGCTGATATTCAAGGCTTTTAATGTCAGGTTTAGTGATGCAGAGGCCCTTCCATTAGAAGATGGACTGAAACTACTTGTTCATTTCACACAAGCCATGAACCACCTCTTTGAGGCCCATAGGGCATTTCCTACGTCAATTCCAGTATTAAATACCCTGGCCTGTCCTCATCTTTCTCTCTTCCCATTATACTATTATAAGTTGGTACAAGACTTAAGTAAACCTATCCAAACTTACCCATTCAGCTTCATCGTCATCACCACAGTCCCCAAAACAGGAGCTAGCCAGTCCATCCTGAGATCCCTTCTTTAGGACTCGGATTCCCTGCAAGTCCATCCGATGACCTTTTACCTCCAGTGCTCCTTCAAAAGCTTCCTGAGGCCAAGAGTTTTCAAACTCATCCACCAAAGCCAGCATCTCTTCAGACATCTGATCATCTTCTAAACTCTCCATCCCTTCTGAACCGTTGCTTTCTGCAGTGACTGTGTCTAAGAGGGAATGCCATAAAAGCTTCTTTTCCTGGTAGTTCCAAAAATCACATCAAAACAGATCTATTTTCTGTGAGCTGACTTTTCCACTTGCGCAAACCAAGTGTCACCAACTACTCACTGCACACTTCAAACGGAGAGGGAGCCTGGAGAATGCAGATTTCCCTGCTACAAATAAGCACCATCTACAGCTTCAAAATCAGCACCTCCAGACCACTTATATCAGTTTCCTTTCCAAACCAGAAGTCTGTCTGCTTGGGGGAGTAAATGGGTAGTGTCTCCTCTCTACATACATGCATTAAACACTGTCTGTAAACTCTCACAAAAACCTACATCCTTTACCTTGGAAAATGTCTAAACATTTGTTTTATTGAATGCATTTTGATGTTTAGCTTACAGAAGAACAACAGTGAGCAGAATAAAACTGGATTTAAGGGTTACTTTTTTGCTTTAGGGAGGGGGGAAAGTAGTTTTTTTGGAGGAAGGAAGACAGCTCTACTGAAAAATCTAGAATCTGATTCATTTGCTAGCAATGATTTTGTAAGGTTGAACCTACTCTCCAGTCTCAAGAAGGAGGGATCCCTTGCTGAACTCTGAGTAAGGACTTCTGGATCTTCTGTACCTCCCTCTGAGCGTCCTTCTGCCACTGCAGTAACTGACTCATAGTGGTCTTCAAAGTATTTCTCTTTGTCGTGACTGCCATCTGGACTTTTCTTATGACAGTGGCCTGAAAGAGAGAAATTCACTGATAAATCACATAAGCCTGCTCCTCCTGGCTACAAGCTCAGAATCTGTACTGCAGAAGCCACAGTCTTCTAGTTTTCTACATATGGATTAGCAGAGTAACTATACAAGGTATCAAAGGCTTAATTCAGTGATTAAAAAGCTAACGTGCCTCTTGACAAGGCAGATCACCTAAAACAGTTACAGGAAGCTACATTAATAGGTATACACAATGAAGTACTAAAGAAGGAAAAGTCAGTTATTTTTTGAGGGAAGGTTACACAGTACATAGGAAATGACTGCGTGCTGGTGGCCACCCCAATGAGCATTCCCAAGACATATTTTTAGTGACAATGCACCATATGTGGGGGTTGCCTGCCATGAACTCCCCTAAGACACCACAATGTTCCCATGCACAAGAAAAAGGGCCAGGGCAGACTGACATGTGATTGTCAGGCTCTGACCTTCTGAGCCAGCAACAGGCATTACATAGGTGACATTAGACAGACAGACAAAAGCTACAAATATGTGCCAAACCCCAGTTTATTCAGCTGAAAATTTAACATCTATAATTCTGTGGTCAGGTTCCACCAAATGCAAAGGTCTAGGAATAACACTGGAAAAAGCCAAATGCAGAGACAGTAATAAGCAGGTAAAAAAAACCCCAAAAGAGCAAACTTGCAACAGAAGCATTTGAGCATCCTTCAGTGAGATACTGTTAAGCTTAAAGGGTAACCACCTGCAACTCTGTGGCAATATATTTTATCTTTAATACATTTTAACTGAAGGTCTGAGAGCTTCTAACAGCAATTACTTGCCAGTGTTTGAGGAGAAGAGATGCTCAGGGAACTGCTGGCATGGCCAACCCCCAGAGTTGCACAGGTAAGAGACAGGATTCTTCATATGTGAAGAGGCTGCCCCAAACCCCACTGCACAGCTACAGGGCTGAGACATGGACCAGGGTACCTGCCTCTTTCCACATGGGAAGCATGTCCCCACAGAGAGAAACATATTCTGTGTACAAAGCTGCTGCTCTTAAACCTTCCTTTCAATCACTTGTGAGTGAAAATAGCATACATACACAAATGAATTAAGAAGCACATAGTGAATCGAAGGAAGCTTAAATTAAACACAAGATTCTCAAGTATGTTCCCCATTCTACCTTCATGAATGCAAATTGCACTGCTCCATGCATATGAAAAACATTATTTTTTTAAGCTGGCAGCATAAAATATGAGAATGTGAGGAAATTAGATCAGTGCCTCCTTTCTTCTCCATGCAATGATCCTGTGTTTCAAAAGAGTACTTTGAAGTCTCACTCTTATTAGGCCAGAAGGACAAGGGAGCGGTTCTAACTCTTGCGTAAGGATAACCTGGTCCATCACTTCTCAGCAAAGTGAAACCATACCTTTTTGCTGGATGCTCTCTACTTTTGCATCTGTGAACACTCTGGTGGCATGTTTGGAAGAGAAGAAGAACAGTTTTCTCAGGGTGTATGATGGTGTCACCAAATATTAAATAAAATTATACTCATAAACCCTCCGAGAAAACACTTTCCAGCCCTACCTTTTCTGCTAGAAAAGAAGTCAAAGTATTTTATGAGTAAATATCCAAACCAGAAGCAGTTAACTCCATAAAATCTTCTAGCATCTGCCATACTTATGCTCTGCCTTTCCTGCTCTATCAGTCATTGACTCTTTCTTTAATCCCCTCCTCACTTCCTTCATGCTGTCAATAGAAAATTAATTGGTTTCATCAAAACAAACAAAAAAATCACTTCACTCTATGGAGATCCTCATGTTTAATTTATGTGAGATGGTGTGCATAGAACCCTCAAGCTGAAACCAGCCCCCCGCCTGCCATCAAACTAGCTTGATTTTGATGCAAGTCAGGTGTGTCTCAGTAATGCAATGACCACAACTCCCTTTCCTGAAGGTCAACTCATCATTTGCGTAAAGAACAGAAGCAAAGGGGCTGAAAAAGAGACCATTGTTTTTAATTGAAATAAAAACAGCAAAAAGGGGGGGGGGGGGGAAAGGGAAAAAGAAAAAAAAAAAAA
>NDXB01002829.1:213567-288376 GCA_002631895.1 Agapornis roseicollis
GGGGGGGGAAGAGGCAAAAGGAAAAGAAAAAAACACTTAAAATTCTACTTAAGAGGAACTCTGTTAATATTAATTTAGAAACCCAGACTCGATGAACAGTGGCTTTCTTGGGATCTGAGAGCTGCTATATATAGGAACCTGAGTGGCCTCCTTTTTCAAATTGTTGCTTTCAGTTGTCTAACGTCACTGGTTGAAAAAACAGTGCAAGTTTAAGATCAGTGACGAGCATGAAGCTGGCAGTAATGAAACGCTGTAAGAACTTCACGGCTCCTATCAGCCAAATGCCTGCAGACCAACGGAAAAGAGCATCAGGTAAAAGTGTGAGACCAGCAAGAGAGCAGCACAGCCCCAAACTCCAGGCACACTCACTGGCTGTAGAACATAAGTTGTACCACTGCAGTACTTAGAGCATCTTAGCCTTATGAAGGACAGAAGTGACTGCCACCCTATGGTCATTATGTGTTATTAACATTGCACATACATTCTGGTTGTCTAAATAAACCCATGTGAAGTTTAGGTGTGAAGTCCCCACACAGTGATACTACAGTTGCAAAACTTAGTCTAAAAAGTCTAAAATCACTTTGTAGCACTTGATCAATTCAGCTTACTCCATCCTGAAAACTTACTATAGAAGGAGCACTTCCATGCTCATTTAATTTTCTGAGAGCCACTTTCCTATTGATTCTGCAGAACTAAGGAAGAGAAGAAAGTACATATCCTGCCCTCTGTATTATGAGACCTGGTTACTATGTTCCAGGCAGTGAAACAAAGATACTATAGAGATGACACAAAACAAGTGTTTGGGTCTTCATTGACGTGTTAGAAATAACACAAATAACTAGTCTGATTGTGTCAGATTAATGTAGAAATTGTCAGGGAAAGAAAGAGAATAGAATCATGGAATGGTTTGGGCTGGAAGGGACCTTGAAGCTCACCCAGTTCCAATCCTGTCCTACAGGCAGGGACACCTTCCACTAGAGCAGGTTGCTCCAAACCCTGTCCAACCCGACCCTGAATACTCCCAGGGATGGAGCATTTACAACTTCCTTGGGCAGCCTGTTCCAGTGTTGTAAATTATTAAGCAAATCCACTGGAGGGAAAAAGGAAATACAAACCCTAAACTGAGACTTTGGACATTAAAAGCAGAACACAGTATTACATATTAAAGGTCTCTATTTCTCATATTGTTCTAGTTTGTTATTTTTTGAGGCCAAAGTGAATGCACTTGTACAGTACTAGCACAACACACATTTTAAATATAGGAAAGATCTGCTAAACCATCCATTCCACCTAATATTAACCACCTTTCTGATTTTCAAGACCCCTCTCCAATGTCACCCAAGCTGTGGTACCTATTACAGTCAGTAGGGCTAAAAATCCCCAAACAAAAAGTCAGACTTCAACTCTTGTTTAGGAATTGGATGATTCCAAACTCTTAAGTTGAAAGCCACTTCATGTAAGGAAAGAAACATGCAGTGTTGACATCTGTAGCCAGGAGGGAGAAAGTGGAGGAGGGAGTAACCAGGAGGGAGAAAAGCAGGAAGAAGTGATGGATGCTATAGGGATGCTGGGGATGGACTATTCATTAGGGACTGCAGTGATAGGACAAGGGGTAATGGGTTGAAACTTAAACAGGGGAAGTTTAGATTGGATCTAAGGAAGAAATCCTTTAGTGTAAGGGTGGTGAGGCACTGGGATGGGTTGCCCAGGGAAGTTGTAAATGCTCCATCCCTGGCAGTGTTCAAGGCCAGGTTGGACAGAACCTCGGGTGACATGGTTTAGTGTGAGGTGTCCCTGTCCATGGCAGGGGGTTGGAACTAGATGATCTTAAGGTCTTTTCCAACCTTTACTATTCTATGATCCTATGCAGTAACTGACATTGAAGACTTATTCCATCTATAACGGGATAACAAATATTTATTCTGAACCATACTTCAAATGGCCACATTTCTCAGGAAAGACACTTGGAAGCAATCATGAACTTTCCTTATTATATATATTACATATATTTATATACATATTTCTGGTACTATGTGGGGCATTTTGTTTGATTAAGAGCGAACTTCTATCAATTTAGGTGACTCCAGACCATTAGACTCAAAGCTGCTTACCTAAAGCAAGGAAAGAAATGTGAAAGTATGAAAAAAAAGAAAGATGAGCAATCAGCACCCTCAATGTATCACATGAAGTGCTGCACCTTGATGAAGGTCCCCAAAGTAATCAAACTTCACCATTAAAGAAGACATTGATTGTTTTAAAGCTCTAAATGAACTATCACTGCAGCTCTTTGTGTCCTGTGGTACATCTGGCAGAGAGAATGAGGCCTCCCTAAATTCTGTCACTGTTTGATTCCTGTATACCAAGTTAAGATGGATGACCTGGTGTCATCACCAGCATTGGGCATCAAAAGTAAAATTATCTCTAAGTATCTTTGGTTATTTCCCCAGCCAGGTTATTACTCCCAGTCAGTTTTTACTGACTTTTTCTTACAGAATCATATGATGGTTTGCGTTGGAAAGGACCTTAAGGTCATCTAGTTCTTCATCTAGCCATGGCCAGGAACGCCTCATACTAGACTGTGTCACCCAAGGCTCTGTCCAACCTGGCCTTGAACACTGACAGGGATGGAGCACTCACAACTTCCCTGGGCAACCCATTCCAGTGCCTCACCACCCTCACAGTAATGAACTTCTTCCTTATATCCAATCTAAACTTCCCGTTTAAGTTTGAACCCATACCCCTTGTCCTGTCACTACAGTCCCTAACAAAGGCTGTTATGAGGTCTCCACGCAGCTTCTCTTTTCCAGGCTGAGTAGTCCTAACTTTCTCAGCCTGTCCTCATATGGGAGGTGCTCCAGTCATCCTCATGGCCTCCTCTGGACTTGTTCTCCTTAGTTTGTCAGTGCAGAGCTTGTGAAATACGGCACTCCTAACACTACCATCTATGTTTCAACATAATAGGTTCAAGAAAAGTATTGGCTCCTAACTTCTTACGGCAAGTCAAACCTAATTTCCTTAGATTTTTTTTTTTTTTTTGGAACACACTTAGAAATTACAATGGCAGAATAATGCCTCAAAACGAAAAGTCATTTGAAATTTATGTACTGCTATTTTTCATACCACTTGGAATAAGCACTACTGGATTATCTCTTGAATGATTACAAGAGTCAAGTGACTATTGCTGCAGTCAGTGACTTGCATTAGATTACACAAAATGCAAGTTAAATGGAGATGAGTGTCACTTAAATGATGTGCCCCTTTGCATTTAAACAATGCAGAGAGAACTCTACTTAATACTGATATTGTCAGCCTAATACCCGAGTTGTCAGAGCATAGAACAGACTGAAACCAACCTACTAACAGGAGCTAACTCCATATTTTTTGATGTGAGCTCAAAACTGGTATTCCCCACAGTGAAACTGAGTAAAGGTAGCTCCCTTTTTTTATAGTGTGAATGACATGTCACTGAGCTTAATTGAAATAGGCTTTAATCCCTGCATGCTCACAAAAGGTCTCATTTACAGATATTTCTGGAGCAGGGCATCAATAAGCTGTCTTCTTTTGACTTTTGATAGTTACTGCTTACAAAGATACAGAGAGACACGAGTCAAAGGGGTTGGTACATTACCACCTTACACATGAAAATGCGTAACAATTAAAGCTGCTCTTTGGTGATGTGAAAACTTTAGGGGTGCTCACAGCTTGAGTGACACTTCATATGTAGAATTAGGATAAAATATATCCATTATAGAAATCAAACCAAAGCCCAGCATATTGTCACCCATCACTTTTTTAGAGCAAGTCTTGTTCAGTGCTTTATGTCACATGCAATATGGAATCATAGAATAATTAGGGTTGGAAAGGACCTTAAGATCATCCAGTTTCAACTCCCTGCCATGAGCAGGGACATCTCACACTAGACCATGTCACCCAAGGCCCTGCCCAGCCTGGCCTTGAACACTGCCAGAGATGGGGCATTTACCACTTCTCTGGGCAAATTGTTCCAGCGCCTCACCACCTTCACAATAAAGAACCTTTTCCTTACATTCAACCTAAATTTCCCCTGTTTAAATTTAAACCCATTTACCAGATGGTTTAATCTACCAGAGTTTACAAGAATAATCTGGAATGAATGAACTCACCTACCTGAATGCTACAACTACTGGGATCTCAGTCATCAAGATCAGGGCCAAACTACCACCTAGAACTGTCCTACTTTCTGCACCATGGTGACTTCACTGCAATCTGACATTAACAAACCAGGGTAGTGTTATGGGGAAGTGCTCTTTGAGAGACCATCCTTCAAACAACATATAAAGTGTGAGCTATGACTTTCATAGCGCTGTTAAAAAAACACGCTGCATACCCGAATTACCTTGATGTTTCAAGGCGAACATGATAATTTTCTAAAGATCTTGTGAGCCTTAAAAGCAGCTATGTTATTCCAGTCACTCATGAACAGACATTTGACTGCAGAACATTTGTTAAGGGGAAAAAAAATCCATGCCAGTTATTTTGAGATGAGTATTAAAAGCAATAGGATGAGCAACAACTAGAGACGAGACCTATCTTTAGCAGCTAGTGCTCTGCTCACCTTAATTATAAATGAACACTGTTCTATTAAGATGCAGCTCTAAAACTCATGCATTCTTTTTCTTACTGTTTTCCTGGAAAAAACACATATTTACACTTCAAAATGAGTCCCATGATTGAGCTCTGAAAGCAGAAACTGCTAACCACTTATGACTGAACAGGATTGTCATCAAAAACATTACAGAAAGGTCACGAGCCATAACTGCTGCAAGACAGCACTGTGCTCCAGAAGCAATACCAAAGAAAATCTGGGGCTTTCTACACACACAAGCATAAAAGAATATGTAACCAAAGCGTTTTCAGTTCATTTTAGTCAGAGAAGGGAAGTAAATGGAGAAGTTCTTAATATGATTACCTGGCTATGCAATACTGACCTGTGAATGTTTTACAGGTCTATATATAACTGAAGAGAAATACACAAGTCCCACTGTTCACTGTGCACTATAGGACCCTAGAAAAATACAAAGCAGATTGACAACCTACTGAAGGTTTTTAATCTGAAGCAGGATAAAATTGTCTGAAGCCTTGTCACAGACTCAGAAAACCCAACAGCCCACCCAGCAGTCAGTCTTGCTCTCTCTAAACCCAAAAGCATCACTGCTAGTCTCAGCAAGGTATGACTACATTCCAGAACAGTAACACACATGTATCTCCAGTACCTTTTACAGTTGTAATATCCTGATACTGAAAAACGTACCTACTACCCACATATCATCACAGCTACTATTCTGAAATAATGAAGAGTTAACAATAAGTTGTTGTTATTATAAGACAGCAAATTCCTTCTCTGGCCATAGAATCATAGAAAAGTTTGGGTTGGAAGGGACCTTAAGATCATCCAGTTCCAACCCCCCTGCCATAGGCAGGGACACCTCACACTAAACCATGTCATCCAAGGCTCTGTCCAACCTGGCCTTGAACACTGACAGGGATGGGGCATTTATCACTTCTTTCAGCACCCTATGCCAGGGCCTCACTACCCTCACACTAATGAACTTCTTCCTTATATCCAATCTAAACTTCCCCTGTTTAAGTTTCATTTTGAACCCATCACCCCTTGTCCTACCACTGATGGTCAAGTATTTCAAGTTAAGTACCAATATGGGTAATGGCAGAGAATGATGGGTGTAGTGCCTGAAATATAGACTTAGTTTTGATGTGGTTTCTCCCCACACAGAAACAGAGTTAATTTTTAGCTTTTCCTTTAATATAAACCCTTCTTTGCAAGACTGAATTTACAGGACAAAAATAAACGTTTTCAAAGAACAGGACATTCTGCTAACTGAAATATAAAGGCTAAGTATAGAGAACAAATCAGGAAAAAGCAATATATAGTATTTTACAAGTTGATTTTCATAAATTCCTACATCTTCTCTAAGTTCCTCCCTTATACGGCCCTTCTGATGATGGGCATGCTCAAAATCAAGCAGTAAGAAGAGCATGCTACATAACAAGCTTTGGTCTGATGCACAGCAAACAGGATGATGATTTATGTGGTCAAAGATTCAGGCACACAAAAGGAAGCATACAAAAGTTGGTTCTTTTTTACCATTTATTCCAACAACAGGTTTTCAATTAAGAGGATTACGTCGTAAAACAACTGTTCTCACTCACAGGGAAACAGTTGTTAAACCTAATTTTGTAGCCAAAAGATGCCTCTAAATGGGCTTAGCTATAGATTTAAAGATTATCTATTTGTCTCATTACAGTGGTTCTGATTAAACCTTTCAAAACATACAAATGCCAACAATACATAACCAGATTTCTTGTTCATACTATGTGAAATACCTCACCATTGCATAACACCAGTCCTTGTTGAACACACACACAAATTCTCCTTATGAAATATAAAGAAGTTATAAATAAAACATGGCAAAAAAAAAAATTATAGAGGAAACCAAACCTATTTAAATGAGAACATGATGCAATTTAATAGGAAACATGCATGCTAAACATCTTGAAGAATTCAGTAGGCTACCTTATAATAGAGTAGAAAACATCAACCCACCCTCCCAAAACCTCTTCCATAGTTAAAAACAGGGAGGGCAAAATAAAAGAGGTTTATTACCTAAGGCTTGCACTCTCCTCATTCCTCTATACCCAGTAAAATAGGACTTGTTTGGTTTTTATGACGCACATGTAGAAGCAAAGCTTGTTCTATGGGCCTAAAATAGAATCATAGAATAGTCTGGGTTGGAAAAGACCTTAAACTAGTTTCAACCCCTGCCACAGGCAGAGACACTTGCACTAGACCAGGTTGTTCCAAGCCCCATCCAACCTGGAACTGTAACAGTGCCAGGGATGGGGCAGCCACAGCTTCTCTGGGCACCCTGTGCCAGTGCCTCAGCACCCTCACAGGGAAGAACTTTTTCCTAAGATCTCAATCTATCCTCTTGTAGTTTAAAGCCATTCCCTCTTGTGGTGCCACTACATGTCCTTGTAAAAAGTCCCTCTCCAGATTTCCTGTGGGTCCACTTCAGATTACAGAAGGCTGCTATCAGGTCTCCTCAAACCTTTCTCCAGGCTGACCCAGCCCAGCTGTCTCTCAGCCTGGTTCCAGAGCAGAGCTGCTCCAGCCCTCACAGCATCTCCGTGGCCTCCTCTGGACTCGCTCCAACAGCTCCACATCCCCCGTGTATTGTTGCCCCAGAGCCGGACACAGGACTCAGGGGGAAGGGGGGTGTCTCACAAAAGTGGAGTAGGGAGGGAGAATCCTCTCCCTTGACCTGCTGGCCATGTTCCTTTTGATATAGCCCAGCATATGGCCGGTTTCTGGGCTGCAAGAGCACACTACCAGGTCATGTTGAGCCTTTTGTCAATCAACACCCCCAAGTCCTTCTCCTCAAGGCTGCTCTCAATCTCCACCCAACCTGTGTTTGTGCCTGGGATTGCTCCAACCCAGGTGTAGGACCTTGCACTTTGTTTTGTTGAACTTCATGTGGTTGACACTGGCCCACCTCTCAAGCATGCCAAGGTCCCTCTGGATCCCATACCTTCCCTCCAGTGTGTTGACTGCACCACACAGCCTAGTGTCATCAGCAAACTTGCTGAGGCTGCACTCGATCCCACTGTCCATGTCACTGACAAGATATTGACCAGCACCAGTCCCAATACCAACACCTAAATTTAAACTCTCCAATTCTGTCAGTGGATAAAAGAGACTGGAAAATGTCTCTTTCAGGGTCTCTTTCTGGTCCTGCATGCAGAGGAGGAAGGCAAGTAGAACTCCAGTGTGACTTTCAGCCTGTGACTCCGGAATAGCTACATTTTAGTTGTTTGTTTGCTTTGGAGAAAAAGGGAAAGGCAAGAGAAACAAGCACACATAAGTTCTGAAGGCAAAGGCTTGTCCTCAGTGACATTTCCTATGTGCCAGAATTTTCTCCTCCTGTCAGATAAGAAAATAGTTACTTATTAATTCCTTAACGATAAACACTCACCCACAGCAGATCACAGCATAATGCATGCTATGAATATCGAATGACTAATGCTTGGCCCCCTGCACACAACACACTTCTGAAATCTGTTTCTGATGAAGCCATGGAAATTCTTGGTTTAAGGATCACTAGCATAAGCAAAGGCAACAGTGGCCTGCATTTGTTTTGCTCTTTCTAATCTTTCCTCTGTATTATATACATACCTCTTCTTATGCTGAACATTAAATATTAGACCTGTGGTACCCATGAACTCAAATTTAAAAGGGACTTTAAGAGTAACCCAATGATGAGAAATGGCATCCTGTAGTTGAACTGTACACTGTTAACTAATCCCACTGTGAGCTACTGTTAGCTTTCCACTTCTCCCAACATGCGTGGTTGACACTATAAACCCAATAATGCCTTTATGTGTGTTTCTTTTCACTACCACTCTGTCTGTAAGGTGCACACCATATATTGGTACTTAAACAGTATCCCACAGGAACCTGATTTCATAGGTTTTATTTTAAGAGAATATTTTTGATAGGCTGTATTTTTGTTTATCTCTCCACTAGGTTATACTGCTCAACAAGAGCAAATTAATAGAAAGGCCTTGATCTAGTGGGAGGTGCTCCTGCCCATGACAAGGGTTGGAACTGGATGATCTTAATGTCCTTTCCAACCCAAACCATTCTATGATTCAATAGTGAGACTTGATCCATGATGATTTATACATCATTTTGAGATAGATATCAATGCAACCTTTGTCCTAACTGGAGATCAAAGACAAAACATGGACACACTTGAGTAGCAAAACAATGTGCTGGCAGGTATACCCCTTATTAATCTAAGATAGCTCTTAAGCACTTAGCAATTTGTCTGACAGGCCACATTTACACAATTCCATGAAGAAGCAGAGTTGTTGCCATAAATAAGAGAAAAAGTAAATCGATCCTGGTTTTAAGGGAGTGATGACCAAGAATTGGATTGCCTATCCTTGAGTCCAGGTGAGGAATAACTGCAGAAGGCTGTTTGACAAGAATACTGCCAATCACCTTAGTTTAGGATTTAACAGGACAATACACTCTTCCCACTGCCAGAGTAGTACAGATCTATAGAACAGTACCTGCAGAAAGACTAGGAATTACTGGAAGAATGTCCCTTCTCCCCAAAACTGCTGCATTGAAGAAGCATCAATCTTTTCCTCTACGGAAACTTTGAACTGTCCTAGTTTCAGTCACTAGTCTCCATAACATAGGACAGATTGAAAGCTCTGAGGACAGTCAGAGCACAACACAAACTCACATGAACCAGGCAACCAACCTTAAAAGGAAAAACTGAATCAATAAAATAGACAGATCAGGGATAGTTAACTGCCTGGCACTCTATGGCTCAGCATGCAGTGCTCATTTTAATCTGAGCACATGGCATTGCATGCTGCTTTGAGACAATCTCAACATGACTCATTACAGGCTGAGGCTACACTTCACCTTTTTACAAGTTCACAGATTTAAGCCAAGTGACTACAGCCTTCAAGGTCTTGGCAAGTAATGTTAATTATGCATTACCAGATCTCCCATATGTGGGGACCACATGTCCTTTCTCTTCCAAACATGCTTTAACTCACTAATTCAGTCTGTACAGCTTTACTAGGAAGTTGTTTGTGCAACTCTATCTTCCTGGAGATGTAGCAGGAGAATTACTGCTTTGGGGAATACCCCAAAAGCTTTTTACCATATGCAATTGTTGGGCCTTTTTAAAAGCTAGTGACTATTCAGGGTCACTTAAGAACTTTTAGCAGCTACATGCAAGAAACTACCACTGGCAAATGCAGCTTCCTAAAATGAGACAAAGACAAAGGCAGTACCAAATGTCTTTATATTCCTATCACAAAAAAAGCACCACAAACATTGCAGAAGAATAATAATACCTCTAATTACTGAAGGTTTCATGTCCTGAAAAATTTAGTTAGGAGAACCTTTTCCCTTCCACTCTAACCCTTGATGATCCTCCTACTACATGGGCAAGTAGTTATGCTGAAGTGACTGAAGGGTGCAAATAACACAGCATGAGGAATCATTTGCACTATAAAGGCAGCTAAAAATGGCAAATATCACATTATATTTAGTTTAATACTGTACTGCTTTTTCTGCATATATTAAAAATTTTGCATCCATAAACTCCCATTAAACTACCCTACAATTCTAAATTCCCTTCCACTGTGCTATTCCCACTTCCACAGTTACTCCTGCAACTGAGACCATGACTGACTTCTCCATTCTCAGCCAGCCTGTGGCCTTCTGATCCTGGGAAAAGACAGAGTGAATACAGAACACTAAATACTGCAGCCATGCATTCTTAACAGAGCACGGTGCAAAATGAGACTGCTGACTGTTGTGAGAAGTTGTTAGGTACACTGTCATGCTGTAAATAAGCAGAGTAAGTACATAAGTTTGCAAGATAGGCTTTGCATCATGCAAAGATATCACCTAATGCTAGCACAAAAAGAAGCTGCAGACCAAATTCACTCATTAATGTTTAACAAATGCAACAGATATACTTAAAGACAGCTCACTTTGTTTGCTTGTTACAGGAACCTTTCATGTGCACGACTTCCTAGCAAGCACTAGCTTGGAAACAACATGTGTGAGTGGTGGGTATAGAGTCTTTGGATACTGGCATAGCTAAAAATGCCACCTTTAACACGGTACCATGTAAAAACAGGTACCATGACTTTTAAACTTAAGAATCTCAACCTATACATTTCTGCATAGTTTTGAGAATCAAAATACATGGAGCTTGGGAAGGACAGACAGGTTTCAAAGTGAGCTTGGCATGGCATCATCAGTTCAAAGTCCTTCACTTTCAACTTCCTTCAGCCACTCAAGTGATGTTAAGCAAAGACTTTTCAGGGAAAGATTCGACCTATAGAGCAGGCACTAAATCAGGTAGTAAAAAAATATTTTCATATCATACGTGAAACTTGCAGGGGGAACAACAGGCATGAGGGTGCACGTGTGTGCATGGAGGACAGAAACAGGCAACTGAGTATTCAACTTCAAATGACAACACTGAGTTTAGAACTGCTGCTGTTTAAGACAGAACCCACTTTCTCTATGCTATTAAGTGACAATGCAAACATTTGCCATGATGTGGTTCTGAGAGCTCTCAGATTCTGGCCTCCTTCTTCAACTAAAATAAGATTAAATTCTGAGCTAAGCTCAATATCCTTCACCCCAAGTGTTAAACATCCTCTCTACCTAGTAACTCTGTGATGAGCATTACTTGAAGCCACAAGATACAGCAGCCTGAGGAGGAAACTATAATGGTATTATGATAAATATGTCTAAAAGGCTGTCATGCTAAAGTAAATGTAAATAAAATGTAGCAGCCCCTTGCTGTGACTATCAAGACAGTCATAGCTTGTAGGGGATCACTGAGTAACTGAAAGGTGCATTTGGAAGTGCAAAGTATTTCACAGCTCTATGTTTTAACACACTATTGTAAAGAAAACATATGTGATGCTTCTGCTTATTGTTTTTGTATATGAAATCACTATAGGGAACTGGAAGTGACTGCAGCTGTCAGAGGCTTAAACTGTGATGCAGATTTAAGCAAGTTATTTAATCTGTCCATAAGCTTACTATTAAGAGTTTCCCCTTTCAGGTCAATCTCTCCTCTACAGGTCAACCTGCTTAAATGCCTAAGCTTATTAACTTTGTAAGAACTTAAATGCTGGGGACAAAGGAAAAATCCACACACTTAAAAGATCAAATACCTTTTCCTCATGTTTTATTTTAAGAGGAGGGAGATGAAATAGAAAAGGCACTTGTTTTCACATAGTATAGGTCATTTATACCACAAGAGGGCACTAAGCCCATACTTAAAGCAGATGATCAAGCTACTGCAGTTACAAAGTGCTAAATTCAGAAGTATCCATTGCTTTCTCAAATATACTCACTGTATAAAAGCATCTGGATATCTTACCAGCATACACATACATTCACAATGTACTCACACTGCCTCTACTTCCAACAAAAGACAGTGAGACTAAAGAAACCTGAAGCTTGAAACAAGTTGTGCTTCATGTTTTAAGTACCATCAGTTTATTACTACTAAAGTTTAAGACTGAATTTTGATCTTCTCTAACAGAATCTGAAGCGCATGAACTTGCAATGAGTTGGAACTGTCAGTCAGAGGCAAATGCTTACTGCCAGATAAAAGTATTTTGAGTACAAATAACTTCTACTTGTCCAAGCAGCAATTTTCTTTATACACATAAGGAAAAGCCCTACACAACAGCAATTAACAGATGCTTCAAAGGACAGCTGACCATCACACAAAAAACATGCTCCAGGTACATTATATCCATTTTATTAAGGCTTGACAACATCTGAATGGTCACATCAGCCAATAACGTGCCACAGGATCAATCCTTTAGGCTTTAGCTGGATATTCTTCTACAGACCTTACCGCATGTTAAAAGCTCCTTGCAGATTTTTTAAGCTATAAAGGTGTGCAGAACAAACCCTGGAAAAGCATCATTTCAGTATCAATCAAAAATAACAACGGCTTTCTCTATTAGCTTAATGAGCAGCACAAAGCCAAAGTATCTCATTTCTCCATAGAGTTAACCCTTTCATATTCAATTTTTACACTTGCTATGCAAGTCTCTTGGTCTTGTTATTTGTGTGCCAGATACATGGCTGCTCAAGTTATATGCCAAGCAAAATAAAGTTTCTGCTACTTAACATGCTTCAGGAACTGCCTTGCCAGTAACATAACAGATCATTCAGTAGCAATACCCTTAATGCTGTCAATAAGAAAGCATTGTTCTGAGGTTTTTAATTCCTCTTCTCACATGCATGAAGTGACCTGGGTTTGAAATACAAGTTTATATCTAGAGCAGAGGTAAGTTAGGGAAGAGAAAAACATACCAGGCAGCAATACAGACAAGAGCATATAAGCAAGTAACCAAGTCCTGTGCTAACAGCAAACGTCCCAACATGTTGGAGTAAATTCCTACTTCACCTATACACCAGGCACATAGTGTAATCAAAAATCAGACTATGCATTCAGACTTTTGATCCCATATACCATCCCATACCAGCATATAACTCCCACTGACCATTTGCTGGATTCTGCCAATGGTTCATGGTAGCAGAGCAAGTAACCCTGTGTCTTACTAGTTCAGTTCTTGTGAAAAGATGCTTTAGACAGACAAAGCAAAACCACAGCTATCACGCGTGCCTACAACCCAGAGCACAGGCAGCCCTGCTACTATTATTTTCAGATATAGTGAAGGAGCACTTATCCATGTATTTACAAACGTGCTGCATTAGCTCTACACCTAAGAAGTCCCATTCAAAAAGGTGTGTGAAAGAAGTGTTCAATTTGCATCTCATCATCAAAACATGCCTCCCACTCTGTCATGGAGCCAAATGAGCAGATTATGAATCTTGCAAGTCTATATGATATTAATATTTTAATAAATGCTGTAAGTGCAATAAGTAATATGAAATATTAGCATCTGAATACAGTTTGCATTTTAAAGGTTCTATGTAGTGGTTGAATAACCGCATATACTATTGTATACAAGGAAAATTCAAACTTACTATCTGTTTTCAATTGTTTTCTTTGGACTGAAGGATGAACAGGAGACTCCCAATATTTTCAGGATACTTGTAAACGTGAAGTGTGATTTCTGGGTATGTATTCTTGTAATAATTCTGGTTTTGGAGACTTAACCTCCTTTACATACAGCCTGTGAAGGTTCCTCTCGAGTCAGTTGAAGTTTACAGTGGGGAAAAAAGTATTTCCCCAAACCTTATGAAAATAAGACAGGCAAATCTACCTGTCCGTTTCTGAGATGTGTATTGACTTAAGCCACAAATCATTATCAAGGCTGAATTAACAAATGCATTTATTTTACACTCGGCACAAGAATGTACAAAGAACATTTACAGTACTTGTCAGGTTCATACTTTCAGGTTTCTTGCACTCAGACAAAAGATGACCTAAAGGATATTATAAATAGAAATGAAAAAGAAAGAAAGATTAAGACAGGAAAAGTCCCAGAAAAAGGCAAAAATAGACAGTAAAATTCTTAAATACTGGAATACTGAAATTCAATGAGAAGAATTAACATGCTAAGGTGTATTCAGCTCTGTTTTGATTTAGCAGCCTCACAAGTTCCTTAACAAAACCAATCCCAATGTACCAGATGAACATAATCATGTTCACTTTGTTAACCTGTGGCCAAGCAAGCAAGAAAGGAAAGAAACACTTTTGATATGGGTTTTTCCTCAAACTTCCTAAGCAGCGTATACAGTAATAGTTGACCTCAGAATGAATACCCTGGATCACGAATCAATGCAAACACCAGCCAAGACTTAGCCAAACTAGAGCAGTATATTTTTAAGTAATATGGCAAGTTTAAGGAAGAAAAGCATACAGAAGAAAAGAAAGATGCAAAAGATCATTCTGGGGTTCAAACAGAGCCATTACTCATTGCCGTCTCAGTCCTGTCAATATACTTTTAAGTTACTTTCTGCTTAACTTCAAAATAGAGTGGCTATCATTAAGGTTTGATTGGATCAACTTTAACCTTGTGAGTTACAGACATATTTAAAAGAAGATCTTAATAAAAAGCAAACATTGAATTTTATTTCCAGAACAGTGGAAGTGTCTCTTGTGATGAAATGTGCAGGTTTCACTACTGCTTACAGTATGACAGGAATTTTAGAAGAAAGACAATCTGATGTTAAAGAGATTCAGTGAAAGGTACCAGCGTGGTACCATTATACAAGTCAGTAACAGACCCATCAGCTGGCCCATAGTATACCACTTAATGCACTGCAGTTAGCCAAACAGCATTAATCTCCTGCACAACTGATGTGCTATGAATCGCAACAAAAACAGGTAAGACCATAAAAGATAGCATTATTCTAATGGCAGAGTCCTGGAATTTCACCTAGAATAGCATCATCCATATTGTACCAGGAGATATAATGGCCTCTCACCTGTTTAGAAAGTGTAATTCTAGATGCTAAATCAGAGATTTCTCCATGTCTTTCTGCTGGAGAGGGAATTAAAAACCAGTAATTCAAAGGAAGTTCTAACACTACTGAAAATCAAGAGCATTTCTCTCATATAAGGCATTTATATATTTATATTTATAAATATATATTTATATTTGTATAATCAAGAGCATTTCTCCCATATAAATTCTTCCTATGAATTTAAAACCAAGATTATATGGAGAGATACCTCAGTAATAATTTTAGAGAAGGAATTATCAAATACATTCATAAACGTCCTTCAAGATTGCTCATGAGCAGCATTTTAGCCATATGCATGTACAGACCAAGCACTCAAAATATTCAGTGGGACTGACTGAAACGAAAGAATCCATCTCCAAAACATGGTATTTTTAAACAAAAGTAGCCAGTAAGGACAATAAAGCATTCTATCTCAAATATTTGGAGGGTTAAGAGCAGTGACCACATACCCCATTATAAACAAAATTACATTGACAGAACACAGTCTATTCTGTAAAGACTGAACACTAGAAAATGACATCCAAAGTACTGAACACTGAATTAAAACTAAAATGCTATTTACCGCATACTTCAGCTTTAAGAAATCACATCTGTCTGGCTGTAAAGTTTAAAGGGATGTACAAAGGGTCTGTTGAGTAGCCTAGTAGTAGCAGCTATGCAGTTCCATAAATACTGAATCCAGCATTACCCATTTACCAGTAAGAGATATTGGTGAGGCTGTTAAGGTATTACTGACACACTCAGGAAGTTATCTGCACTCAGTGGTAGCCCTCTAAATATTTAAGAAGTTATCCCCAAATACTTCTTAGTGGACTGTAACTTTTCCATTAAAAGCAGTGCCTCAACCTTGGTCCTTATAGGGAGAAAGCACTATAAAGGGAGGATCCAAAAAGTCATCATGAATTTCAGGTGCAACATCCAAGGCAAATAGACACTATTTCACTTGTGGTCCATCTTTCAGCACTTGCTTACCACTGTACATAGAAGAGGTGATGTTGTACAGAAAGGGATAGAACTGCAGACAGCGGATCATCTTCAGGCTGCTTTCACACTCCAAGCATTTGGTTGTTAAATCCAGTGCATGTCTGAAGGCCTGCAGGGCTCCACTAATGTTGTTCAGAGCCAGATATGCATTTCCTAGGCTCAAGAATGTCAGCGGCTGCAAGGAGAAAAGTAACATAGAATAGAATCATAGAACATACCCCAGCACAAGTATGTTCACTGTTTAAAATTGAAGCCAACTAGGCAAACCCCTGTCTATCCACACCCTCCCAAATTTGGCTGGATAGAATTTAGAAAACTTCTAAAACAGGGACTGCCTATTCTTAGAATGGAGAACTAACAGCTTGATGCATTGGTGCCAAACAGGTTGTGTTCAGGATTCCATGATCCTACGATGAAAAGCAGCTGTTAAATACACACAAGCTGAAATGAAGCATTAAATACTTACTTCTAACCCATCATGAGCATAATGCTTATTGCACAGAGTAGCAAAAAACTGAATTTAAATGCTTTAAGACATTCTAGGATGATTGAGAGTCAGAAACCCATAAAAGTATTACTAGTGTCTAACAGAAGAGATGCATTGCATTCGTCATGAGTGCATTCGTCATGAGTGTTCAGGATTTACTTGAGCAGAACTAGGTTACCGAAAACACCAATGGCACACTAGCTTAGGAGTACACATTTATGTTTAAGTCTTTATAAAACTTAATATTTTTGTCCACTGCTTTTAGCCAGTCTCCCTAAAATTGGTGTTTTTTACAAAGACCAAATTAAACACCTTTTTCACTGGGCAGAATTGAATTAGCTCTTAAATATAGGCACAGAGTAAAGCATTATATTTTGTTTGTTAACTGAAAAGATTTTCACTTAGAGAAAGTAATTTGCTGCAATTAACAGCATAACGTTAGAATAATGACTGTAATATTGCAATTGAGAAATCATTTTTTTCCACTGCAATAATTTCATATTCATTACCTGAATGCATGGAGACTGATCAGCAGCACAGGATTTTTCTAACTCCTCTTAGCTTGTATTATTAAATGTCAATCAGAAAAAGGCAAAGATGAACAACAGCATATATATATATATATATATATATATGTACTTTTTAAAGCTTTTGCTGAGGCAGCACATCCTTCACTCCCTGTAGCTGTAATTCATTTCTATTTGTATTTACTTTCCATTATACTCCAGGAAATACTATTCAAGTACAAATTCTCCTGCTAGGTTTTTTGATACTATAGGTACTACAGGACTGAAAATGCCTGAAAAATAGGAGCAGGCATTATTATAACAAGGTAGGACTTGCCAATATTTCTGAAAAGCCCTATTTACACAGCATGGTCCTCAGGATCCCTCAGCTCCTCCCCTCCAAGGCTGCGCTTTCAAGTACTCTTCTTAAGGCACATCATTCAAGTATAGTTCTTTCTACAGTTCCTTTCTACACTCTTACCTGCCACCCACATGGGCTAGATTCCTTTCCAACAATTGCAAAACTGTTTTTGAATGCTACATTGAAAAACCTTATTCTGTTTTTAGCATTTTTACGTGACTGGTGGCCCAGCAGGTTTAGGCTCTCTGCTTATCTAACTACAGAGGTAGAAGCAGAGGGAAAATGTCACATGAACTTCTTCGTGAAGCATCTCAAATGTAACACCAAAAAATACCTCCTGTCTCCTGCCAATCCTCCTTCCCTTTCCTTGTCATAATTGTTCTGGCCAGCTCAGTATTTTAAACAGTTTATACAGAAACTTTCTGTGTGTCATAAGTAACACCCTACTGAATGTTAATAATATTAACATTCAGAAGTACAAAAACCTGTTTTGAATCTGTGGTTGAAAGTGAAGTCACCCAACAACTAGCACGTAACCTTTCCTCTAGGTATACATACAAAATCTAAGGATAAATAAAAGAGTACAGATAAAAAACAAGTAGCACAGAAAGATGTCTCTACAGCCAAAGACCTTGTTAATGTATATGCTACTTTAAGCTTTTAAAAATCAAGATACAATACTGACAGCATTACAGATCTCTGTTTTAGAAGAAAGTGTTGCCAAAACACTAGGATTAGACTCCTTAGAAGCACTGCTGATAATATAGGTTTGGGAAACAAAAGGTCTGTCATCTAGTTTAGAAGAGCTTCTGCTCTACATGTTCATGTTCTCAGCAACCAGCATCACCTCCAGTACAATCAAGGATCTGTTGCAAATCACAACCTGGAATTTGAACTGTATGTACAGGTAAGTATGATTCAGAGAAAATTCCAGGAACAAACTTGCCAACAAAGTTTTCAAGCTGACAAGCAGGTATTCTTTATTGCGGCGCTGGGAGACACAGGGGATAACTCCTCTTAACGTGTGTCCCCGTATTGCCACACAAGCCGTCTTTATATAGTTCCTGGGCATACATACATATCCATGAAGCTACGTATGGATCACATCATTTTCCAGAAAGCTCCCCGCATGCGTACAGAATTGTGGTAGGGGTCTCTGAGGGTCCTTTACTTCTTCCAACAATCTTCATCACTCCTGGCAGCCTCTGAAGCACGCGCAGTAGATGTTTATGCCAGTCTAATTGGTTCGTTAGCACCAGAGACACAATAATCCTCCTATCCTCCTACTTATCAGTTAGTTTAACTGTAGCCCATCCTGGACACCTGCAGCTCCCAGACACTCCTTATCGCTGTGTCCTGTTTTTCTATCCTGTTTTCTCACACTTATTTTTGTACTAAGGTCATAAGGACCTAAAACAACGCCAACTACAATGGTTTATCTTATACAAGGATTCTTGTTATGTTCTCTAACTGCTCTCCATTTTTTTTTCTTTATGTATCATGCACCTCAGTAATTTTCCATTGCTACTGTTACAAAGCCAGCAAACTTAACATTACTTAAAACTAATTCTAAAGGGTTTTACATTTTATTTTGTAATTCTGTGGCCCCCTTGTTTCAGTAAGCACAAGTAAGTAACACATATTTAGAAAATAATGAAGGAAAAGACGTTCACTGCTGAATGAACACAGAAAACTATCATCTTACCTCAGAGGCATTGATGGCCAAAGCCCTCAACAGGAGCCTGCTGGCATCCAAATGAAGACCATAATGAATCAAGAGGTTAGCAAGATTGACAAGAGGGATGTCCTGATACTCATGTGGAGCCAAATTAAATGCTTTTTGCAAACAGGTGATAGCAAAGGTGCCATTTCCAACTGCACGCCAGTACAATCCAGCTTCATTAAGCACAAGCCATAGAGGACCTTCCAGCTATAGGAGAGTCAGAGAGAAGAATGAAAACACCCGCAAAGAGGTGTTTAAGGAAGACAGAATTGCCTGATCTTTGGTAAGAAACAAACCTCACCATTGCATACCACCTTATTACCTAGAGACAAATTACACTTTGCTGTGATTGCTAGATTATTCAATCTGTTCTATTCAAATTTATGTGATTTACAGTCTGAACTGTAATTTAGTAGCAGCTGTTGCTTACATTCATATGACTGCCTTATACTGTGACCACAAAATCCCTTAGAATATACAAAATATAAGTTAGCTTGCTTCAGGAAGCAATATTTGTGAGCCACTTTATCTTAAAATTACATTAATACTGATCTATGTATAAATGTTACAATTTGAAGGGCAGGCAGCTTTTAAACTACAGTTAGACGTGCTTCCAGATCTATATCCAACATTGAGGTTTCTTGTCAATTTAAGGTTTCAGAGTTGGTGGTTTTCTTAGGTATCAATTTGTCTTCTGAAAGTTGACAAGTGACACACATTAGATACTGTTTAAAGATTATAAAATAGCAGGCAAGAAGTAAGGGCACATGGAAGAATGGAAGAAGTGTCAAATACACCTTGAATGCTCCTTCCCCTTCTTTCACCTATAATAGAATGAACAACCACTCATCCTAGAGGAGAAAATAGGAAACTTTAACACACTGACAGATGGACAGAGCAGTGCAAAACATCCACTTTCAGAATGAGCAGTTTGAAATGGTTTAGAAACATTTACATTTTAGTTTTAATACTTCCACCATTCCATGTTACCCAATACTACACAGTTTGAAGATGAGTGTGACAACAGGAATTAGAGTCCAATCTAACCTACATGGCTAAAGCCCAAATGCATGAGGAGGAAACGTGCAGCTAGGATTAAAGTGAAACAGATAACGATCTTTACAGCAGTATTGTATTAACTCAATAGAGCTGCCATCACAGTAATACTGTGTTGAAAAGGTTAACCAGTATAAAGATTTTCTTCCAGATTTTAAAAACAGCATCACACAGGAGGGTTCTACCTATGGTTCAAGATGAACTGGAAGAAATCAATTGGATGTACTACCTCTTTGCTCCGAGTACCTTACATAACCTATAAATCTAAGAGTATTCATCACCCCTATTTTGCAATGCATGTATATAGTATTACCTGCATGTTACTCATGCCAAACTCCTCACTGAATTACACTCCTCACTGATTACACTTCAGATCTCAATGACCTTTGTTTAATTAAATTCTCAGCAAGTTATTAGCACTTTGTCTTTCCCAACACAAAGACAGCAACAGTGGAACTCCTGCTCTAGAAAGTTTATCCTTAGCAGAACAGGCATGACGCAACAGTGTTCTTACATCAGCATCTAAATGACCAGGAAGTTCAGACTTCAACATGAAGGCAACAGACTACTACAGATAAAACCAAAATACCTATGCACAGCAACAGTAAGACATTAGACATGTACAGGACTGTTCTGAACAGCATAATAATAGGAATCAACTCCTACTATTTGCTCTTCTTCTGGGTAAGAGAGGTGCACATAGTAAATGGTACTGATTTTAGACTAAAAACAATACATACATACACTGCCTTGACATGACTTGTACAAGAGAGTTAATTTGAGAAGTATCAGCTTGACATATCAGAAAGAGTCAACCTCCATCTCAATGCTTCCTGTCATTTACTTGTGATGATTCTCAAAGGCCCCACACATGATGGAGGTGGCATTCCACAGGGTGCTATACGAATGTACAATCTTTGCCCCGCAGTGCTAATTATCCTGATAGAAGATTGACAGATAGTTGGTTTCTTTGGAGGGGGGAAGACGAGAAGGTAGGGTAGTGGGAAGGAGAAGGAACAGCAAAAGGCAGGCATATAGGGAGGGGTGAAGATGGAGGAGTAGTTCCAAGCTATTTCTCTCAGTTAAGCAAATGGCTGCAAGGATTAGCTAATGTATTGCTGCTCCGTGTCCCGCAGTCACAAGAACAAGTAACTACAGGGCAGTTTGGTGCACGTTAAGCTAAATTAAATGGCTATTTCTCTATGTGTTTGAGCTTTACTTGTAAATATGGATTTTTAAGTTAGTTTCATCTGAGTTCCTGGCAGCAAATAAGCTTCTTTCTTGCACATCACTGACTTCTTTAGAAGTATAAAACCAAGCCTCAAATAAGAACTGTGGATTTATCTTATGCTACAGTTTTTGACATACCTTTTTCATGGCATGATCTAGAAATGCTCCTATCTTCGCCTGTGAAATAGTCTGATTGTTGATACGAGAATGCAAAACCTGGACAACAAAGATTTATGTTTTTAAACAACTGTATGCATTTTACATGATATATCTACATCAGTCATTCAAGTCTCACTTCCTTAAGTCTTCTCTTTAATAAAGAGGGGGAAAACCCTTAAAAAATATTGGTTTAAACAGACGATGTGAACATATAATGATTAAAGCAGCCAATCTCCAAAAAGCAACATGAAGGATTGATTTCAGCCTATAGTTACCAACTCGGTAGAATACAGTAGTTACTGGAAACCCAAGAAGAAGAATCATGTGAAGTGACTGTTAGAAGTTTTAAAAGAAAGCAGGGATTTCAAATAATAAATCACATTTTCTATTCTGTGTGTGTTTGGTTAACATTTGAAAGAAATCATAGAACCACAGAACAGTTAGGGTTAGAAAGGACCTTAGGATCATCCAGTTCCAACCCCCTGCTGTGGGCAAGGATGCCTCCTACTAGACCATGCCACACAAGACAACGTCCAACGTGGCCTTGAACACTGCCAAGGATGGAGCATTTACCACTTCTTTGGCCAAGTTGTTCCACTGCCTCACTACCCTCACAGTAAAGAACTTCTTCCTTAGACCTAACCTGAACTTCTCCTCTTTAAGTTTGAACCCATTACTTCTTGTCCTATCACTATAATCCCTGATGACGAGTCCCTCATGCTGAATGCCAAGCTCTTCCTTTCTCCAGCCTTATAGAAAGCACTTGTTCCCCTTTTTTGGAAGTAACAATTGGCTTGTGGTATCGAGCAATCTTTTAAATATCAGAACCTTTCACGCTCAGAGTAAGATTTTTAAGGCAATAAAGAAAAGACCCAAAAAGAAAACATCTCTTACTTGTCTTGCTTGATCATCCGGCATCTTGAATTTCAAATCTAGATTACTGTCTAGCTCCTTGACCAGTATGTTTAGAGATTCATTGTTACGAGCATCAGTAATGGAAGAACAGTCTGGTGCCTGGGTTTCCCCATGCCCAACAGTATCTCTCAGGATACTCAGGACTGGCTGGACTCTAGCAGTAAGAAGAACCAAGAGAAATCAATACCATGTGCTGCATGTCACTGATCTATAAACGTAAGAATCAGCTACCTCAACTGACAAGCCTCCTGCTGTAGACTGTCATGAGACATAAGCTGCAAACCAGGAGAGTTCAAGGACCACCCTTTCCTTGAAAAGTCATTCATAAATAAGGTCTTTACTTTCTATTTTTAAGCACAGAATACCTGTAAATACTGAACAATGCAGCAGAAATAAGACACGAAAGTTTTCTCATTATAATAATAGTCCTAAACTTCATACAGTGATTAAATAGGCAAGTGAATGGTAACCTTTGCTTTAACACATAGTCAGTACTAAACACACTATGAGAAGAAAGCTTTGTTACTATCACTATGATAACACTGAGAACAATATTATGAAATTGCATTGGTCTATGTAAAGTAGCTATTGCAACGGAGACACACTTATTTTTATCCTATGTAATTACAAATATTACTGACTATTCCACAGTTAAAATGGTTTGTTACCTCTGCCCCAAAGGAATAAGCCAGGGCTTTCAACTCCTAATCCTTTTTAGTATTTTTCTGGTCTTCATAATTTTCTGTTATAACTAAAGCTAAGAGGATATATGCAGTGTACAACAGCTAACTGTAGTTATTAAACAGATAACTCATTTTCTCTCACAAGTTCTTTTTAATTTAAATATACTCTATGAGAGATTCAGACTCATACTTAAATCCTCATTCCTTTGGTAAAACTGTAGGTATTTTATGCATTCACCCTGTACTAACAGTCAGGGAAGAATTACCAAGAAATTGGATCTGCTACAGTTACAACAAAGATAACAATAAAGAAAAACACCCTCCTTCTGTGGAACAGGCAGAAAAGAAGGTATGAACACATCCATGTTGCTGGTTACTAACTGCATCCATCCTCTCCAGAAAAAAATACTCATTGAGACATTAGTGTGTAATTTTACAAATATAACTTTCAGTAATCAACACTTGCCTGAATCCCCTGTTTTCTGGGGGCAAGAAGTAAGTTGGGAGTTCTTCTGGATCAGGAATTTTGGGGAAAGATTTCATGCACTCTGATCGTTGAGGCCACAGAATATGCTGTTTGTCCTAATGGGGAAAGGAATTATTTCTTATTAACGTTTTTAATATTCTAATTAATTTCTTTCGCATAAACAAGGAAAGATTCACTCTTTCACAGCTCCTCTTTAAAAGGGCAAAGTTTATGCTCTTCACTTACTCTACTGGATTCTACACTCCACACTGAAACGATCGAGCGAGCAACAGGGGAAGGCTGCAGTGACTGGCTATGGTCGCTTTGGTTTGCATGAAGATCCAAGTTCACAGATGTCATACTAGAAGTTGAAGAGTCTTCACCAAACTAGAAACAACAGAAAAACAGTACTTAATAAAGAGACGATGTATTACTGGCTGAATTGCTGCACATTATTTTCCCCTGCCATTTGTGTAGTTAAGCCTCAACGATGAGCTGAAATTTGGGTAGCAGGAAAAAACAAACAACAGGAAATTTAAGCCTCTTGATCCACTCACAAAGTGAAAAGTAATATTTATGTTGTAAATAAATCAACAATGAAAATGTAAGTGCAAATCAACAAAAAATGCTAACAGGTACCAAGCAAACACTTCTGATAGACCAGAACCAAACTCTACTTATCTAGACTGTATAGCTCTAGTGCAAGTCAGGGTTACTAAGGCTGATGACTTGCAAAGTTATCTTGATAATTAGGGGTGTTTCCAGAACTAATTAAGTGGAAACTCCAGAACACATTCCAAATTACAAAATACATAAAACCACAATCTTTAATTGGAGTCCTAACACAGCAGCAGTGTGCTTGGGTGGCTGTCATTCCAGATTTTCAGTATTGGTACACACCTTGCTTTCAAAACTTCTCAATATTCCTCTATCAGGTTTCCTTGGTGCACTGTTTAATTCAAGATAAACAATCAACAGATACTCACAAACCCAGTCTAACACCCTATTTTTGGGCTTACTAGATTCAACACCATTGAGCTCTGCTCCTCCATTTGCTAATTCCTTAAGGCAGTTTTGTGGTCCTGGTAAGAAAAAAGACTAAACTGGAAGGAGCATGCAAAAGTTGCATAGCTTGAGTCATACAACAGTGTATTAAACTAAAGAAACTATGATCCATTTTAAGGCTGTGGAGATAGAGATTGATACAATCTTTGAGCACAATTCTAAGCTGTTATGTTGGAATATTCTTTCCACTAACAAGTAATTCTTGTTCCATATAGCACACAAACATCAGAAAACTCACTCCTTAGAAAACCTTTGCCTCTTCTTTAACATTATCTGCCTATTGCTTTTTCCTGGCCTCTCTGAAGGGAACTAAACCAGAAAATTAAACATGTTTTGCTCTTGCAAAAGTGTATTTATGTACGAGAAAGCTGTACTTCCTACAAGGAAATAATTTGGTTATTCTATGCAGGTTGAAAAAGCAAAGAAGTCAATATAGAAGTGGTTGATTACTCATAGGAAACTAAGAATTTGGACTAAAATAGTCTTTAAAAATTTAAATAATTCTAATAGTTCCCTTTTCCAAGTTAAACAAAGTCTTATACAGTAAAACCTCTAAGTTTCTATAATTCATGGATGATCTCAGCTTGTATTACCAGCAAAAACTAGAACTAAATGCTTCACAGTCTGGAAAAGAGACTGAATGATTTCTCACTCCAATTACCACACTCAAAAAGTACACCCTTTGTCAAGCCTCAAAACAAAGAGGGAATATTTTGCTAACAAGGCAAACGTGATGCAACTTAGAACAGTGGTATCAATTCACAGACAAACCTGAACATATTCCACATTCTCAAAAATGTCCCCACGGTGATAACGAACAGGCTGGTCCCACTGGCAGTGCAAGCTATGCTGCTGACTGCCCAGTTTACAGATCTGATGGTTCCCTGCAGAGCACAACACAATGTCTACTACAAAAGTGAGCTTTCTGAGGAGACAAACATAGAAAACAGTCAACCCCCCCCCAGCCCCAATTTGGTCAACCCTTTATATTTATTTAATCAGCAAAGAGGAAATTCCATATTCTTAGAAAGATGCAAGAACATGTTCAAAAACATATTGTAATCCCTCATTTTAATAAGCAAAATACAACAGCCACACAGGGCCATTTATATATATAAAGAAGTTATGTCCTGACATTAATCTGAATACATGCAATTCTTCATTGCTATAGTGAGCATGAACTCTAAAAAGTTGTACCTAATTGAGCTTCTTTTGCCATCTGTGTCTCATGAATGATGTTCCTCAAGATTTGTTCCTCCTGGATAAGCTTGTACTTCTCTAAGACATCTTGTTGCCTAAGGTAATGGTCATGCTGCTTCTGATATTCCTTCAATTCATTTAATGTTCGCTGAAGTGATCTTGAAAATTCAACAGCAGAAAAGATTGACTTTGAAGGCTTTTTAAAGTATCAGCTTTTCCTACACTGTTGCACATTTCTTAAAGTATTCTTATGCATAATTTTATTGCGCAAAGAAACACAGTTGAAAATCATTATTCTATTTGAAATGTAAATAACTGCTCCAATAGAACAATAAAAGTGAGACTGTATGAACTGCAAGTAGGATGCTTCTTCCATTACCTATGCTGGGCTTCCAGTTTTTGCTCCAGTTTTTGCTGACATAGGACAGCATGCTTCCTTTTTACTGCTTGCTCAAACCCTGGTTTGGCTTGTAGAGCATGATCATAACACAGGACTGAGTGGTTGTACTCTCCAAGCATCTGAAGAAGGAGAGAGAAAAAAAGAATAAGCCATTGTCTGGTGATATTTCATTGAAAATATTCCATTTTTAAAGAAGTCATTAACTCAAGCCACTATATCTACTAAAGGCTGCAGGAGAATATCCCTGGGATATGAAATGCATGTGAAACACAAGACACTAAAAGAGTACAGCTTTATAAGTCAAGCCAGATAGGTTAAGTATTAGTTGGTTTTCTACAAATCTTGAAAAATAAAGATAGTATTTACTGCATATATATTTCCCAAAGTGTAATAGCTGGTAAAGAAGTCACTGTAATCCAGAGCCGCATGGACCACGATAGCTGCATCTGCAGAGAAGTGAGCCCGGTGCAGAATATTTGCCAAATTCACCAGTGCAATATCTTTATTTTGCCTACAAGAAAAAGAAAAAACAGGTACCAAAGACGATCCAACTGTCTAAGAATCATTCATTCATTAGTCATATATTAAATATGTAATTTGATAGAAAATGTCTAAACTACATATGTACCTAGTATAGCACATAAAGACTAAGAACAAGTAACATGGCTTATTCCTTAGGATACAGTCTTGGAAACTAAAACCTGTTTAACTAATTAGGATAAACAGAAAAGCAATCTGAAATAAACCTTATGGCAATTCTTACCTTGAAGAAAAATGAAGAGCACGCATGGCACATTCTACTACTTGGTATGGCTCATTCTTTATTCGCCAGTAAAAAGAAGCCATATTATAAAGGACCCAGGAAGAAGAGTTCTGCAGTAAAGAGAAACACGTTAATTGTACTAAGACATGAACAAAAAGGTTAATCAGGGCTTTAATTACAATGGGATAGAAAGCTGAGCACCAAACCTGCACTCAGTTATCCGTTTCCTTTGGAAAGCTGCCATTTGACAATAGTTGTGAATGTTCAGGAAGAATGAGCTGGCATATAAATGTAGTAAAGAAACTTCTGCCTTTCAAACAGGTAAAAATTCAAGATGAGATTAAATGAAGTGGCAGTAGTTCAATAAGCAGCAGCTTAGCTGGCGTTGAGTTAGGGTTCCTATATCTTGCAGGAAAGCATTCAGTAAGACCACACACATTTTGGTACTATTTAGTTGTTCTTCAAGTTTTGGTTTAAAAGCTTATGCATTTTTGTTTAAAAGCTTTTACTTACTACCTTGACAAAGCAATGAATGTGGTTTGCCAGACCACAGAATACATGGTTGTTAAACATGACAGTCAATACCTTTCTAGCACTCTTGGGGCATACAGTAAGATTACAGTTTCATACCTTCATTAGCCCGTCATAAATACGATGACCTATTTCCTCTATACTTCTTCCCAGCCTTCGTGATAAGTATGTGAAGATTGGATCTTCTTTAGGTAACAAGGGCGCAGAAAGATTAACTCTTTCTTGGACACCCTAAAATAAAAATTGAATGTAGGTATTTGCTAACACTCAAACTAAAAGCAGAGAAATAGACACAAGAGTATGACTCCCAGGAAAACATAGAGCTTGGGTACTTTACATTCCTATCGTCCTTTCATATCAAGATCTTAGGGATTTGATAGGGTAATGCCACCTTAGACACATGAATAATACATATTATTATAGATAGGCAAATACCAGAAGCAGCCAAAAGCAGCCTGTGCCTGTGAATGCTATAGAAGTATTTATGGCAGCACTATGTATCTGGCAGCTATTTATTTCACTAATGATTACTGAAGGACTTAACTCATGTTTGTCAGATTACAGGCACATTCTGAAAGCATCCTTACATCTCCTTCTTCCTTCTACAACAACAAACATACTCCTTTCAAAAGTACATCCAGACCCAGGAACAGAGCTAAAATACTTCAGTTCCTGGTTTGTCTGTAAGAAAATCCTTATTTGTAGATAAAAAGACTTATAATAAGGTAAGTACCAAGATATAAGCACTACAGCAGCATCTGCATTAGAAAATTTGCTCATATGATACTGATGACAAAACCAGGGTTTTTAATGCACCACATTTCTATTGTAACCTTTCTCAAGCAGATGAACTTCGTACTAGTAAAGAACAATTATCTCATCTTCTAAGTCAGGGCTTGACATTCAGACACCAAAGAGATAGTCAACTATGTGAGGAGCTACCTACAAGCCTGCAAGTAATTTTCTGACCCTCAATTTTCATACAGTTTAATGACCCTGTTCAGCATGCTCCACTTTCAACTGAAACAATTCACAAATTCAAAGCATTTCTAATGAAAGCTACCATTTTTGCTAATGAAATGTGTGTTATGAAAAGACTCCATTTTCCTAAAAACACCCTCTAAAATAAGGCAAAGAATAGCAAAAGAGAAACAAGATCTGTGTATCTGATGGAACTGTCTTCCTATAAGCAGGGCACAAAAGAAGTCTGAAACTGTCTTGAAAGATTACGGTATCTCAAACTTCACTGAGAACTGCCAGAAAGAGTTTTCTATTCCTCTTCATAACAGGGGGAAAACACCCCATACTTGCATTTGCTCACTTACCCGTAAGTGCTGAAAAGCATGAATACTGTATGGAAGATCTAGAACTTTTGTACAGTCTGGCTGCTGCAAGTCTGGAGGGACTGGTGACTTTGTGTCTATATAGTCTTCAGGGCTGAGGACATAACGACATAACACAGTAGACTTCAGATTAAAATGCTGCTAAAGTTCATAAGAGACAGTATTGCAGTTGACAGACACAATACTCTATTTGACCATTACAAAAACCCTGGTTTTGAGCACATCAGACCATGTCTGATGCCTTTCCAGATTTCAGTTGTATCAGAATGTCACCACTATAGGATAAAGCAAACAAATTTCTGTCTGCTTTAGACAGAACATCAGCATTTGGATAAACTCCAAAATATACCAGTGTAAATCTAGTGTATCACTACTATGATTAATGCTCTATCTGCCAGGCAAATGGCAACACATGCAGAAGTCTCTTCAACCAAAACAAACAAACCCTGAGTATTAGCAAGAAGCCCAAATAAAGGTATCTTCAGATAAAATTAATCTTTTCCCACTTCAAGTACTCATCTGATTGTGTTATTATTAAAAATATAAAACCAAACCAGTTAGCCCTGAAGATGAATTGCCAGTGAAGCTGAATGTCAAGCTGAGTGTCCATGCATCCCTTACTTGCTAAACACAAGGGATGAAATATGACCAGAAGGTTCAACTGCTTGGTAATCAAAAGCATTTCATTCACATTTAAGTCAAGCCAGTTCCCACTACAAGATGTGTATGCAGCTCAGAACATCCAAAGCACACTCTGGCAAATTCAACCCTCTTCTATATGATGCATGTCACTTTAATTCATGTTTGGTCGTATCAGTTCAGAGTTACAGTGGCAGAACTGACTGGGAGCCTGGGAATAGAATGGAGAAGTTTTAGGGCATGGCTAACATGGACAGTTTGCAGGAGACAGCATTTCTGTGTCATACCCTTCCATAATCACTGGCAGAGGTCGTTTCACTTTTATTTCACACTAACACAAAATAAAACAACTGTCATCTAAAGGAGAGGCAGCAATAGCATTTTTCTGTTTACTTGCTTTTAGAGGTTTTGTTGATCCTTTTTTTTTTGTTCAGTAAAAGCCTTAAAATATAAGCATCTTATTACCGGATATCTTTGCTCTCTAAGGTGATGTACGTGCCATCATAAAGATCTAGGTCCCCCAAGGGCACCTTGGCTTTAATGCAGTCCGGATCCTCTTTATTATGCCTTTGTTCCAGCCCTGTGTCTCTGTCCTCGTTTTCCTCTATATGAATCTTTTGAGCAACTAACTGTTTCTGTAGGAATAAAACAAAAAGAAGAATGTGTACACATGAAAACAAACTCTACAGATGCTACGAGTTGAACAGTCCAACTTTTTCCTTAAAGTCCATTTGAAGAAGATCTAAAAGCTCTCTTTAAATTTTGGGAATATTTTTCTGTATTTTATAACATTTGTAGGACATTTTTTAATTTAGATGGAATATAAATATTTTCATAAGAGATACACAACTTGAACAGGACATTATCTCTCCTGCTGTACCTAAAAGGAGGGCTAATAGCATTTCAAATTTATGGTAGGCCATTCAGAAAAGGAAGAAATAGTTGTTAACAGTACATCAACTTTTCAACTGAGCCTTCTTCAGTTTAAGAGCTCATGGAAATAATAGAGATTTCAAACAAAATTAACTTCTTAGTCATTCAGCATGCTAAGTACAACTGAGGTGGCAGGTTAATGCAAGAATTGAGACTAATTTATATAGATTAGCTTATGATGTGCCTTAGGAGCTACCTGTTGCCCCATAAAGCTCATAGGTATTAATTGGCAAAAGTGGTGAATAGACTAATGATCTGTCACAGCACAGTAAGTTGTATTTCAGTCTCACTACATCTGTAAATTGCAAACTCATTAAATATCATCAGGTTTTGTATGTGTGATATAAGAAAATTTGCATTTTTAATTAAAGCCATAATTACACAATACTATGCAATACCAGAGACATATACAGTAGTAGCAGCTTGTAGATCTTAACGGTAACTCCTGCTGAAAGTCATCTGTGTGCCACAAATCGTAGATTAGTAATTTCCAAGCCCATAACCCATGTCCTGAAAAGCTTGTGTGTTCCATCCACAGGTAAAATGCCCATTACCACAAAAATGAGTATACCTTGAAGAGAAAGGCTGGCTGAATACAATCACATAATAGGCAGTCTTACTTTTTTCTCCTCCCTTCCACTTCTCCCATTCACCTAAAGCTACCTCTGGTGCTTCATCTAACTTCCCAGTCAGCTAGTTAGGTTAATCTGACAAAACCAAAGCTGACACAGAGAAAGGAGTGCATAGGCAGAAGAAAAGCTGTGGCCTGTTCACTTGCCCAGCCCATGCTGTATTTAAACTTTACCAGTTCGAAGTTCATTAAAGACCTTTTCAGAAGGGTGTTCTCAGACCATTTTTCAACAATAAATGGGCTTGAAGAAAAACAAGTGACATTCTCTGTACTCTTCTGGAATACAGCAACAGAATCCAGTGCATAAATTAATCTAGTAAAAATGTCAGGATTTATGGATAACAACAGAGAACGGTACAACTGATAACCTGGACAATAATAACCTGTTGAGCAAACTAATTCTTGAGATCTAAAGAATTATTCATCCTTTCACTCAAGCAGAACTATGCACACAATAACTTCCATTCCCCATCTAAAGCTATCACTAAAAAGTCTATGGAAAAAAATCAGTATTTCATAAATCAGTTAGTACTTAACATTAATGCTTTACCTCCAGTTCTTTGAGGTAGTTAACGGTTGTTTCTTGTCTCATTAGTATTACCAAATCGTGTGGGTTCCTCAAGTTCATTGGTGAATCCACCTGCAAGATATTTCAACAGCCCATCATGTAAGACGTTCTCCTAAAAAGATTGATTTTAAAAGGTAAGATGTTCATTCAACTACAGTTTGTCTGTTCAGAGGTTTTCTGTTCATTCAGCATAATATGTCCATAACTTAAATCTGTACTTCAAACAGCACTGTTATTTCAGAATCCAATCCAATTCAAACCAGGCTTTAATTTTAAGCCTATTTTAGTTTATTCAGGTACATAACTTCTAACCATAAGAGGCAAGCAAACTTCTCATAACATATGTTACTAAGAGTACCTGTTTCCATCCCTGGCAGTGCTCAAGGCCAGGCTGGACAGAGCCTTGGGTGACACGGTTTAGTGTGAGGTGTCCCTGCCCATGGCAGGGGACTTGGAACTAATCTTAAGGTCCTTTCCAACACTAACTATTCTATGATTCTATGATTCTACCTACTGCTATAATTCTAGATACCAAGTACCCCCAATGATCCAGAGAAGCACAGAAAATACTGTATCAGTATAGATACCATATTGATGTTGTTATTGAAGTATTAAAGCCTACAGCATTTTACTTGCATATATTTATATTTCAATATACATATTGGAATGCACACATTTCAGTACATGTTTCATATTTCCTCCTGTGGGCCCCACCTCACTTTGAACTGGTTGCACACAAACTCAGTTATGTACTGAATGTAGCACTTTTTACACCTCATTTGCTAGGGAGGCTACTGCGGTATGTACAAGTGAATGAGATATGAATTTGAAAAGAAAACAAGGGAAAGTTTTACTGTGCACTTACAGCCCATTCTTAAATTGTACTGCTTGCATGATACTACACAAACCACTGGGAGCAAAGTCAAGCTTCAGCTCTACTTTCAGTTACAAACTGCATCTCAGGAGCAATTTTTTGTGGAACGTTATGCAGGCATCACTATTTATAAAGCTTTATTCTGAAAGATGAAGGAACATGGTTTATCATTCATTCAGAAACAGAACAATGTTCAGGGGCAGCTTCTGTTTTGAACTTCTGATACAACAGTCACATGAGAGTTAGATCTGAATTTAGGGTTTGGGAATTTGGAGTGGGATGTTACCAATCCAGCATGCACCAGCTGATAGAAAATCTATGCAACAAGTACCAAATTCATATCAACTATGACCTGGCAGCAGCAATCGAAGTGACAACAAACAGCAATGTCACTGAACTAGTTCATATAGTTATGGCAATCCACCAGGAAACCATTTCAAGTTAAAGAGTGTGCATGGTATTTTATTTTAATCTTCAGATTTTCACTTCTGGATCTGACCTCAGTTTATCACCAGCAAATGATACATGATAGTAATGATAGTAATGACAGTAACATTTTCTACTGATAGTAAAACCCTTCAACCTAGTAGAAAGTTAATATTTCTATAATTCTATTACTATATAATTTCATTAGTTCATGTTTATATGGCGGTGTTAAAGGCCAGGTTGGACAGAGCTTTGGGTGACATGGTTTAGTGTGAGGTGTCCCTGCCCATGGCAGGGGGTTGGAACTGGATGATCTTAAGGTCCTTTCCAACCCAAACCATTCTATGATTCTACTACTAAATAACCTTAGCAGTGTGTAAATAAAATCTTTAAAACCAAAACTTTACTACTAAATCCAACCTTATATTTATTTACATCTGATTTTTTTTTCTCACTCTGAAAGCTTAAGATTTCCATGGCAAGAAACTTTGACAGTAAAGGCTATTATTAGCTCCATTTTAGGTGCAATAATTGCATTTGAATGGAAAAGATAAGCAACTACACTGGACAATCACGCAAGGTTTGCAAAGGCAACTTGAGCCAGCATATCCAATGCATTCAGAGCACTTTCGACAGCTTGTAAAAGTGAGGTGAATATATTGTATCTGTCCTCATACTCTTCAGTTTATACATTTACAATATAAAGACATCACAGAATGAGAACTGAGCAAATAAAAAGCATTCACAGCTATAAGAAAATGCTATATAACACAAATAGACACAAAGGAAACAGATTCTTAATTGAAAACCACAGGAGATCTTAAGATAACATGCTGGCAAATGGAGAAAACAATGCCAACTTGGCCTTCAACAGGCATGAGTTTGGAGGATGATTGTGCTTAAACTTAAGAACTTCATGGCATTTAAATGCCACAGAAAAATGGACTCAGTCAGAGATCAATGTGATCAGACCAAAGCCATTTATTACAAGGCGTCTAACCTTTTTATACTATTGTCTGCATCTGCTTACAATAGCATGCTGTACTATAATTGGATACATATACAATAGCTAGCTGTATTAATTCAATAGCTTGCTGATTTATAATTGGATACTTAGTGTATTATATTTGGATACATGTACAATAACTTGCTATATTAGTGGATACATAATCAGTGGCTTGCAGTATTAAGATTGGATACATATACAATGAAGCACACAGCAACTAGTTACAATTGGTTAAATTAAGCTTATGAGAACCTAGCCTTTAAAGCTTACTAACAGTTCACTATTGTGTCTTAGCATATTTCAGTTTCTTCTCATCTTGCTTGTACTGTTACTTTTGCTTCTTTACCCATGGCTTTCTTCATCCTCAGCTAATGTCGAGCTCCACATAGGCACTTGCTGACTTGGGAACATGGCTGTTCTTTGCTAAAAAACCCATCCACATTTAAAGTGCAATTTCCTGAACTGTTTAAATTGATCCAAAAGGGAAAATGAGCCAAGCAGGGAAATTCTCCCTTTTCCTACTACCTGTAATCCTATAGCTCCACAGAGAAACAGACCAGCTGAAAAATAACAGATCAAACAATTACTTTTCAGCCACATCAGCAGATGAGACTGAACTGGACTCAGGTGCACCCTTCATCACCCTCCTCTCTATAGCAAGAGCCATGTGGCTCATGAACTGCAACCTGTTCCTCTCATCCAGCCAGCAATGCTGTCAAGACTTGTGGTCCATTATTCACCACTTACAACATCCCTCCCCAGATTAAACACATTTTCTTTTACAGTGCCAGCCATTTCCACAGCTGGAAGATGGTAAAGCTGACCTACAGAGTTGTGGCGAGTACCAGTACTACATTTGCCATCAAGAAATGCACTAGTCCAAATAAAACTAATTTGATGGATACTTGGAAACTGTTCTGGATTACATACCTTCCTTCCCACAAGAAAAATACTCTAAGGCCTCTTGATTTTAGAAGATACTGATTTCATTCAGTCTCATGTCATGCTTTTGCTCCTACAGACACTCCCAACTTCTACTTAATAGTCATTCAGAGACTGATCAGGTTGTGGAAATGCCTTCAGTTTCAAGAAAGTACCTAAACAAAACAAGAAGCAGCTGGTTTCATCAAAGTAGTTTTGCATCTTCATGGCATCCACTGCAGAAAGCACTTCTTTGGACAGAAACAGTAAGCACCATGAATGGTACTGGCTCATGTTGAGGAAAGAGCATATTATACATACAACTGCATAAGATGTTATGGTAAAAGTGCATATTCATCAGCTCATTGCTATAGTCCTGGGACTGATGGGATGAATTAAGGTTCATATTTGACCTGAGCACTGCTGAAGATGTGCCTGGTACAGCATCTGCATTTAAAGTCAGCTTTTATACAATTAACTAGTAAGGAAAACAGCACAAAACTTGGCTCTGGAAACTACCATAGGTCTCACTTCAGTTAAAACCTTATTAGAGGGCAGGTGTTATTTCAACACTGTAAGAGCTAGAATCAAATATCAAGGTGTTCTCAGATGCTTCTTTTTACCTTAGGATTGAATCTACTGCCAGGCAGGACTTGGTCTCACTTTAGAGTGTTATGCCCTCTTCCCTGCCACACAGAAGGCTGCAGATACACACACGTAAAGTGTTAAAAAACACTTCGTATTTGATGCTTCCTGTCACATTTCAGACAAGAGCTGGGGATGCTACCATAAATTCAAATTGCATTAGAAACGGCAGCTTCATTTTCATGGCAATGGCCTACTACAGATTCTTCACCCTTTGTAGAATTATTGAATAATTTGGATTGGAAAAGATCTTAAGATCATCCAGTTCCAGCCCCCCTGCCATGGGCAGGGACACCCCACACTAAACCATGTCACCCAAGGCTCTGTCCAACCTGGCCTTGAACACTGCCAGGGATGGAGCATTCACTACACCCTTTGGGAAACCAGTTCCATGCAAAGTCTGTTGCGCCTCATCATCGGATCAGGGAAGAGAAACTCGGATGGATGTTGTGATTTAGCTCACCTTTTGCAAAACGTAAGCAACTCCCTGTAAGGCTCTGCTGGGATGAAGCAGAACAGATGTCAACCTGCACAGCACCTACAGCTTCATGGTGATGACAGTAGAGAAGCCTGCACCACAACAGATGCTTGTTCTGACTAACTCAAAGCATTAGGGTGATGCCAAATCACCACATTCATTTACTCTTCCTCCAAACTGCTAAAATGGTGACATTCAAGATGAAGTGCTTGAAATACAAGAATCTGACTTCAATTCAAACACAGTAAACAGGGAAAAAAACAGTGCTAAAAAGCTTTCCTTGAACCCCTGGAGGCTCTTACAGCTACACTGCAAAAAGCCTGCCAGCAAACCACTTCTAGAATAAGTGTTCTCTGTTCAACTTTTCCCAAAGGTGAAAGTTTCCTTATAAAGCACAGTTCAAATTTATTCACCATCACAAAGTACACCAAGAACCTGACTCAGCAAGAAACACACAGGATTTGTGTAACAAAATAGCCCAAGACATCAGAGTTGAATCAAACCATGAAGTTTTGGAGCACCTCCTGTGTTACGTGCATATATCAAAGTCATTGCATAACTACACTCATGTAAGTTTTGCCAAACTTTTTGGCATATTTTCCCCCACAATTCTGTTATAAATGAGGGCCAATGAATGCCTCAGTCAACTATTTGTAGGTAGGACAACTTCTTTTTAAAGTACTGCGGAAATCCCACTGTTAACCAAGTCACGGGAGCACCAAAATTCAGTGCTTCTGCATGTCGTAAAGCATACTACTACATGCAGAAGGTAGATTATGACAGAAAGAAGCTGGAAAAGATACTATATCAAATGATAATGTACAGCTAAATGGCTCCTCGTAGTTCTTTTATAGACTTACTTCACAGGTAGTGGATCTTCTGTCACCATGCTTGGAAAATTAAGGCAATTCCCACTCAAATAGGCTGGAACTGCTGCAGTCTCAAATGGAAGTGAAGCATCTAAAACCTGATGTTTGCTTTTGGGTATATTCTTGCTGTCTTGAGATACTCTATATTCCAACACAGCACTCCTGAAAAAGCTACCAAAAAATCTGTATATGTTGCAGTGCAAGACAAGCGTTGGCTTATCCAAATGATGAACAGGGAGTGTCAGAAGATACTTGTTTCAAGGGATGTCAATGAAAACTTCACACAAAAGAACAATGTGGAATTGAGTTTTTTATAAGTATTGAGCCATTTCAAAGCTTACAGCTGCAGAATCTGTTAACAAACAGCATTAGGTGTTTAGATATTATTTAGAGTAGCTGCACTATAGGAAAAAAAGAAGCTTTAAACACTTGCAGCACTTCAATCCTAAAACCTAACCAAGTTGCAGTACTATTTGAACAGGTGTGCTCAACTGAGATCACTTTCACAGGAAAACAAGACTTTATTTGTAAAACCACTTGTCTGCAATGTCTATTTGGTCATACTTAAGCGTACAAAACCTCTCACTGATGTTTATATTCTAAAGTACCAAAACAAATGGCAGCTATACACACTGTTGAATCAAACAAGAAATGGAGAGATCACTAATATAGAATCATAGAGTAGTTAGGGTTAGGAAGGACCTTGAGATCATCTAGTTCCAACCCCCCTGCTATGGGCAGGGACACCTCACACTAAACCATGTCACCCAACGCTTCATCCAACCTGGCCTTGAACACAGCCAAGGATGGAGCACTCACAACTTCCTTGGGCAACCCATTCCAGTGCCTCATCACCCTCACAGTAAAGAATTTCTTCCTTAGATCCAATCTAAACCTCCTCTGTTAAAGTTTAAACCTGTTACCCCTTCTCCTGTCACTACAGTCCCTAATGAAGAGTCCCTCCCCAGCATCCTTATAGCCCACCTCACAAGCGTGTCAAGGTCCCTCTGGATGGCATTCCTTCCCTCCAGCGGATCCACCCAACCACACAGCTTGGTGTCACCGGCAAACTTGCTGAGGACGCACTCAACCCCACTGTCCATGTCAGCAACAAAGATGTGGAACAAGACCTGTCCCTGAGGGACACCACTCATCACTGGCCTCCAGCCCACCTATCAAATTGATGTCTCTCCAATTTAGAGACAAGGATGTCGTGTGGGACAGTGTCAAACGCTTTGCACAAGTCCAGGTAGATGACGTCAACTGCTCTACCCCTGTCCATCAGTTCTGTAGCCCCATCGTAGAAAGCCACCAAATTGGTCAGGCAGGATTTGCCCTTACTGAGGCCATGCTGGCTGCCACCAAGCACCTCGTTGTTTTTCATGTGCCTTAGCATGCCTGCCAGGAGAACGTGCTCCAAGATGTTGCCAGGCACAGAGGTGAGACTGACTGCTCTGTAATTCCCCGGGTCATCCATTTTCCCCTTCTTGAAAATGGGGGTTGTATTTCCCTTTTTCCAGCCATCGGGAACTTCACCTGATTGCCATGACTTCTCAAACGTGATGGCCAGTGGCTTAGCAACTTCACTCACCAGCTCCTTCAGGACCCGCGGATGGATTTCATATACATCAGTAATGAACAACTACTTGTTTTCATAAGGACAGACTGATTCCTGCTGCTTGCTCCCTGCCAAATCCTAAAAATATTGTGTTCTAAAGTTGAAAATACAGAAAAGGAACACCACTAATTAAAGCTACAAGACACCTATAAAAGGTCAACCCTGAGCAGTGATTTCTTCAGCAAATGGAACAGCAGAAAACCCATTAGTTTTTTTCTGGTTAAACTTTAAGGGAAATTACTTTATCCAGTGAAGTTTTTTTAGGGCAGGCACTTTATGCCAGGGTTCTTATTTCCTCACTGGAACAGGTAGTAATTAGGTAGGGATTCAGCTTTAAATGTTAAAAGAAGTGTTCAGCTACATGAAGTAACAGTGGATTTCAGAGCCTTGCTAACTTTGCTCTTTTGGGCTTTGATAGTGGCCTTCATGCCAACATGCTAGGGCCACTTCCACATTATCCTTGTTCTGTGAAGCTCACAATATGGGGAAGCCATGGCAGGTACCAACCACAGCCTCTACCACAAATTAATCAGTTTTGAGCAGTTCATTTGTTTTGAGCAGTTTTGAGCAGTTCATTTGTATCATCTTGTCAGTTTGTCCTACCCTTCTCTGAAAAGACACTGAAAACAGGATGAGAGGCCAAGGAAATCAATGTGTGAAGATGCTAAGATGAACAGGATTTGGGAGCCACCCTGTGCCCAGGGGACACAGGTTATACAGAAACACCAGGAGTGAAGGAGTAATCAATTCATTATTGGGTTTAAACTGATACAGGGGAAGTTCAGATTAGATATAAGGAAGAAGCTCTTCCCTGTGAGGGTGGTGAGGCACTGGAATGGGTTGCCCAGGGAAGTTGTGAATGCTCCATCCCTGGCAGTGTTCAAGGCCAGGTTGGACAGAGCCTTGGGTGACATGGTTTAGTGTGAGGTGTCCCTGCCCATGGCAGGGGGGTTGGAACTGGATGATCTTAAGGTCCTTTCCAACCACAACCATTCTATGATTCTATAACATGGTGCTACCACCCACTGCTGGGGCCTTCTGGGCTTACACACTGAACCACCTTGGCATATATTACTATGCAAAGTTAAATCCAGATGGTTTTGTATAAAAGCTTTGCTGTCAGCATACAAAACCTGGCATAGACTGCAGCAGGCACGAGGGGCAGGGCACCAACAGCCTTATTTCAGCCACTCTTCAGTTCTGCCTCTTTGCTCCTCCGCCTCAGATGCAAATCATTCACTTCTGAGCTGAGAAAAGTGAAATCCACTTCCCCACTGCTGCCCCAAAGAACAACACATTTGCATTTCTGACTGCCCTCCACACACAGGCTACCGCAAGACCTATTTTCATCAAATTCAGGTCTAGCTATGACCTTCACAGTGATACAGAAAGATAGAGGCTGCGGTCCCCTGTGAGCCGGCAGGTTCTAGGTCAGCAACACTGCACTGGGGACAAGGACGCTGAGTGTCTCAGCCAGTCACTACACAAGATTTTCAGGTTCCAGCTTTTCAAACATTGTTAAGAAAAAGCAGAAAATTTAAAGTAAAGGAAGTTTTTAAAATGATTGTTTTTCACACCAGAGGAAGGCCTAAATCCCACAGTCTTTTGGTGTCAACTGGCAAGGTTTAAAACAAGTTTCCGCTTTTGCGAGGACAAGCTGACCTATGCTTCAAAACCATCATGCTTCAGCTTGTCACCCTGGGGTTGGATGACAGCTAATGGACTGCAGCAGATTCACACCAGCCTCCACCCCAGGTCTGTTTGCAGTCACTCATAAAGAGGCACTGGTAACAGTTTTGGGGAAGGCATGCTACCACCTTACACACTTCAGTAAGAACGAACTATGTGGGTTTTTTTGTTTGGTAGGGGTTGTTTTGTTTAGCAGATAACAGACTCAGAAGGATAAGAAATGCAGTGAATAAAGAGGTCATACACCCAAGCAAACTAACCCTCAGAGAAAGCGCAAAGCAAACATCCAGCTGTCATTGTCAAGATAGGTCTGAGTGACTACTTCATATAACACAGAAGATGCTTTTGTACTGAGCAAATAGCTTTTTATTTGGCTGCAATTGATTTTCATCTTCCCTTGGGCTTGGATGGTTGCTTTTCCTATAGTCTTCAGCATATGGACCACTGCTTTCATCTCAACCTGTTTGCATACACACACAGTCAGACGACAGACACCAGTAATGCAATAACCAACTCTGAAGCCATCCATGAACCATGTTGCCTTGCTGCAACTTGAGGCACACTTGCATTCAAATCCACAACCAATCAAACAACTGTTAGGTAATATCTCCCCTCTGTATTTATACTAAGCCAGAATTAAGCAAACTACTGCACTACATGAAATTCAGATGCCTTCTGAGCCCTGAACAGGCCAACAAGTACTGCTTGTTCACCCTCTTCTCCAGATCATTTCTAACAAACTTCAAGACACACAACAGCACACTATAAACAAAACTACTTTTTGCCAACTCAGATTCCTTGCCAGAGGCTCTCTGCTCCTGGCAGCACTTCCCCAGTCCTGCTCTGGACCATCTCCCTGGGAGGCTTCTTTGCTTCTTTTAGTTCGGTTACTCGGAACGAACTTCTTCAGCAGTTATATTAGTCCACATAAAGACAGTCCTTTAAGTCCCTGAAAGCTTGCTTGGCTTTAATTGCCTTCATCAAGGGCTCTTTAGAAAGACCCCACCACAGCTCTGCTATGTCAGGTCTCTGAGAGATGACAGCAGTTGGTCCCCATCAGTAGAGCCATGAATAACTACTGAAATTGTTTCCTGCATTGCATTTAATCTGTCAACTCTTCATCCTCTCCATGAACGAGTTTTTCTCTCCCTTTGAAGTACACTTGTATTTCTGTGGCTTCCCTACTGGCAGGCAAGCTCTGACTAAAATCAGTTATATATTAGCCTGAACTTTATACCCCAAGTTGTGAAATGACAAGGTTTATAAACATGTGCACTGAACAGATATAATCTCATTAAAGACAGGCAATTACTCAGCCCCTGGCTTTGCAGGAACACACATCCAACGGTGGACTCAGACTAAAATTAAAATACAAACTGATCCAGAGAATGATGTATCTGACCTGAAAACAGGCTACTAGAGCAGCAGATACAGCTTGATGGCTTTTCCCTTCATGGCTTACTGAGACAATGAAATGTTACATGCGCTGCTGGGAATTAGTTTGTTTCATCATTCAGAAATGCTCACTAGAAACCGGAACAGCAGGGCCTACTTAGCAAGCGCTCCCATTTACTAGATGAGATGTTGCTGATATATGGAGAATTGTTCAGTTTGCATTCATTTTGCCATCCCCGTCAGGTTGTTAACAGCACTAGGAACTGCAGTGAGAGTCTCAGGGTACTGCTAGTGGTCTTATGGCACAGGAAAATCAATCTCACTTGAATGTAGTCTCATATTAAAGGCTCATACCCTTGCTGTGCTACAAGGAGAAACAGCTAACAGAGATTTTACAGCAATAACATAAACCCTTCTTCCCCCAGATATTCCATTTTGTATATTGACCATGATTTGTAACTTCTGCTTTCAGCATCCCATCCATAGCACACTTTGGTAACACAGAAATGAAGGCTCACGGTAGCAAACTAAAAGTTACAGGGCTATCACTTGTTACTGCTGCTTATCTGGACATCCACAGCTAGTGGCTCATTTAGCAGGGGGAACGTTTGGGTCTCACTAGCACTTAAGTTTTGCCTACTGAATGAATGGGCTTCATTCAGATGAAGTGAGGTAGCTCACATGAAGATTAACCCTGTCCCTCTGTAAAAATGGTGACACTCTTTAAAAATGAGTTTCAAACTGTTTGAGAATGGTACTATTTCCAAGATTAATACAGATGCTACTTAGCACCACCACACTCAGCCACCAGACAGGATCAGCTACTTTCAGTTAGAGACTGCTGGGCTAGAAGTGTTGTGATCAACCGTGCAAAGTCCAAAAGGGGCTGATCACCAGCAGCATTCTCAGGGATCAATACTAGGATCAACACTAATGTCTTTATTAATGACAGGAGGAAAAGAACCTCAGCAAGCTTGGTGCCCTCTGCAAACATAGGGTGAAGGATAGCCATGGTGGAACCTCATGAAGTCAACAGCAGGCGCAAACCCAGTGCCTGGGATGCAATAGCCCCATGGAGCAGGACAGACTGGGCTGAACAGAAAGGAGCTTTGCAGAAAAGGATGTTTGGGCTCCAGTGGGGAAAAAGGTGGCAATGAGCCAGCAGTGTTTACCCTTGCACCTGAGGCACCAACTGCATCCTGTGCTGCAGCAGCAAGGTTGGAGACAGCAGGGCAAGGGATGTGATTATTCCCCTCCAACATGAGAACGCGCATCCTTCAGGTTTCTGTCCCCCGTTTCAAGGCCAGCAAAGCCCATTTGAGGTGGCATGGAGCACATAATAATACAGGGCATCTGAGAGAAGCAGGCTAGCTCAGCTGCAGGGAGATACTGCTGCTGTTGTCAGCTTCCTAAAGACAGGGTACAGAGAAGATGTATTCTATGTAAACTATTCTATGATTCTATAAGATGAAGCCAGACTCTTCTTGGGGTGTGACAGTGAGTAGCATCAGACATCTGTTGCTACATGGGAAATTCTAACTAGAAAAGATGATGAAGAATTCACACTGCAGGCAGCTGACAACGGGCCAGCCAGGCTGCCAAATCACATCCATGGACACAAAACTCAGGCTGGCAGGGCCCTCAGTGAGCTTTGAAATTCAAACATGGGCTGCTGTGCAAGCACCAAGAACTAGCAGACTGGATCAATACTTGGATGTTCAAAGGAGAAGTCTACAGTACTACAGAAAACCCAATGCAACAATATTTTTCTACAAAAGTAAATTAATTAGAACTAGTAGAAAAGGCAGCAACAAGGGGCATCTCTGATGGGGGCCTACAAAGATACCAGAGAGGGACTCTTCATCAGGGACTGTACTGACAGGACAAGGGATGATGGGTTCAAACTGAAACAGAGGAGATTCAGGTTGAATATAAAGAAGAAGTTCTTTACTGTGAGGGTGGTGAGGCACTGGAATGGGTTGCCCAGGGAAGCTGTGAATGCTCCATCCCTGGCAGTGTTCAAGGCCAGGTTGGACAGAGGCTTGGGTGGCATGGTTTAGCATGAGGTGTCCCTGCTTATGGCAGAGGGGGTGGAACTGGATGGTCTTAAGATCCTTTCCATCCCAAACCATTCTTCAGCTGAGAAGCTGAAACAGCAGACACTGCAGAGAAACACAAGAAGCTGCACAGGCAAAGCGTTCATGAGATAAATGTGGACAAAGTCCCACTGAAAATGCACAAAACAACTGTAAAGAAGGATTGAATGGAGAAGTGTACTGGTAAAAATACAGCTTCTCATGATTAATATAGACTTAAAGATAGTCTGAACAATGAAAGCAAAGGGATGCTCTGCAGGGAAATTTTAGGCTTATGTCTTGTTAATAAGTACCTACGCCTTAGCATTAGGAGATGGATAGCTCAAATATTTGGGAATGTTGTGGTTCTACCAGTAAATTGATAAATCAGTTATGAATCATCCCCCTGCCAATGAATCACAGGCTATCATAAGCTGGAAGGGACACAAGGCTTGAATCCAGCTCCCTGCTCCTCACAGGACTACATAAAACTAAACCATAAAAATAAGAGCATTGCCAGGACACTGCTCTAACTCTGACAGGCTTGGTGCTGTGAGCACTTCTATGGGGAGCCTGTTCAGTGACCATCATCCTCCCAGTGAAGAGTCTGTTCCTAATGTCCAGTCTGAACTTCCCCTGGTGCAGCTTCATTCCATTTCCTCATGTCCTATTGCTGGTCACCAAGAGAAGAGATCAGCACCTTCTCCTCCACTGCCTCCCTTGAGGAAGATGAGGTCACCCTTCAGCCTTCTCTTCTCCAAGCTGAACTACCCAAGTGACCCACTTCTCAGAAGTCTTATCCTGAGGGCCCTTCACCATCCTGGTCACCTCTGGACACAGCCCATTCAGTCTGATGTCCTTACACTGAGGAGCCCTAAACTGCATACAATAGTCAAGGTGGGGCTGCACTAGTGCAGTATAGAGTGGAACAATTCCTTCCTATTGCTGGATAACAGAGGTTTGTTGCTGTTGGGGTTGCTGCTGACTACTGACCCACAATTACATTTTGGCTTTTATAACAACATCCAAGTCCACTCCAGAAAATGCCCACTCTTCTCCATTGCCCCAAAAACAAGTAAGTGGAGAAAATACAATTCAGAGGTGTTCTGCAGGGATGGCAATGGCAATAACCACAGATTTTTAAGTACCATTTCCACAAAAGGTACAGAAGTGACAGTAACAGAGGCTGAAATACATCTTGTTATACAAAACTCACTGGCAAATTAGCAGCTTTACATCCCAGCTACTGAAGAATCCCTCACATTCCAAGTAACACCATATTTATAATTTGAGTTCCCTTGCTGGAAACGGATGGATTGATTCTGACCATACAGGCAAGCGGAGTTATTCCACAAATATTTTACCACTTCGCCTATAAGCCTTGAGAGCTTTATACACAAAACATTGGAATGCCTCTGCTTATAAAGCACTGGTAACTGTAATAGAACAGGTTACTGCATAGCAATGATACAGTGGAAGCTTCGACGTACATCCACAGTTAACTAACATCATAAAATGCCATCAATACTGAATTCAGCTAATCAGTTTTTCAAGCAGTTTTCAGCTAATCAGATTTTTCCCAGTCACAGCTGCTTTTCATGCAATAATCAAAACCCACATGCAACCCAAATTTGATAATACACGGTCAATACAGAGAGATGCTTCCAGACCATTACCATATGCTCTCACCACTTCCCAGTGAGGAAAGGAGGTGAGATTGTGCTGTCATTCATTCATTTCTGATTAACCACGGTGAGAGCCAGGTCCAGACAGCTGTAGCCTCAAGTGCCTGGGAACCATAAAGCCAAAAGAGGCTATCTGCAGACACAGCCAGTTCCACCCTAATGCTTTCTGACAGGCGACTCGACCAAAGGTTCTCACCCACGGAAAGTGATGTTAACAGGCACCCATCTCTGGTTTTACGAGGGGGACTGCTGCTTGCTACAGCGACTCTGCCGTAGAGAAGAACAGCTCTGGCAGTTCTGCTTCAGAACCGAAGCAGATCTGACATGAAAGTGGATTCCTGGTGCTGTTCCCCTTGCAACAAAGCGGGAGCAAAGCATGCAAGCCCCAACACAAGAAACATACCGGCTCTTTCAGCCGGTTACTGCACATGAGGCATAGCCCGGTGTCTAAACAAGCCGTTCTGACTAACCCCTCTCCTCTTCACTCCCAAAGGCACAGACCAGCCGGGACAGACTCATCCTTGCGGGACCAAAGCAGGACCCCGGCTCCGCGCTTACTCAGCGGCCTAACGAGCCGGAGGCTCCGCGGAGGCTGCAGGTGAGCACCGCAGCTTGCAACATGGTTCCAGCTAAGACCCACCTCCGGCTCGCCCGGACCCGCCAGCCACCGCCTCACCCCGGGGCTCCCGCAACTCCGAGCCACGTTTCCCGAGCGGCGCTGGCTCCCTGGGGCAGGACCCCCGTGCGGGGCCGCCCTCCACCGCCGCCCGGGAGGCTGCAGCGGCTCCCACACAAGCACCGCTTCGCACCAGGTCCCGTCCCGCGGCAGCACCGCTCCGGCCAGGCGCAGGACTGCGGGGTGGACGGCACCGCAGAGAGGGACTCTCCCAGCTGCAGCGCAGCTCCTTGTGCCCCGCTCACCTGCTGCTGGATCTTCCCGTCCTCGGTGACCACCCAGTGCGTGGTGGCAGCGGTGGGCCGCGTTCCCGAGGCCAGCAGCGAGCACAGCCCCAGGGCCCAGCCGGAGAAGACCCACGCCCGCCCCAGCCCGCCCCGCCCGGGGGCTCCTGCCGCCGCCATCTTCCCCAATCCCGGCCCGCCCGCTCCACCCGGAACCGGAATCGCCGCCGCCGCCATTTTGGGAGGGGAGGGCGGTGCCGCCGTTCTCGAGGGATGGGGATGGCCTTGGGGCGGCCGCGGCTATCCCTCCATCAGCAGGCGCCGGGAGTCTCCGGCTGGGTTGCGGTAGCACCAGGCACCGGTGCGGGGGTCCGTATGGCAGCAACGCGTATGTACTGCTCCGCGCGGGACTGAGCGCTGTCTGGTAACGCCGAGTCCGGTTAGTGAGCCTTCTTGCATTTCAAACGGGCAGAGCCGTTGTCGGGAGTTCTTGTGCAAACGAGCAGAGTTTTCATTAAAAACCCATTAATTTCTATCTAGTGCACGCCGAAACGTTTGTCACGACAGCCTGAGGAAACAGCAAACGGAACTGTGCCGGCGGCTGTTGGCAGTGCCTGCTCACCGAGGAGCAAGGTGACGGTAGCTCAGAATCACTCCTGATGCTTACAGTTTATCAGATAAACTCTCCGTTTCCTATGCCAGTTAACAGTAAATACGAACCCAGGAGCACCAGTCTCCTTACCCAGCCCTGAGTGAGCTCTAAAAGCTACCACATTCGAGTGTTGGGACTGTCTGACCATTCGAAGTTGGGAAGCAAGCTGCAAACAGTGCTTTCCAGAAAACTTTCCAGAGCTTGGAACACACTAACATTTGACATATACCTGTATATAACATATATAGCATATATAATATATAAACCTATAAATACAAACAAGGAAAAATGCTTACAAATGGGATCACGACGACTCAACTAATGCAAGGCATTCAGCTGTCTTTCAGGATAAAGAACATATTCCCACAGTAGTTCTTCACTGATGCCAGTGTTCATATTGTGCATATTACAGATGTCACCTAAAAGACCCCCCAAAAAAACCCACCATGGCTGCTGCTCCAATCCACTCTTCCTCTACTGTAAGATACTAACAGATTTTACTGCACTGTCAACATCTAGGAGATAAAGACAATGAATGACTCCTTTTCACATGATAATTCCTATATAAGATCTATGACATACAGCTTTTACTAAATACTACTCAGAATTTTGCATTTAAAAGTTACAATCATAGAATGGTTTGGGTTGGAAAGAGCCTTAAAGTCACCTAGAGCCAACCCCCTGCCATGGGCAGGGACACCACACAGTAAACCGTGTCACCCAAGACAACCCAAGTTGAATTGCTTAACAGCAAGATTACATTATCTGTTTCAACTAAGAGCTACTCATTAGTGGCAAACTTCTATAGCAATCTAAGGAGTAAGGCACTAGAACAAGGTAGCACAGGACCCTTTTACTAAGCCAACACAAAATGCTGCAGAGTAACTGTAGAAACAGTGAGCCAAACAAAATTACAAAATGAATTTATTCCAAAAGCATAAGGGAACATGTACAATTCAACAGGATGGTAAACAGGTGTCTCCACAAGAGATTAAGTATGAAACTGGGAGGAGGCCACAAGAACTTTGCACATCAACTCTGAAAACAGGAGTTCCCTAAAGAAGACTCACTCAAAATTCTAGGAAGGAAGCTGCTAGTACCTGGTTATTAGTCTAAATACAAGCTATGTTTCAGCTTTGAGATTACAGTTTTAAAGCCCTTCAAAACACAAATTACAGCCACAAGTGCAAAATGTATTGTTTTCCCCAGTGGAAGCTTATTACCAATCTAGTGCTTATTTTCAGAGTGATATTTTGACCTCACGAATTTGTCCTCAAAAGCTTTTTGCCAAGTTTGTTGGTTTTAGTGACAAATCTTGAGTTTAGCACCTGGCATGTAATCAGAAACAGTCAGCTCACATGTCTTGGAATGTCCAAAGTTTCCTGCCACCTGCTCCAGAATTAAGCAAAACCAGACTTCTAATTCAGCTTCAATGTCTCTTAACTTTGTCATATTTCTGGTACTCTGGCCTTCTGACTGTAGTGATAAATACCAAAGACTATTAAGGAAGACACCCGATTCAGATTCACAAGCTAATACAAATGGAACTAGGTAGGGAAACATCATTTTCAGGCATTTGTTTGTGGATATCAAATGGCTGGACAAAAGAAAAGAGTAAGGAATAATCTTCATTCTTCTAAAGTCTAAGCTATTTTACATCAACACACCCTGGAACACTTACTAAAATCCTTTTCCTCTGTCTCAACTTCTTTTTACTATCTGCTAAATTCCTTTACAATGCTGAATGACCTGAGAAGTAAAAGTTAGAGTGGTGAGAATAAAAAAAAAAACAACCCAAAAGCATTGTGCTCTTACATTGTATTTTCTGGGTGTACACCAGTAAATAAGAATCCCAAGTTGCTATGGAAAAAAAGAGTAGCATAGAATTGTTAGCTTTTCCACCTGAATCGAACTACATAGCTGGAATTTTTTCAGTGTTACTCAAAATATGATTTTATTTATATATTTTAAATGCAACTGTATTGTTTTGAAAAAAAATTAGATCAAAAAACCCACAAAACCAAACCAAAACTAAAACCAACCCTCAAGTGCCAACTAATCCAGAAACCTTCAAAACACAGAAAAGAGCCAGGTATTGCTACGGTCCAGCTCCAACCTATGAAGCTTAAGCACTGCATCAGTCTTTACTCATTCCTGTAAGAATTCTAGTCATTTATTGGTTTTCCTGTTCATTGAGTGAAATTTCACGGCATAACTCTATGCTCATATTTATTTTCAACATTAAAAATTAATTTGCAAAACATCACTTTCTGCATTACAATGCACGGAGAAGAGTAAGATGTGCAAACCAAAAGCCACCACAATTTTCCACATCTCTAATTAAAAGGACTGCTTCATGCTACAGGCAAAAGTTGTTGAAAACTTCGTAAAACCAGCATGGATCTCATTCAAGTCAATTGAAAAAAAGAAGGAAATCAAAGCAAATTTAACAGTACTCTTCTCCACATATTGCAAAATGTGGTTATACAGATGAGGAAAGGATTAGTTCAGCTGCTAAGCTTATCTGACATGTATCTCTGTTGCCATGCCTTTCCTATCCATTACTTAATAGATAAATTCAATCATATAGTTTCAGTTATGCACTAGCTAATTTTTAGGTTAATGTACAAACTGTCAAGATGTAGCCTTTGATAAAATTCTACACTCTCTTCCAATTTTGAATCCTGAAGACACTTCAAAAATAAAGAACCCAAAACTGCTAACTGGAAGCATCCAAAAATACAGTTGTAGCTTCACTATGGACAAGTTGTAGTCCGTTAGAAAAGTAGATCATACATACAAAGGTATAAAGAACACTTAAGTCAGTCTCAGTGGAAGGCAGTCCTTGAAGGAAACAGTACTGCAAGCAAACTTGCTGAGCAGCACTTTCGTTTTAGCCCCTGTGGGGCATGGAAGACTTTAACGCTTTCCTCAGTAGATTCTTCCTCGGCTACGATTGCCACGTCCTCCCCAGCCTCTTCCTCGGCCACCCCGGAAACCACCTCTTTGCTCTGAAATAGAAGTCAAAGTTTCTCATGCAAGTTTTGTGCCGTATACAGGTTAAATAGCAATAACTGGAGGCACTGAAGGGCTGACTGAAGCCTCTGAGGTTAATCCTGCTTAAACACCATGAGGTTTCAGAGTTATGCTTTGACGGACAACAGACACCACTACTTCTAAAAGGAGGCCAGGAGATATGGCTTCTATAAATTAAGTGTAGTCCTTTGCATACTGACATTGTGGCAAAAAAACATCCCATTATTTATACTTTGGCCAATCCACTGTCACAGGATTGAAAACTGATCTGTAAGAAACTTCATTAAGTTACTTAGCTCATCCTTCTGTCCAGCAACACCCTGTCTCTGTCTTGAGGTGTTGGTCTGAAGTGATTTGCTCCTAGTGACTTTATAAAGTGATGGAAAACCACAACTTTGCCAGTCTACCTGTCCTTTTCTATCCTTAACATTGAGGTATGAGCAATACAATGATTTTTTTTTTTTTGCTGGGCTGATATCTTAACTATATCTAATAAAAAATCTCAGACGTAAATAGATACTACACAAACTATTTGTGTGTGATGGAAGTTTTTTCCTTTCTCTTCACTAAGAACAATCTGATCACAGCAAAAGCAACCCCAAAACCACTTTGTTAAAGTTCCTTGGGATTTGTTTGATATCAAAATCTTATTTCCCCTCCATGCTTTCTTTTTATGCACAGTCTTAAAATGCAATTCACATTAATCTACAAAGAGAACTATGTGCTTATTTTAAAGAGTACAGAAAGCAAAAGCTGATCAGAGGCCTAAGCACCTCACTAACAAGAAACAGCAGCAAGCAATAGAACATTTTTGGTGGTAAACCTGATTTTTATAACTGTAGGACTACAAGCTTATCTTAAAAGACACACGTGCATCACCTGGAGTCTGCAGTAAGAAATTTGCAATAGATTTCATCTTTTCACTTTGTTTCATATAAAAATCAGTGCTTTGTATCAGTTTTTCAGCCTATGGGCATGGTTGATTTTTAGACTGTTTACCCGACAGAGGCAGGACCAATAGGCCTACAGGGAAGGCAACAAGAACAGGGTGCTGCCATTGTTGGGCCTGTTCATCCAGTCTGCAACTGCTCTCATGCTTTGCCCAGAAATATGACTTGCAGAGAGAAAGAATCACTCTGGAAGCATGAGGACGTAACTGTGTGTATGCACAGTGAACCTGGCAGCTCCTAGGAGTTCTGGATCAGATCTGCAACATCAGCAGTGGCTGTAATAGGAATTCAACACCAGTCCAGTCATATGACATGAGGTGGCCCAGCTCTGCCACTTGCAGCAACTGGTCTGTCCAATGGAACATTTGGGGTGCAAGTGCTGTATGTCGTAACAAAGAACACAACAGTTCAATTACTAACTCTGTGTATTAAAACATGCAAAGGACATAAGTTTATAGGCTGGTAACACTCAAACACTGTAATAAATCAATGAGCTAGAAAGAGCCCATTACACACAAAACCAGATGACAGTACAATCTGATCTCACAAGAATGGGATAGTAACTTGGTTTAATTTGTTTGTTCCCCCCACCCAAGGCACAACTGTCACTACACAAAGCTTTTTCCAAGCTGCCTAACTTACCATAAGAAAAACTACCCAGGTTACTGCTGTATTTTCCACTGGGAGGATTATATATTTGCCTGGCATCCCTTTTTGGTCCTGCCGAAGCTTTCTTTGGGGGTGAACTTGAAGTTGTATCTTCACTTGTTCTTTTTTGACTAACAGAAGAAAACAAAACCAGATCGTTATACTCCTGTAGTGACAAGTACAGCAATAGCAGTTCAGCCTGAAAGCTAAACCACTGAAGTTAGAAGCAGCTAATGAATATGCCCTGAATAACAGTTCAAAAGATGAAACAGATAGTCTCAGGTGATTTGGTTTATCATATCCCTAACAGAAGAATAAGATTATCACTCCACAACCGTAACTCCTTCCAGGATGAATGTTACTTTAGATTGTGAAACTTTTAGCTCACATGTTATGGATTACATATATATATATATATATATATATATAGCTTTGGATCTTTATTTTGTAAACAGCAAAAATTAACACCACTGTTCTCATTCTTTTAATGAAAAACTCTCACCTTGCATCTGCCTTCTGCACTGGTTTCCAGGACAGTGTAACTGTACTTTTGTAGGAAGGAGGAATGTGGAAGAGATCCTATGGAGGTAAAATCAGACAGTTTATTCGACAGTTAAATTCACATCAACGGCACTTCAAAACTGTAGCTACCTACTCCACAGTAACAACTATGTTCCTATGATTTCAAATCCTTTCTGAAGTCCCATGGCAGAGGGAGAAGGTGCCTTACTGCTTTATCTGGCTACCTGAGACTTCACTAGGAAATTCAAATGAGATTTATACTAACAAAGTAATATCTTATACTGACATTATATGCTTTCTCTCTCTCCCTTTGAACATCAAGCATCTTATAATGAACTACAGTGGTTCCTGCAGGGAGACATCTGATATCCCTATGATGGTAAAAGATAAGCCTCCCAATACTGTGGCCAAAGTTTTTGATTCATTGTGGTAAGTCAGATAGGAAGTGAAGAAAGAGAAGGTAGTCAGAAGTAATCAGAATGGTTTTGAGAGCTCTGGATTGAAACCTCTTCCTGCTACCCATCTCTCCTAGACTCCCTGGAGAAAAAGGTTCTGTGCGGCAGCTGGCTTTGCCTCCTCTCTCCTTTACATCTCCTGCACTTCAAAATATTCCTTACAGTCCCTGTCACTGCAGGAAAGGGAAATTGCAAGGAAAAAGGCATGACCAGAATTCAAAGACCCCTACAGCAAAGTCTTCTGCTCTTGGGGCAGCTAATGCTGTAAAAAAAGGCCTCACCATAGTAAAGCAGCAGCAACCCTGAGCTGGCAAACACTAATTTAACACAGTACAACTTCGATCAAATCTATTCCTTTTCTCTGTGCAGGTTACTCTACTGTGTATTTACTCCTTCACGATGTGAGGCCTTACCTTGATTAAAACATTAATGTTGTTGGTTATTTTCAAGGCAACCACTTTTATCTTGTTCTGTAAAAAAAGAAACACCACTGAGCACCTATTCCAGTAGCTTTAAATTACGTCAACTACACTTGATGAGGTTGCACCATTAAACTGACTGCTCTTCCTAAGTGAATTGCTACAGCAGTAGTAATAGTGAAAGGTGTGTACGCTTCTGAGTTTTCATTACAACTATTTTTCGGGTTCTTGCAATTTTACACTAGCTGCTTTTCATATTCCAGTGTACTTCCCCTAAATCCCTCCCCATAGATGAACATTTCTCCTTCAAAACAGAACCAGAGCACAGTTACGTCAAATACATGGGGATGCAGAGAGCAGCTGACAGTGGAAACTAGAATATCACCTTGACTTGCAAAATTCAGCATTGGTTAAGATCCATTTGCAATAGATGTTAGCAGTATTACTGCCTTCATCTGTTTGCCTGCTTACAGACTGCAGCTCAATAATGTGTGCCAATGGTTAGGGTGGTAGGCTCAGAAAAATCAGCATTCCTGAGCAATATTTACCTCCTCTGTTTTCAAAGCTTCTCCTGTTTTGCCTTGAAGTGCGAGACGAAGCTGTCGAATATACACCTGCAACCCTCGAGCAAAATACTGTAGCCTAAGAGATTTAAAAGCAATCTGTTAATAACATATTCCCATAAAATAAAAGCCCAAGCAAAGGGAAGCTGGAATCTCTTTCCCCTTTAGGAAAACCACTCAAAGGCTTTCACCAATCTGATCTGTGCTTCCTTAGCATGTAATAATCTGTATTTTGTAACAGAACTCTTTAACAGTTGTCTCTCAATGATTACCTGATTTTAAAGTCTTTCAGTTTCTCAGCATTCAGCTTGGCCGTGAGGAAGTCCGGAAGCTTACGTCCCAGCTGATGGAAGCTGTACAACAAACATTCCACATAACTGAACTGCAACTTGGGCTCTTCAGTGCCAGCATTTTCCCCATTCTCTGCTTCCTCTGGAGGAAGGGGCATATACTCCTAACAAATAGAAAGGAAAAACAAATGTATGAGATACATTTACACACTCTGACTGATCTTTTGCAGTGTATGAAACTGGAGGATATATTTATGCTGACATTTTAAGAAGTATCCCTCATCCCTATACTAATGTGATGAACCACTGCATGAAGTCCTGGTTCAGGTAGTCTGCCTATACTTATGTGACTTGACATCTCTAACTAAGAGCAAACATTACAGTATCACTGCTACCACAGGAAGCAACAACGTACTACACCAGGGCTTCTGAAACAGCACTGAATTCACTTAAAATTGCCAGTGCAGATACAGCCTTTAATGAGATCAACATGAATCTCTCATAATTACAATACTAAGAACAAAATCACATGAGTTTACTGGATTAAAAACACGATGCAGGTAACAGCTCTCTATAAAGGCTCTGAGTTGCAAAATGACGCTTGACCTTAATCATGGACAGAGCTATTTTTGAAATAGCCACTTTAGAAAAAGGATGAATAGATTAATAGATAAAAATAACTTGCTTTGATGAGAACTTTTTTAATGTTTTGCACTAAAACCTGAACAAGTCTTACCAGTAATTTATCAAACAGCTTCTTCAAATTTGATTCAAGCTTTTCCATATCGCCACAAAATGAGCTCATTTCAGCAAGCAGCTTCAAAACCTACATGTAAGGACAGCCAGGTTTTTTGCGTGTTAACAGAAAAGTACAAAGGCTTAACTTCAAACCTAGAAGTGTGAACCTCACATCATTAAGGCTGCAGAGCAGAGGTCAGCTATTACAATGAAACCAAATCATCAGGCAAGACAACAAGGAGGAACATGTCTAGTTTGTTTTTCATGTCCTCAAACAGAAACACAGGTTTGTGTGTCTAATCCCAACAGGCATCATTAGTCAACAAGTAAACAAAGCTTCCTGTCCCACATCTGCAGCACAGCTCACCTTCAAAGTGAGACTCAGAAATGTAACTGAAGCCGCAGCACTGATTAACGTAAGCAGAATTACAGACATGAAGCCACTCACTTAGGAGTCTAATTTATGCAACAATCAATTCAGTAACTGCTATGTGCTTAAAAAAGCTTGACAGCAATATAAAAATGATTACACAGGTCTACTTATTCCAGCCTTGCCTCGAAGCTGGGGACTAATGACACATGCTTTAAAAGGCAATGCTCAGTCATGCCTCAGTATAGCAAACTACTATCCCTCCTAGCCAAGGACGGAAAACCCCCTAAGAAAGGAGCTCCCAATTTGTAAACAGCTGTCTTCATCTAAGGTGCCTATATTTTACTATGATTTCAAAAACATTTTAGCTTTAGCTTACCTCTAACTGGATATCAAGACCCTCTACTGGCGTAGTCAAAGAACCGAGGTTTGGCAGAACATGCTCACAGAAGTAGGTAACAAATTTTGTGGAATGAACGTTTTTCTGCAGAGAACACACATTATTCAGGTTACTCTGAGTCTGAAGGAGTTAAATGTTTCTCCCCATCACTCCACCAACCTCCTACATAGCTACACCGTAAAGCTTTACTGATTTCCCTGCAACTCCTACAACACAGACTCTTCCAAGTGGCTTAAACTCAGAGGCTGTCTGCAACAGGGGCTGAAAACTGTCTACAACCCAACAGGTCTTTAAACACTGCAATTGCCTGGCATTAGATATAAAATAATCAAACTCATACATGTATGAACCTAACGTGAGAATTTTATCATAATTAACTGTAACATCTTAAATCTGAAAGAAAATGTCAAGAGCAGAGAATAACACAAAAACTGTTTGTATTCAGAGGCTTTAAGGATGTTTCCAACATTTTAATGCATTAGAAGCTGAAGGTAGAGAGGTACTGATACACTCTCATTCTAACATAATTATTGACACCACCAAAGAGTAACTAGAGCCATTAACTTTCCACAATATTCCTCATGCAAAGCAAACAAATACATACTGAGAAGAGTGGTACTGCCTGCCGGGTACACTGCAGAAGTCTGTCCACACAGTCTGGGTCAGATGGATTGAATGTTTGTTCCAGGTCAGCTTGTTCAGCCACCAGCTCCACCAGTTGTTGCCTCCCACTTACTGTCTGTAAGCTTTTTAATCCAGACAATATCTTCATGAACAGAACAAATTCCTCACCCGTTACATCTTCCAGCACCTTAAGAGAATTCCAGAAAACACAGTTGTTAAGTCGGTAATTTGCAAACCTCCAAGTCAAACTCAATTGATCTGAAAAGGTAAAGTATGCAAATATTAAGCATTTAAATTCAGCTTGTTATTTAGAGATACAAAAGTTTAAAGGAACACATGAAAACATGCAGTATAAGTGTATGCACCCCCAAATCAAGGTTAACTACCATCAAGTTGTGCATAAGAAACATTATTTTTCTTGGATTCTAATTTTAAGAACAAATTTCTTATCTAACAAAGTTATATGCTTCAGGCGGAATAAACAGTAAATAAGTATCTACTCATTATTAATTGCTTTAATATTTTTTGTATCTTTCACAGCATGTAGAATTTACAGGAATCTTATGGAATTCAATAAACACCAATGCAGAGTCCTGCACCAGCACATCAGCACCATGCATGCATCAGCACATGCTGGGGACTGGGTGGATGGGGAGCTGCTCTACTGAAAGACCCTGAGGGTTCTGGGGGACAGCAGGATAAACATGTCAGTAGCATTCCTTGGGTGATGAACAGTGTTCCTGCACTACAAAAAGAGCATGGCCGGTATACTGAGAGAAGCAAAGCGACTGAGCATTCTCTTTGCTATACCCTTATTAGATCAAATCTGGAATACTGCACCTAGTGTTGAGTCTTTCTGTAGGAGGAAGCTGATAAGCTGCAAAAGCCCAGCCACCAACGTTATCAGTGTCTAGAGCATGTGATCTGTGAGGACAGCTTAAGGAACTGGGCTTTTTCAGCCTAAAAAAAAAAAAATGCCATAATGGGATGAGGCAACCTAACACTCATCTCCCAGTAATGGGGAGCAAGGCATCAAGAATAGAAGCCAAGTTCTTTACTGAGGTGGACAGGGTGAGAATGACACAATGACAGAAAACTGAAATAGGAGCTTCAACCAGATAAAAAGGTGCAACAGAAGCGTATATAAAGAGGTGTATATATCAAGAATAGAAGCCAAGTTCTTTACTGAGGTGGACAGGGTGAGAATGACACAATGACAGAAAACTGAAATAGGAGCTTCAACCAGATAAAAAGGTGCAACAGAAGCGTATATAAAGAGGTGTATATATCAAGAATAGAAGCCAAGTTCTTTACTGAGGTGGACAGGGTGAGAATGACACAATGACAGAAAACTGAAATAGGAGCTTCAACCAGATAAAAAGGTGCAACAGAAGCGTATATAAAGAGGTGTATATATCAAGAATAGAAGCCAAGTTCTTTACTGAGGTGGACAGGGTGAGAATGACACAATGACAGAAAACTGAAATAGGAGCTTCAACCAGATAAAAAGGTGCAACAGAAGCGTATATAAAGAGGTGTAGATATTAGAGGTGTTCAAAACCCACTGGACAAAGCACTGAGAAATCCAATCTGAATCCAGCTGAGCACAATTCACTGAGGTCATCTATCTCCCAAATTCCCTTTCCCATGTGAATGATTCTGTGATTCTTATAGAAGTCACTCTTACAAAATGAGAAGAACTTATTTCAATGTTCCTACAAAAACTGTTGCAAAGTTTGGAGTGTAATAGAATAGGGTAACTAGAAGCATATGTACAATGCTTAACCACTACATATGGTTTAAACAAAGCAATGCCAGTCATAAGGCATGGTTTAATAATCCTTACAGTTGTACTGAAATAAGACACTCACCTTCTTTGATTCAGTCAAGATGAACTCTTCTACCTCCTTTGTCATCACCTCCTCAGGCAAGGTTTTGAGCTTTGTAGAGAGGAACTTGATGGCTCGCTCTCTCACAATATCCTCTCCCTGAAGAATTTGACTGAATAAGCCACCCAAAGTCCCTGAATGGAGAATAAAACAGGTAACACCAATGATTCTAGAAGAGCTGAACTTTCCTTGCAAAGAAGCTTCCTCCTCTAAGACTCTGTAAAACATCTGCTGTACTAACTTCAATGAAAAATCATAATTGACATAAGAATCCACATTTTCTTCCTTGGGTTGTACAATTCAAATCCAAAATCATTGAAAATCTCAGTATCTTTTGTAAAAACCAAGTGGTGACTTTGTGTCTCACTTCTGAATTGTACTAAGAGGATACAAAACTGAGTCCTATTCTCATGGTACTACAGACTGGGAGCTACTATTAAAGTACATTTATAGAAAGATATGTCCTTTACCTTTAGCATCCATCTTAAATATACTGAGCAAAGCATTGTTCACCAAGTTGAATTCTGCAGAATCATCTGAAGAGAGAAAAAAGAACAATATGGACATCCTTGAAATGCAAACATTAGAGCAGAAAACCAATGAAAGATCCCTGGTATCACACAAGAAGTATTCCACCCTCAGCATTTGATTATAAACAACATAACTTGTATTTTTAATGACTACTAGGCTGATGAAGTAGAAAGCCACAATTATGAAAGCTGAAAGCAAAACAAAGAGGTTATTTGCCACTTCAGCCTCCCTGCCAAAACTTTAACATCACAAACTTGATAGGAATGAAAGCTTGAAGGGAAGTTATTATTAAATATATTTAGTAAGTTTAAGGAACATGTGAATAAACAAGCTGACTTTTAGTAAATTAAGGTTTAATAGTTACTTCTTTTTAAATTCTTAAGTCATCTACAGTATTTCTAGATGGCAGAAACCATTTTCTTCCTGAACTACAGAAATGTTAAAGTCCTAAAAGAACCCCAACTCTTCCAATAAGAAGAGACTTGATCATGCATTTTTAACATCAATTTCAAGATCTAGTATTTAACACTCTGTAACTTACTGAGGTTAAAAATAGTACATACTGTATATTAAATCTGGGATTTATTTTCTACCAAAAATGCACTGTATGGAAGAATATGCCTTCAGGATTTTTAAAGTTCCTGAGTACTTGCATTAGCAACACAATGACTTTTTCAAAAGGCAATTTGCTGGAGTTCATAACTGGAAGGAAGGGGTTTTGTTGTTGTGTCCCTCTCCCCTCCCTTCCCCTTCTTCTATAGGTGTTTTAAGAGAACTTGAATAAAACCAAATAAAGTCAACTTTAAAGAAGTATTTCCAGTTTAGATTAGGATAATGAGAGACCTGTCAGAAGAAGTAGCAGCCTAATTGTACAGTGAATATAAAGGGGTTGGAGTGAAAGAGCAGGACATGACTGGCACTGGGACAAACTGCTTTCTAACCAATTATGAATGAACAGAAAACATTTTCTAGAACAAAATTGTATACATTTTTAGGTGTGCCACAAGGAGATCAATCAGGAAACTACCAACGTCTCCTACCTGACTGCAGGAGCTGGGTCAGTATGTCTGCTACCCGAGGAAGATTATCTCCAGTGGCAAACTGAGGCAATTCCTTGATTGCTTGTCGTCGGATCTGCCAAAATTGTATTATGGAATTAATAAATTTAAATAATAATAAGACATAATTCAGGCAATTCAGCTAACCACATTTAGCACAAAAATCAGCCAAATTTGAGAAATGAACCACATTCTTTTAACAGGAGTATCATATTCAGAAAGTGAAATACAAATTTCAGACTTTAATGGCAGTTTAAACTTCCTATTTGCTATGAAACGATTATGATGTCTTTTTCTCAGATCTAAGCAGCACTGGAGAAAAAACAAATTCAAGCAGCACCTCTATTCACAAAATCATTCATTTAACCAACAAAATAAAGGTCTGGAATCTGTGTTAATGTGGAGTCTTATTTGCTAAAAGGAAGGATAGTTCTCAGTGGTGCACATGGCACAGAGGAACACTAGGTTTGGCAGTGACAAAAAATCTTGAATGATCTGCCCAAATCGTTTAACATCTGATAATCATAGAATAGTTAGGGTCAGAAAGGACCTTAAGATCATCCAGTTCCAACCCCCCTGCCATAAGCAGGGACAGCTCACACTAAACCATGTCACCCAAGGCTCTGTTCAGCACCGCCAGGGGTGGAGCATTCACAGCTTCCCTGGGCATCCCATTCCAGTGCCTCACCACTCTTACAGTAAAGAACTTCTTCCTTATATCCAATCTAAACTTCCCCTGTTTAAGTTTGAACCTGTTACCCCTTGTCCTATCACTACAGCATTAATCAAAGTATAATCAAAGACACTTCAAAGGTACAGCTTCTAGCAACAGCACAGAAACATCATGAAGCATCTCAAGACTTCTGCAAGAATACTACATTCAGAATCACATCCCCATGGCTTCTGGTTGTAAAGAAAGTTTTCTTGCCTCCCTGCAGGATTTTATTAGGATCAATTACCACAGAGCACTTTTTGAAAAGAAAAAATGTAACAGATATACAAATAAACTCTTTCTTTCTATGTTTCTTTCTACAGAGCTATTCCTTTGATCAATAACTGAGTGAAAAGGACAAATGGAAACTTACGTATTTTCCCATACCACCATGTAACAGGAATATAACTAAGTATTCTTAAGCTTTGGAAAGATCAACCATCCCCTTCCCAAAAGGCTAATAAAAATATAAACTCAATGTTATCAACTTGCTACAAGGTTCTTATTCTTACAGAAACATCTTCATCCTCACAGAGGTCCAACTGGGCATTGATAGCAGAGTCAGCTAGCTCAGGAAAATGCTTGAAGAACTTAGGAATAAACTGGGCTGCGAGTCTCTTCTCCTTGGCACCTCCTTTCACGCCATCCAAGATCACCTGGTATGCATCCTTATGCTGGAAGAGGAGAAACAGAATGCAATTAGACAAATCTTGGCTTATTCTCAAGACAAGGATTTTTTTCTCTCCTGTTCACTATTCAGCTAAGTAAGTCAACTATATTACACAAGCTCCATACAAAGAAATACATTTATCTCTTAGATCACTGTAACTGTGCTATTTAGTAAAATCTGCCTCTACTGTCTGGTTTTACTGTTACTTTGGTTCCTTTGTTCAAGTGCCTATCAAATGCCTACATTCAAACTGCCAGCCCTAAGGCTAACAGCTCTTGCTATTACATTAGTGCAGACTCAAGGAATGACATGATCACCTTCACTAAATCTGGGCAGTTTTTCAAGGGGTTTCTACCTTCTGCCTATTTACCACCTTTCAAGAAGAGGCTACTTCTCCCAAAAACCATGCCACTGGAACAGATCACATAACTTTTAACATACACAGGGCTAAAGCATCTTTGGCATCTATTCAAGCAGTTAACCTGAGATAAAACACGGCTCTTAAAAGATGTGTTGAAGGGAGACTATATAAAAAAAGGGTAAATCTCCAGCTGAAATACAGAAATAAACACTTCAGGAACAGAATAGAATATTCTCTACCTGCTCCAACTAGAATCACACAGACATTCCAATTTTGTGCCTGTAGGACTGAAACTTTAGAATAAACTGAAGTCTTTCTTGTGGTTAGCTATGTGCTTGCAAAAGAAAAGTCAGTAGTATCAGGATAATAGCAGAAATCTGTTCTATCATTAATTTTCCTTATGGTTATGAAATTTTTTAGACAACTTTGAACAGCAACAACAGCACAGGACACTTGATTTACATTAAATTTCCCAGAGCCACATACCCTGTCACTCTCACATCAAACACAGCAAACAGATCCTAATTTACAAAGCAGCACAGGTCATTAATTCTCTCTAAAGGAAGCTGTGTTTAAACACTCACTAACAATGCTCCTTCAACACTCCCTACACCTTGTTGATAGGTGTCCATGGTGCCAGATTCTGAACTGGACTGGGACATGGATCTGGAAGAAAAATAACCAAGGAATAGAATGACTGCTTTTAGCTGATCCACATGCTCACAAGCTTCTTCTGCAGCTCTGCCAACACAGTGTACTCAACAGCAAAGGCAGAATGAGGTAGCACAAACTAACAATGGGATACACATTATTACAGTCACAGGTTCTCAGACTGCACATTAAGAATAACTTTTCTGGGGAACAGATTACTTAATACATACTAAAATAGCAGTCATGTAGCAATGGAACAGGGTGGCTTGGGTTCCATGAGTTTATATGCCTTTATGCTTACTACTCCTATCATTTAGTCAAAGTGCTGCTCAGGCAGGAGCTTGGAATGCTCAAGAAAAGAGCAGGCCACTGCAGAAGCAGTATAATCCTTCAATATTCCATGCTTCCTCCCAGTCTGTTATACAGGAACATCGTAAGCCAGAAACAGTGTCAATAACTGTCAAGTGACCCATCAATTTCTCTAGATTACTTCTTGAACTGATTCTGTAATATCCTGTGACAAGTTGCACAATGTGCTATGGAGAAAAGTTTGTCTTCCTCTTTATTTTAAGTCTGCTTAGTAATAGTTTTTTTCCAAGTTTTCACCTTCATTTCGCTCCTGAGTAGACTCATCATACCTGAGCCCCTTTCTCAACTGAAACACACTTTAACAAGCTCAACATTTCCAGTCGTTTGTCCCCTTGCTCTTCTTGTTGTGTTCAAAATATTTCATTTTTGAGACAGGGTGATTGACTTATTTGTAGTGAGAGATCAGGTTCATTAATTTAAGAGATAATAAAGGAATAAGTGGGATAAAACAGATGAATACAGAACAACTGCTCATGGCTTCTCAGAGTGCAAAACTTGGAGACATCAACTAAGATTATCAAGCAATAAGTTCAAAGGGGGTAATTTCTTCACAAAGGCTAATGAAATATTTTGCCACAGAACATCTGTATGCCAGAAATATCATTTGAAAAAAAACCAGCATCAGAAAAGTTTGTTGAAGAATAATCTAGCAAGACCCAGTAATTACAAAGACACTAGCTCTGACTCCATAAGCCCATGACCTGGAAAGGCAATACTGTGAGAGTATAACAGCAATCATCATTCTATACTTACACACCTGCACAAGCTGCATTTCTTAACTACACTGCAGTTTGTTCTCCCTGAGATATTCATCCATGCCTTATAAAAGCTACCCATAACTGTCAAAATGATGGTGGACTATGTATTCATAAAGCAGCACAGTAACAGCACCTGTTTTATTCTGCACCTCTCCCCCTACTTTCCAACATTTTCTGTGTATATTCTGGTTGTCTCTGAGATGATGTTTTTTATGAACTACCTGCAAGGATTCTGCTTTGTTTCACTAATGCAGAATTACACATGCAAATCAAATGGACTTGAATCTAAAAGCTTAAAAACAACCCAACAGCACAACACCCAGCCATTTACTATACTATTTGTTCTCCTGAAGAACTTCCCAAACGACCTTGCATAGCAGTATCCACTTTAAACCCCACTGCCAGGTATGTGCAAGGCTACTTTCCTACTTACATAGAATCACAGAATAGTTAGGGTTGGAAAGGACCTTAAGATCATCCAGTTCCAACCCCCCTGCCATGGGCAGGGACACCATACATTATGACAAAAGAATAATTACAAAAGAATCTGCTTTTTCAGGCAGCCACTCAGTAAAATGAGCACATAATGCAATTCAAAAACTAGCTTCAAGTAACCATAATACTTTGTATTGGCAACATACAAAGGCATCATGTTTTTTTTATTAATTCAGTAACGCTATGAAAACTGGCACATCTCTCCAGGATTTTACAGCTAAAAGCCTCCTTTATCCGTGAGGATCAACTTTCCATGCTTGCCTTAGGAAAATACAAAAGGGCTACAGACAGTTGTCAAACCGTAACAGCCTTCACCTTCCTCTAACAAGCCTTTCAGCAGGAGAGCGCTCCGGAACTGCAAGTGCACAGATCGAACATGGACAACTACCGGTGTTTTAAGGCGAAACTCCCATGCAAAAAGCACCCTGATTCTACCTAATAACTACCTAACGCCCTTGAACCCACGTTTAAAAGGAGAACTGTCGACACGACGCGAGGAGGAAGATGCCGCAAAGGCGACTAAAGACGCTGCCACCGTTCCTGCAGCGCCGCAAGCGCGAAGCTCATCGCTTCCCGCCCCCGCCCGTGAGGGAACCTACGCGGATCACAGCCGCGGGGCTGGCCGGTGTTCTGCGGCCCGAGCACCCCGTCCAGCAGGACCCCGTCCCGCCCGCCCAGCCTGGAGCCGTTTGTGGCGGCGGCAGCGGCGCCACACTACTCAAGCCCCGGGCCTAACGAGGCCTTGTAGGCCGCAGGCACGCCGCACCTGGCTCACGGTCTCTGTGGCGTCCGCCAGGATGCCATAGTTGCGGTAGAGCTCCTCCACGGTGGGCATGGTGCGGCGGGGAACGGACGCGACCGCCGCTGCAACCGAGGCCGCCGCTGACTTCGCCACCGCTCAGGCCGCCGCTCCCGCTCGAGCCGCCGCCGTCAGCACCAACGAAGCCGGAGTCCCAGAGCGGCCGTGTGCCGGAGCCTGCACAGCGACCCCAGGAGGCTGGCGGTGGAGCTGCGAGCAGGGATAAAGACGGCAGCTCACCCCCACGTGTTTATGAAACTATGGCTGTCTCCCCTCAACTAATCATTCCTCTATCCCTTTTTGACTCCTGTATACAAATACTGCGTGGTACACTGAGCTCCTGGTCATCAGAAAGTTGTTGTTTTCAAGGGTAATGGGTTAAAACTCAAAGAGGGGAGATTTAGGTCAGATATAAGGCAGAAGTTCTTCCCTGTGAGGGTGCTGAGGCGCTGGCACAGGATGCCCAGAGAAGCTGTGGCTGCCCCATCCCTGGCAGTGTTCAAGGCCAGGTTGGACACAGGGGCTTGGAGCAACCTGCTCCAGTGGAAGGGGTCCCTGCCCGTGGCAGGGGGTTGGAAAGTATCATATTTATATATATTGCACCATAACACATATCTATTGTATCATATTTATATATACTGTATCATAACGTGTATCGTATTTATAGTATTTATGAATATTGTATCATAACACATTATATGCCTTGCAATGATACTCTCTTACTTCCTCTGGCAGCGATACATTCAGCTGTGCTCATCATCTTCCTACCAGAGAACACACAAAATTAAGAGAAGCATTCAGAGCCACATTAAGAAATGTTTTCTTTGAGATATGTTCTGTTCCTGTCATTTGTTCCACGTGTCCCCTTTTGGGTTTTTTCCTCACCTACTTCCTTGTTGCCTTATGCCAGTCTTCATTTTTTCTCTCCTTACATCAATTCCCATTTCCCAGTCTTTATTTTTCACTTATATATGAAATATACATGAAAATATATGCAATATTTTTTATAATGAACCCTTTTAAAATGAATCACCATTAGTCCTTAGCATTAAGACAGAAGGAAAGGGAATAAGGGGCTGATGGTATTACAAGTTTAGAAGACATTGTTTGAAATTCGTGTTCAAAGTCGGTTGGGAATCTCTTGCATTGTTAAAGTTGGGATATTTTTGGAAATGAATCTTTAGGAACTCAATAGCCTGACAGGCACATTTGAGCATGGCTCAGACTGCAGCGCAAGCCTCCTCATTTCATGCAATACCATTGATCACAGTTTCTTCTTTCTGCTCAATCTCTTCACACCAGAACCTGTGGAGATAAGTTACAAACTCATTTGATAACTGTTATCATTCTACATCTGACTTCCACTCCTGCACATGCCCACTAATCCATGGACATTGGCATCATTGGAGATCTCTGCACAGTTTTCAGCAGGTTTTCCAGAGGAAAAGTAATTTACTTGTGAAATCACTGAAATTGTCTTATTTCCTCAGAGGAAAAAAAGATTATAATTACTGTTCGTGTCCCACAACTGCCCTGTGTTTTGGTGGAGAACAGATTTGAGACAAAGCCACAGGCATGGGCAATAACAGACTGTTATCATGACCATGACAGAAGAGAAGGCTGTGTGGAGACCTCAGAGCAGCCTTCCAGTATCTGAAGGGGGCCTACAGGGATGCTCGGGAGGGGCTCTTCATTAGGAACTGTAGTGACAGGACAAAGGGTAACAGTTTAAAACTTAGACAGGGGAAGTTTAGGTTACATGTAAGGAAAAAGTTCTTTCCTGTTAGGGTGGTGAGATGCTGGAATGGGTTGCCCAGGGAAGTTGTCAGTGCTCCATCACTGGCGTTGTTCAAGGCCAGGTTGGACAGAGCCTTGGGTGCCATGGTTTAGTGCAATGTGTCCCTGCCCATGGAAGGGGGGTTAGAACTGGATGATCTTAAGGTCTTTTCCAACCCTAACCATTCTATGAATCTATGACAGAAAGTAAGGACACAATGAAAATTCCAGAATGGAACAGTGGTTTAACCCTCAGGTACCAAACCTGGAAGGTACTTCATTATCCACTGGGTTGTTGCTTCAGTATCCAGCGGGTAATAAAGTGTCTGAAATTGAGTCCATTTGTTGGCTTATGCCAGAGGAGCAACTGATCCTGAATTCTCCTAATGTTCTATTTCTCACTCCATCCAATCCAGTCCCCCGCAGAGCCCAGGGCCACAAATGGATACAGCAGTTATCCCTCATCCACCTTAAGAATTTCTGTGTTTCTCAGAAAAAGATCTCTGTATATCACTGGGGAATCCAGTAAATGTATACAAATGTTCAGAGATGTGGCACACATTAAAGCTATCTTGTGTGGTTATAAGCATCTAAAGGCTGCCTTTAACCATGTGAAATATCCCCATGTGCAAAATCCCCTAGATTCCTTCTAGTGTAATGTCACTTTCTTGCAGAATTCCTCTTCTGGGAAGCTTGTCTATTTTATTTTATTTTGGTTTGGTTTATTTTATTTTATTTATTATTTTTATTTTCATTATCTCCCACAGGATTATCAGCCCCTGCAATAGGTGCATGGAAGAACAGCGCAGGCCCCTGGGCCCAAGCCCCTTGCTTCAGGCTCGACAGCCCAGGCCCCTTGGCCCCAGTCCCCTCAGCGCAGGTCCCGCAGCTCAGACGCCTCCGCTCAGGTCCCTCAGCTTTGGTCCCTCGGTCCAGCCCCCGCGGCCGCAACCGCTGAGCCCCTCAGCGCAGGCCCCGCTGCCCATGTTCCTGGGCCCAGGCCCCACAAATCGTCGCGCCGGCAGGCGGCGCTCTGTCCTCGCAGATGCATCCCTTGCGGCTGGCCCCGGCGCCCGCCCTGAGGTGAAGGGTGTGATGGAGCGGAGAAGTGTCTGTCCCCATTTACTGTCTGGAGAGGGGCTTTCACAAGTTTACATCGGGCTCTCTGCCCTTTCTCCTGCGTGTCAAGCACTACGCTTGGGATTCTCTTGCATACCTGTCCGTGTATCCCTCATCGGAACGGTGCCTGTCGCCTCACCATCTGGCCTGCTGCGCAGCCCCTGCTCTCCTCACCACAGCCTGCCCTGCGATGGTGAGTGCTGCCTCGGGGTCACAGCATTTCTTTCCTCACCTTTATTTGCTGTTCTGGCGCCAACAGTGAGACTTTGATGGTGTTTGTAACGCTCAGGAGAATCAGCACAGCACGGAATAGCACAAGCAATCTAAACACTCCTTTATCCAAGTGAGGGCCAGCTAGCATCTGGTATTGCCAGGGGGTTTCTCTCATTTATAGTTATAGGACGCTCACTTCCTTGTTATACCCACTGTGGTGAAAGGGTGAAGATTCTGTGACACTCAATATTGTACATGGATGAGCTCCTGTTGCTCTGGGGCTTTTTGCAGCTATCAGGCTTCTGTGTACACCCTGATGCATCAAAGAGAAGTCAAATAATGAACCCTCAGAGGCTGCAATTTTGAGGTGTCTCATAAGGGGTTTTAAGGAGAGAAGATGGAGCAGGTTGCATAAAATCCACTTGTATTCTACTGAGAAACAGCTCAAGCACAATTTTAGGTGAAGGAATCCTGCCTCTCAAGTTGGGACTATATGAAATAAAGTTGATCTGTTGATCCCTCCTGAAACCCCTCACTAAATCTAGTCTGACTCTTCAAATAGCTCCTGATACAACAGAGACTCAGCCCCCAGTGTCGGTCTTTACCCACCCCTTTCCTTCTGCAAACAACTCATAAATACCAGAGTGGTTTTACTGACCTCAAGAAATGCTGGTGGGCAGGAAAAGGTGATCCCAGACACTGCCAATAGGAGGCCATTACGATTGATGTTATGTTTCCACAGCCGCTGTCATCTGGGAGGACCTCTAAGGTTTTACAGTCTAAAGGGAAACTTGCGTCTGGTGGTGTTCAGGTGGGTGACTGGGGCTGAGGGGAAAAGGCGGGGAAGAACAGGAGTTTCCTTCCAATATACCATGGGAAGGGCTGAGCAGCACTCAGCAGGCAGCTTCCATGCAGTCAGGCGGGATGATGATGGAGAAAAGCAAGGTGAGAAGGACAAGATGCAGAGATATTGTTTTGCTTCCTACTCTGCACCAGCTGGCAGAGCTTGCTAGCTGTGTGGGTGAGAAGAAGAATATGCTCTACCCCAGGAAGGATTTTAGGAGCAGGCACAATTCTTTTCATACCAGAATGCTCTGACTGCTTTCTTGTGAGTCCTGAGAGGCAACTCTATCTCTAACATGAGTCAATGGATTTTCACAAAGCAGAATAAGCTCTATTCTCTTCTATAACAGGATTTTTTCCAGCAGCCAGTCAAAAAATCCCACAACCAACCAACCAAAACAAAATATTCACATGCTAGCCCTGAAATCAAGCAGGCACCTGGTAAATCATTTCCAAGTGGCTCTCTCCAACAGCTCCTTACCCAGAAGATACTCCAGGTATGCAGCTTCAACATGCGAAAGAAATCCTCTCATGGTAGACAGTGGGATAGCAGAGCAGCACGTACACAATGACAGCGTGAGGGCTGTGCTATGGGACATCTGGCTGGGGGACATCACAGCTGCTGCGCAACTGCAAATTCTTTCAGGCATTTTAGAGTGAATCAGGCTCTGGGGTGAGGTAGCCAGTGCATCCTGGGCACATTCCTTCCTCCTAGACACAGAACCTTGTAGCATTTGTTACTTGCCCAGTTTCCTGGTGCTTACTCTCAAAGCCTCCACAGACCTTCTCTTTGTTAGTCCATTTCTAACATTGCCCTCTCATTTTGGATTTCCTACAGTATGTTACACAGATCAGCAGAAGGAAGGTGGAGCAGAAGGTGAGAAAACAGACTGCTGGCTCACGTTTATTTGTGGAAGAGGAAGCCTAAGCTCAGCTGGAGAGCAACGATTCCTGTACAGGGATAGCAGTTGAACACGGATGCTTCAGAAACCTCAGATTAGTTTTAGTTCTGTACTGAGAATAAGAATCCTGTAGTGCAGGTAGAGACTCTGGAGATGTTGGACCACCCAGAACTGGCACACACATTTACAGTGAAGAAATTTTGACCAGTGCTAAATAAAGCTGGATTCTGTTCTCAGTTACAGCATTATTAAGCTCCGTCCATGTCAAATGCCACATGGATGGGTCAATTTGCAGATTGCCATGGACATCCTGATGTTCATGTTAGGCACCTCAAGACAAGCTGTCATAAATAGCTAAGCTGCCCTGGGAGCACTGCCAAAATACATTGTAGTGATGACTGCAGAGATGCCTGCTAAAAGCAAACAGCACATCAGCAGCCCTCAAATACTGTGCAAATGGAGTGTGAAATCCTGGCCCGCTGCTCCACACTATAGTTTTTTTGTCTTCCTGATAATAATTAAGAGAACTTTCGCTTGATTTGATGGTGGGTGGAAAGAAGGGTGTGAAAAATAACAAAACCTCCTTTGGAGGTTTCACTTGACCTTCAGGAAACACCAAGGGAGGGTTGTGTGATCTGCACACAAAGGATTCAACTGGCTTTGTTTGTTCTAAAACCTGGCACTGAATTTAGAAGCCCAGGGATACATAATGTGGTATTACTATAAAAAAAAATGTCCCAAGCAGTTAAATATTTAAAAGGCAATCTGAAGCTAGCTGTGGCTGAAAGGAATGAAGGGGGGAATATTCTACTACAGCCCTTGGGAAGAAATGCTGTGTTAACAACCCACAAAATTGGAACTGATCTGTGGTTCTGTGTTAATTTACTGGGAATTATTCTTTCTGTGTTTTCATTCTTATTATTAATGATAACATTTCATACTTTGAGAGCACCTTCCATCTCAGAGTGGTTCAAATAATTAAGCCTCCTAGTCACAGAACAATTACCACTGCAATGCTTTGGAAGGTAGGTAAGTATCACCCCATTTTACCACTCACATGGAAAGGGATGTGATGATTTGTCTCGGCTTGCATCAGTGGCAGACTTTATTCAAACAGTGTGACCAAACACTTTGTGTTTACCTTGTTCTGTCTGTCCAGTGTATTCGTTTTGTATATGAACTTCAAATCAGAAAAGATATTTGCACTTAGTAGATACAAACCTTTATAATAATTAACACTTGTGCTTTGTGGTTCCACTGAACTACCAACTGCCATGCACAGGCCTCGGGGATGATTTAGCTGCTACAGAGCACATTCAAATCCCAGCAAGGTCATATTTTTCAACTTCCTGAGTTCCTGATCCTAAAATGAAAGTTGGCATTTTATCCTACATGTTGTGTGCAGTATCAGCAGGATAAGTTCTGGACAAATGATTGAAGAGTGGGTTTCTGGCAGGTGTATGTGACATTTAAAGAGCTTTTTCTCTATTAGAAATTAATTTAATCCTGAATTTTGTTTATTTTAATATTATATTTACTAAAATAATTTCACAAGGTCCCACTTGATGCTCTTCAGGTCCTTTCCAACCCTAACTATTCTATGATTTTATAAATGTTGTTGTTTCACTCCCCCATCCCTCAATTGAATACAGTATGAAGAAAGCTGCAGAAGGATCAGGATTTTCTAAACGCTCTGGATGTAAGTGGGGAATGTGAAGACATGTATCACTCCTGGTATTTGTACTAGATGATTTTACATGCATTTAATTATTGGTACTTCTGTAAGCACTGTTCAATTAGAAAGTAAATCAGATGTAAATTGCAAATGGTGTCTTCAAATACATCCCAGCAATGTTTATTTAGGAGCTACTCAGCATCAGACTTTGCATGAAACTAAGCATTGCTTATTGGTAACTTACAATGAAAATTTATTACACTCTACGGTAGTTTTATAACCCAGACTGTCAGGTAAAGCCAACATGTTTTGATTCAGATGGGTTGTGTGAGCACTGAAGGGTTGTGCATGCTGTTATGCTAGTTTCCACAAGGTAAAAGACTCAAAAAATCAAAGGCATCACACGGTCACATGAACTTTGTTACACCAGCTTGAAGGTTTTGAGGTCACAGTTTTCATCTTGCTTAGTGCCACCTGTGTGAGAAAATCCATGCCAAAATGGGAAATGGATCCATCTGGATGCTCATGAGAAAAAGAACCAAACACAAAATATTTAGCAGAATGCTTGTGCTGAACAAACTCAAAAGCATACAAAGTCTGCTTTCCAAAGCAAGGGTGAAATGTGTGGTTAAGGAATCTTCCTTAGAGCAGAAGAAAAGGTTATTCCCAATTTTTATTTTTAAATGAAAAGAGTGTCTGTCTTCTCCAGCTGAAATATACAGATGGAGGCTAGGGAAAAGTTGCAAATAGAGAAGGGAGGAAGTAAAGGCTTTTGACTGATGGTCTCAGATCCAAGTTAGCTGGCAGATCAGCCACAGAAGTTGCTTTTCTGGAGAGAGAATCACTTCCTGAGGCGAGGCTATCATCAGTTAGCCTCTGCTCATGTTACTGGAGTGATGTGCCACTTTATCCTCCTGAGCAGTGCAGTACTGTTAGCCTTATGTTAAGATGGAAGCTGGAAGGCTTTGGTCCTGTGGAAGGAAATGATTGAAAACAGAGTAAGAAAGAGAAGTCCTTCTCTGTGTCAGTGAGTGCTTGGTGACTACGCCTCTCCCACTGTTGTACTGAATTTTAAAGGACCTACAAGAAATCTGGGGAGGGACTTTACAAGGGCATGTAAGTGATAGGACAAGGGGAAATGGCTTTAAACTGACAGTGAAAAGATTTAGATCATATGCAAGGAAGTTCTTCCTTGTGAGTGTGCTGAGGCACTGGTACAGGGTGCCCAAAAAATCTGTGGCTGCCCTGTCCCTGGCAGTGCTCAAGACCAGGTTGGAGAGGGTTTGGAGCATCCTGCTCTAGTGGAAGGCATCCCTGCCCATGGCAGGGGGTTGGAGCTGGATGAACTTTAAGGTCCTTTCCAACCCAAACCAGTCTGGTATTCTGGGATTCTATGAATTTCAAATAATACCACGATCTTTGGCAATCACAAAGAAATGATTCTTCTAAGGACACACTTATTTTTAACATTGATCAGAACAATTTATAAGCTTTCACACAGCTTCCAACATTGCAGTTGGGTCCCAGTTGCTACAAGGCCTTTGCTTCTGTAGTAGGTAAGTCTCTCAAGCCCCAGAGGTGATGTACAAGCTGATTTTAAACTGATGCTTTAAACTCAGATGGCAGCATTGCATCACTGTGGCACGGTGCTCACAAGCATGGAATTCCCATCTGTCCTGCTAGGAGCATGTAATGAGATGAGCAGCTCACATTTCTTAATGTATTAATCTTCAAATACATCAGCAGGTAAAGAAGGTAGGTAATTGCAAGTAATTAACCATCAAGTAGGAAAGTAATAAATCTTAGCAGGCTGCACTACTCCAGGTTTCCTGCACAACCTCTCAGGTGAGCAAGAGACAGGATGTGTAACAAGACAGCTCTGAAGTCTGCTGGGTTCCAGGCCACACTCCTAGAGCTATTGAGGTATTTTACTCTACTCAGGCACCATTAGGAGTTGGAGGGACTTAGGAACAGGGAAGGAAGAGTGAAAGTCCTGAGAGTAAATTAATGTGAATTTCAGCTACATCTTCTTCCTGGCTTCAAAGACAGAAGTAAAAGCGAGAGTCAGCTCTGAAATTCTACTAAACCTCTGCACTTTCGTCTTTTTGAACTTTACTTCTGAAGCCAAATTTCTCTGCCTCTTTACAATGCTTGTCTTTCAACTCTGACCAGAGAGCTGTAGAGCTCAGGGTCTCCTTGTGGATAAGAACTGACAGTTAATCACTTCCAGGTTCAGGTACCTGGCAAAGGTGTAATACAGGCTACTTCTGCTTTGAAAAGCCTCACTCCAGAATTGGTGAATAACAGCAAACCCATACACTTGTATGTAGATTTGAGAGACAAGAGAGGGTGAGCCTGGGTCTGATCTGTGGTTACACATAATTTAATGTCAGTTGTATCTCTAAACAAGATCTTCTCAATAAAAAGGAAAATGTAGTATGTGATTTTTTTGATGGCAGACAGACAAAGCTGTGGTGTATGCAACTTTGTTACTTCTGTTGTATATGTTGTATTATTGTAATACTGTATATAATGTATTATATTAATCCATTCTTCTCTAAGTCAAGCTCCTCCTTAGACTTTTTGTCTCTGGGAACAAATACAATAGGTGTCCATTATGTTTACATATGGAAATGAACTCCACATCGTGTCTTAAGACTAACTTGTATCTGCTTCTATCTACAAAACTGTGGACTAGCTCAAAATAGTGTCTCTTTAGAGAGCAGAAAACAAGACTTTCCCTCCCAAGAATCAAAAGAGAGCAATGACAAAACCAGACATGCTTTCTTATTTATTATATCTAAAACCCCTATGAGTAACTAACCTACTCATACCCTCTGTCACTTACTGGTTGCATAAAACTATTCATGTTTTAAAAGGAAATGAGCACTGTGGATAATAACTGTGCTGTGTTTGAGCAGACAAGGCACTCCTTCTCTTTGTGATCTGGAAAAACCCTTACACCTTCCAGCTTCAGCGACGGTGAGGTAATAACCCAGCCAGAATATATTGGCACATTCCTGAGGGGAAGAACAAAACCCCACTGATTTTTCCGCTAATCAGTAATTCTACTGCAAAGCACAGGTATCTAAGGTAATACTTGTTTTAAGGTAATGTATTCCCCCTTTCTCAGTTTGAATTATCTCCAGTCACTGTACTGAGCTGAGTTTAACCCAGAAATCAAGCAAGTGTGGCCATTTATATTTATTAAAGTGAAATTTTAGTAACTCTGGGAGACTTCTAGAGGCCAGGATATATTTTGGTCTGAGAAGAGGCCATTCTGCAGGCTGAATGCAGAGGCATGGCTGGGGAAAGGTTACATTTTTCACCTCTCTTTGGTGACAACAACCAGGTCCAAAGCACAGTCTGTTAATGCAGAAGAGATTAGAGCTGGAATATTCACAGACACAACAAAATAATCACTGCCACTCTGTGTAGCAATACTGTGTAGCAGGCAACTGAGTGCTGCTGTGCTCAGTAAGGAAAAGGGAGGATAATGAAGTCCTGTGGTATAGAACTATTTGCATGCTTGTAAGAAATACTTTCAAATGATGTAAACTAGTGCAAAAAGGATCCATTTCCTGCAAAATAATTAATTTTAAATTGTCTTAGCCTTTTTTGATAGCTGCTCTGAATGTTGTATTTTCCAATGAAAAGAAGGAGACTGCAGAAAACCACTTCCATTTACTCTATATCCAAGAAAATAAATCTTAACATGGTAAGTATTTACCTTTTCATGTGTTTACTGGGCTTGGGAACTAGCAATACAGCAACTCAGGAAAACAAAGCGCAAATTTATACACTCTTCAGAAACTGATTAGTATTATCTTTCAAGCCTGGCATTCAGAACTGCTGCATTATTTCCCTGGATGAATAGCACCTTCAAGTTCTATCTTAACTTCTGTTGCTTCATTTTCAGCCAGTCTCAGCCTACAACTGTATGATGGGTGCCCACTATGGGTTTGAGAGTGTCGTGGTTTAAACCGAACCAACCACGCAGCTTGTTCACTCACTCAACCCCCCTTCTTGC
>NDXB01002830.1:0-33272 GCA_002631895.1 Agapornis roseicollis
GTCAAAACACAGCTACTAAAGAGAAGAAAAACTGACTGCAACTGCTGAACCCAGGACAGATGTGTACCCCAAGCACCAGGGCAGGGAGATGACAGAACCACAGCCAGCATCCATAATCCTCAAGACCAGATACAGATAGCATATTACAGCCACATCTAATTCCTGACATGGGAGAAAACCACAGGGGATACTGCATCCCAAAAATCATCACTGCCTGGTGCCACAGAGAATGCACATGTGATAATCTCAGGTATTTATTTAAGCAACTTGTGTGTATGAAGTCCAGCAACCCATCTTGGAGCTGAATATGGGCAAGGAAGTCCTGATGTTTCAGGTATTAAAGTCCCATAAACATAACCTCAAATGTTTTTTGGAGAGGAGGATTAAGCTCCCATATCTAAATGATGCTTTAGACAGCTTCTTGAAACTGATTCCACGCAGCTTGTCTAGTCTGTTTGCCTCCCAGGCCTTAATCTCAGCTGAAGCATCACAGTATTACTGTCACATAAGCCATAATCAAGAATGCTTTGCTGTAAGCCAAGATATCATGGTCTGGTCTTTCATAGGTAGTCTTCAGACAGTACCAGTTAGCTTCTTAGAGTACAACAAATGCCACTGTTACTTAGCTAGCTGAGATCCCATTTATTTCAATTTACTGCCTGGCTCCTGAAGACCAGATACTGTCCGACTCTCTTCAGTTTGTCTCTACTTGACATCGTTCAGTGGACTTGCCATAAGGTTCTCCAAAAAGCACTCTCTGAGGCATTCATTTTAATCTTCATTCGGATAAAAAGACAGAGAATTGTGTGTGACTCATTTTATTGACTGAAGAGAGATGGAGGTACCCTTCACTGCAGAGGGAAAGAAAAGTGAATATGTGAAAGCAGACAATGTAGACAAAGTAGACACATATGGCTCTGCTACAGGCCTGAAAAGCGAATGGCACTGGTTTAAAGTTGTTACTATTGACATTTGGAGCTGTCACTGATCAGGAAATTATTTTCCACTCAAGGAGGGCACAGTGACTTCTTATTAGAAGAACAGAACAACACAGTGAGAACTTTCCCTGTGAATAATGAATTTGGTCTTTGTAAAGCAGCTTGCTGTTTCTGTCCTTGGATATCCTCCTAGTGAATCTGGAAGCCAACAGTATCTTATCTTCCCTTTTGGAGGTCTGATGAATGGCACATCAACAAATCCAAGAGCAAAGATATACAGCCTAGCACCACAAACTAGAATACACAATGCCTGCTCCTCAGAAGGCACAACAAACACAAACCCAACCTAAAGTCATTGATGGAGGGACTTCAAATAACCTGTCATGGCTTACAAGTTTGCACTGGAAGGTTTCCACTTTGAAGGCTTGTAGAGATGTGCACTAGCACTCCATAACTGCCAGTGGAGATAACACCTACAAGAGGAATACAGAAATCCCATGGTTACCACATGCTTGAGTTTTTAGGACTTGTGACCAGATTTGATCCTTTCTAGTTCCATACTGGGACATGGCCCCAAACCTTGGCAGTAACCAGAATCAGTTTTGTTTGTATTGCTGACTGCTGTGAACAGTAGAATTTGGAGAGTATCTAAGCTTGGCTATGGCACCACCCAGCCAAACCTCAATCAAAGCAAAGCGGCAGGTAGTCACTATAGATCACAAGAGCAGGATAATGGAGGAAAGGCTCTGGAGGAAAGCAGTGGTTGTGAGTAGGCCAACACTGCAGGACTTACAAAGCTTTGGGAATATGCTGGCATATAGGCTTGTGATTTTACAATGCCTTTTAGTTGCTCTCATTGCTCTCACTTCAAACCGATTCATGCTGCTATCCCTATTTAGCAGTTGAATCAAGAGAGGGGTTCTGTAATGGAGAGATTTAAATGAGGTCCCAAAACCATTGAAGCCAAGCCCAGAGATAGAACTTAACTTTTCTGCATCCCTTTGAAATGGTTCCTTACAGATACCCTCTGGAGCACCAGTTCTCAAGGCTCTAAGACTTAACATGTTTAAGCCTTGCACTGTAAAGGTTCTTAAAGAGAATTGTGGCTAATAGATAAAGTGCCTTTCACATCAAGACATGCAGGGCTGAAGACATGCAGGTAATGTAAATATCATGTGCCCAGAATTTTTGCAAGTATTTTTGCAACTTATTTAATAAATGAGTACCTATACGGATGTATTAGTATGTGATATATAGCACCTGTTTGGTTAGATATAAGGAAGAAGTTCTTTACTGTAAGGGTGGTGAGGCACTGGAATGGGTTGCCCAGGAAGGCTGTGAATGCTCCATCCCTGGCAGTGTTTAAGGCCAGATTAGACAGATCCTTGGGTGCCATGGTTTAGTGTGAGGTGTCGCTGCCCGTGGCAGGGGGGTTGGAACTGGATGATCTTGAAATCCTTTCCAATCCAAGCTATTCTATGATTCTATGATTCTATAAATAGAAGAATATGTCCTCATCATGGACCTAAGTTTCTAATTCAAAAGTTCAAGCGTACAAAATATTTGAGATGGACTGTAAGAATATTATGGACAAAAATATCTTCCTGTTTATTTTTTGAAATTTTTCTTTTAAGTTTTATTTTATTTTTAATTTTTTTTTCATTATGGAAAGAAATCTCTTCATGTTTGCAAGGTGGAGAGTGATCGACTTACGAGGAGGATAAAATCACCTGGTGATGTATTCAGTGGGAAAGAAAAACCTTTCTATTTGGAATGGTTCCTGTTTCTGTGCTTCCTTCTGTTTCAGTGATTTGCAGGATAATGAAGAATGATACTTACCTATGGGCACACAATTTCTCCATTCTTAAAGCAGAAATGAGAGAAAACTTTCAGAACCTTTTAATATTGTGCTGTGAAAGGTAGATAGTCACTACTAAGTTCTCATGTACCTTTGTTTAGAAAGTCAGCTGAAATTTCAGAGAAAAAAAGATGCATGAGTCTTCTCCTTATTTTTTTTAAGGGTAAATCCTTAATTTTTTTATACGCTCTTAAAGATGAGAAATGGAAAAATCTTCCTCTTTCTTCTGTTGGGCAGTATGGAAACCCAACTCAGCAAGATTGAGGTCAGCTCTCAGCTTTGTGCATCTTCTGATTTACATCTGAACACTTGTAGGTGTCATTTTGCCATGTATGAAATTAGAAAAACTAACAACAACAAACTTTTCCTCTTGATGTATTTTATCTGTAAGCTGCTCTGGGTAAGCTCATTTCCTTACTGCAACTGAGTTTTGTAAGTAAGAAAAGGGTGTCCCAAACAGACATTTATAACTGAGAGATTTACCTTGCTCCATTATATAATTCATTTGGTTTTATAATTCAAATGTAAGTCAATGAGAGGAAAAGTCTGTGGTGGATGAACCAGGTTGTAGCTAATATTTGTGGATATATGTAACAAGCTGTCCCAGTTTGGTTGCACCAGTTTGTTTCCAGTCCAAGATGACACAGGCGTGAGATGGACATTAATATTTTGAAGATGAAAAGCAGACAGAGTGAGCCAGCAATGAGTGTAGAATGAACATGGAGCAGCCTGGTTACACTATGGTCTGATTTTGAGAATTCATCTGCTTTTCAATTAATTACAAAGTTAAGCTGCTCTAGTAGCAATCAGGAGTGACAGACAGAGAACAAGTCATACCAGTCCACATCAAGGCCAGACTGCATTTTGTGACCACAGCATTTTAGGGTTTTTTTTTCTGATGAGAAAAGAATGTTTATCCATAGGGCTTTGGTGCTGGTGGGTCCCAGTTATCCTCCAGAGATGATGAGGATACAACATGTCTCAAAGCAAGAGGTTCTGAGAGCAATGTTTTTCTGCTGACACACCATTTGACTCTTACAACACAATGACTTATGCAGGGATTTGCACTCATCAGTCCTGGCTCATTTCACATTCATCTCTGGACACAGGAGGGAGGAATAGCTCTGACAGGTTGATTTTGAATTGCTTTCACAGGCTGGGCTGACACCCAGTTTCTGGGGTGATTTATACAGTAGCTTGGTGGCAGCTTATTTATAACGCAATGTAGTCTAAAATGATTTTGCTTGCATCTTAAAGTAAGCATTCATCCATCAATGCCCTCAGAGTCACTCTTCTGGCCCCCACAAGTGTATCTGGAAGGTGGTTTTGCTATGAGGTTTCTCTATCCTCTTCTAATACTGAATTAGAATTAGTTGGAATGCCAGATTTTCAGCTGGCATAACTCTGAAGTTCATTCCAAAGGACTTAAGTCTCTGCATCTTTTTGGAATTCCATACCACTTGCTGGGGAAAACACTTGAATCATGTTTTTGATAGTGTTTTAGGGTATATGCTTCATCTTTGTACTAATGTCTCAGATGTGCTGACAGTAAGAGACACACAGAATGATAATGAGGAGGGACCTGGCTCTCAGAAGTATTAAAACATCTGCCTAGGCTACTGAATGTTAAATATTCGAGCACACACCTCATCTGTACACATTTTTACAGACTTTTCTTCTTTCTTTCTTCTTTCAGAGAAAGATAAATACTGAATCAATACATCTGAGCATCAATATTGCAAGGTTATTTCAAAATCAACCAATTTAGCTCATGGCTGTGTCTGCAAAGATTACTGCCTAGTGTGACTCTTACTTGCCATTGACTGAGAGACAGCCTTTCACATTCAGAGCTTTCAAGTAACTCATGATGTGTTTTTAAACTGAGTCATTCTTATGAGGGCATTGTCAAGACAGAACATTGTTCTAGCACTGAATGACTTAGATTTTAAGCAAAATAAGCAAAGGAGGTTGATAAAAAAGCATACAAATTTCCACTGTAAATGCGTGCTGTTCCTCTTCTTGTAGCTGGCCACCAAGTACAAAGAACAAATGCTAGGCCCAAAACATGAAAGGGAAGTTGTGCTTTCCTCCATGAAACAGCTCAGCATTTCCATGTGATGCCTGCCCTTCCCATGCTCACCTCAGCTGGGATGGGATGCAATGGGTTTTTTCTTACCAAGATCTGTACACGGCTCCAAGCATGAAATATCCCATAAACCTCCTGGTTTGGATCATGTACACTGAAGACTGGCTTGACTCTTGACTCTGTGGGATCAAAATGCCACTATAGACCTGACACTGAGGGCACTGAAACTCCACATATTAACTTACTTCTTCAGTTAAAAATGTGATGGTCTAAAGGAGAGAGGGTGCTTGGACAGTGGGAAATGAGTAGGGAAAAAACATGTAGTATTTCAGTGTACTGGGAGTTGGAGATCGGAGGAAGTATGCGTTGAAACAAAGATTTTTCTGACAATTGTAAAACATTGAAGCCCTGCGGTGAGGCAGGAGCTAATTTGCTGTGCCAGGCTCTAGTCAGGGCATAATTACACCCTATAACTGTAGAGAGTGGGAAGTCACTTTCCATGCTTGTACATCAAGGGTTTTAGGCTTCTGTCAGTAAGTGCAGGAGCTTTGCCTCTCTCAGAGAGCTCATTCTGCACACAGAGCTCCCCAGCTGGCACACTGTGCCTCCCTCCATCTTTGCTTCAATAGGAAAAATCAGGGAAATATCCTTGTTGTCCGGTTTTGCGGAGACCAAGATCTTCACCAGTCTGTAAGACAATGCCGCACAGGCCCTTTTTGATCAAGAGAGGTCCCTATCGCTATTCAGAGTGTTGCTATTTCTTCCTGACAGATGCTGCTCTGTTAGTTTTGAAGATGGGTGGAATTTTACCTTTTATCTTTCACATTCTTCGCAAGAACAGGTTGCCCATTCGCGCTTACAGCCGGTAGTTTGATCAGTTGTCATTGACTAGATAGTAATGCTAACCAGTAGGTCTGGATGACTTTACCTAGATAAACTCAGGTCTAGTGGAGTGTGTGGCCCCCCTCATACTTTTGTAATTGCTGTGTTTCTGTATATAATGCTATTTGTCCCTTATATTTGTCTGTGTTCTCTGAGGTGCCTAACCCCAGTGACATGTTCTAACTGCCCACAGACTGAACATAGAGCTGGAAAGAAAAATCATCTTCCTCCCCCCGCACCATGCCAAGACACTTGGGAATACTCAGGAACTCAATTTCAAACAACTAAAGCTCTGAGTCAGGACCATGTGTGGAAACACTCAAAATAGCCAAAATGCTTTAAGAAAATGCTAGCAAAATCACAGTAAAAGTTGAATCTTTTCCTTTTTATCCATTGTGGGTGTCTAAAAGGGCTGGTTTTGAGGCAGATGTCTTTTTATGCTCCATAACTGATCCTGTCCCTCATTTTTCTGTGGACACAGCTGGGAGAAAGCTGTGCTTAGCCTAGTCCCAGGGTAGAAAGGGCAGTTGCCTACTGATGCCTACAGTAAGACTTACACAATTATCCTTCCCTTCATATCTCTGCTTATCCTTAAATAACTTTCACAAGAAAGAGTTTGTAATCATTCTTCTGGCTGCAAGTGCTTTAATTGTTAATCAATCTTCATTTTATTGGTGACCTGGACTTGCTTCCTAGCTAATGTTTTAAATTTATATTGTGGTGTTGTATAATTATTAATAACTATATTGTTATTTGAGTGTGATGATTGTGATTAGAGGTAAATGCAATTTCCCAATGGCAAGTTATTAAGCTGAAAATGCCAGCTTCATCAATTTCTATAATTTATGGGAACAACTTTGCAATGAATTCAGAAAGCAATGCTTCAAATTAAAATATAGGACTTATATTCTGTCATTTTGCCAAGCAAAATCTTCCTATTATTGTCATAAAATATAGAGAAATATTTCAGTGAGCTGTTTTAAAACCTGGTTTTTGATCATGCTTTGGATCACTGTTGTTAACTGATGTGCAGAATCATGTTTCTTATTGAACAACTGTTTCTAGAGGAAGACAACCATCAGTAAAGAAAGTGGAAGTCATGGGTCCACGAAGCTTGTGCTCCACCTTCTCCCAATCTGTTTACCGTACTCTAGACCATCTCTGCAATACTCTGCATCATGCACTGACATCTGGTGTCTGGACTACATACTGCAAATAAACATAATTAAAATCTTTGCCTAGGACATCAAGCAAAGACCAGAATAATGTTCCAGTTCACATCAAATGTGCCATGAAAAATAAGAAAATCTACTAGCTCAATGCTCTAAATTAATGTTAGCTCCTAATATTTAGACTTCTTTTAAATGCCTCCTGACTGTTTCAGTCTCTGACCGATTCAACTCTAAATCTCAGAGGCACCAATGCTTCCCCTTCTTTGGGCTAAAATTTCAGGAGTTTTGGACAGCCCACACTTGGATGAGTCATTAAAAGGCATTGTGAAGATCCTTTCTACGTTGCATAAGGAAAAGTACATGAAGAAGGAAAGAAAGACGCAATATGCACTTTTCAATACCATTTAAATGTTTAGAAACTAGCAAAGACATCTGGCTGTTCTTAATATTATTGAGTAGATCTACTGCAGTATTAAACAAAGATGATAATCTATTGAAGAAGTATTGCAGGGACAGTAACACAAGCATAATGTGCAGCTTTAGACCATCTCAAAGGAGTTTGGAATAGGAATAATAAAACTTAATTGGTAGAAAACGTAAAACAATAGTAGAACATGGTACATAGAATAAGTTATCTATTTATAGATAAATAATAAATTAATAATAAATAAAAGGTAATGGGTAGATAATAGATCTATATGTCATAGAACTGCAGCAGGTAGATGGATAGGACAGACAGATTTATTTTGTCAAAGATCATCATTTGTATGAAAGGAATAAAGTTTGCATGATGGTTACTGGCAATCACATGGAAAGTGCTTAGATATACCACATTTATAATGTCTTTCATAACTTCCTGGCTCTGAATTGCCTTTCTGGCTTATTCTAGAGATATGATTCACTTGGAGACCATCTTTCTTTTCTCTTCCTTCTGCTTCCAACATGTATATTCAATATTTTATAACAATTGACTAAAAGCAAGTTTAATGTTTCCCTCTGCCACCAGCAGAATATTAAGTTTTCGTTAAATGTGTCAATTAGTCAATTCTTTGCTTCATCAGTTTGCATTTGTCACCAGAGGCATTCTCTAAGCCAGACCAATACACCATGAGGACACTGTCTAGAGAGTCTTTCAGCCTTGCAGCTGTTTGGGGTTTTTCAATCTCCCTGTAGGAAGCTTACACAATATATTAGAGAGATTGGTTAATTAAAACATAATTCCCATGTACACAGAAATAGATACTCAGGCTTAATGTGTGACTTCTGCTTGTTGGGTTAATAAATCACTGAAATGATAGAATCGTTTTTCTTAGTATGTGTGAAGGTGAAATGATTTTTGTAGTAGATCTGTAGAAAAACATTGCAGCAGAATGCACCTTGCTTTTCCAAATACCTGTAACTTCAGTTTCCAGGCTCTGAATCTGACTAAAAGAAATTCTGAATCCCAAATTGGATGGCGAGGGGTTTAATTTATTGATCACCTGCATATAACAGACTACGTGAAGAATCTACTGGCTTTGTTCACCTCCTTTCCTTCAGAAACCTTCCTTTCAAGAGTCCTCAGAATTTGTCCGTAGTCATTTATTTGGCACTTTAGAGCTTTAAATAATTGTAATGCACAGTTTATCACCTCCAAGGTCCTACAGAACAAATGGATAAATATTACAACTGCAGTTTTATAGATGAGAGAAATCAAAGCTTAGAAGGTAAAGCAAGGACCCTAATGCTGTCTACCAGTTAAGCAGGAGGAAGGAAACATTGAAGCATAGAATGGTTTAGGTTAGAAAGGACCTTAAGATCATCCAGTTCCAACCCCCTGCCATGGGCAGAGGGACACCTCACACTAGACTGTGTCGCCCAAGGCTCTGTCCTGGCCTTGAACACTGCCAGGGATGGAGCATTCACCACTTCTCTGGGCACCCTGTGCCAGTGCCTCAGCGCCCTCACAGTCAAGAACTTCTTCCTTATCTCCAACATGAATTTCCCCTGTTTCCGTCTGAACCCATCACCCCTTGTCCCATCACTACAGTCCCTGATGAATGGTTATTTTTCTTTCTAAAAGTATATTTTTAATTAACCTACCTTTCACAGTGACCATAGTTATTAGTGAATGGAGTGACTTTAGCAAAGTTTGCCACGTTAAGAATGCACAAGAAGCAAAATGGAAAATACATGTGATTTTTTTTCTATAACTTTTAAGCCAGAAATTATGTTTTCATCTAGGAATTGATCATTTTCTTCTAGGAAAAAAAGGCAAATAGTTAAAAATAGTCTGAAAACAAAATGCCGTATCCCAGTTTTCATCAGAAAGAACATTCTGTTCATTCTGGCACAAGAATGTGTTATTTCATTTAGGTTTTGTTAAGAAATAAAGCAGAGCAAAATGAAACCTTTCTTCTTCCTAAACACCAACTGGTTTGTAAAACAAGTTTTCATTATTTTTCTGCTTTAAGCAACTCTTGTTCTATCAAAGAGTTTACTGAATAACAGGTTCAATGTTTGCTGCTCACAGTTGAAATAATAGGCAGTTTTCTTTCTATTGGTATGTTGTTCTTGCATCAGATTCATGTTTTCCTGATTTTTCCCATTCTGATATTCAGGTGTCTATTAATTATTTCTAACTCTTTTCTGTCCAGATAGTAGTTAATAGAGTTGGATCATTTCAAGTCAGCTTGTTGATCTGTTCACTGCAAACCATGTATTTTCAGTGTGGTGTCTTCACCAACCCCACTCCTGCCCTGGTACACAGCAAGGTTGGTAACATATAGATAATGGTGTTCAGCTGAAAGTTAAAATCTGTGAAGGAGCCACTGGACAGCTATTTGTCTTGGCACTGGCCAAGCATGTAACTGGGTCTGGCTGGTCTAGCAAGTTGACACTTTATTTCTATAGATGCTATGTAAATTACTGATCTAGATCTCTTTCTTCTGGTTCACTAAGCAATAAGGGCTCGTATTATTTGCATGACCAGATGTCTTAATAGCATTGGATGCACCTTCCTGGATTTTATGTTCTTGCTCTTTTCTCTCTGTGCCTCAGATCAGCTCTTAGGTATTGACCTACAAAAAAATTAATTGCTCCATCTGATTTTCACCCCTTCTTCCATCACATCCTTGGTTCTGCAAGAAAGTGACTGCATGAGGGTAATCTTTCCTGTAGAAGTCTGGTAGAAAAGTATTGTATTTTCAACACATATTTTTTGCCTTTGACCAGAATTTACACAGATTAACCAGACACCATGTGAAGATCTATGTATTTTTATTTTAAATGTGCCTTGCATTACCTTAATTGGGTGCTTCCTCATGCTTGTGCTGGAAAAAAAAGTGAATATCTGATCTTACTTCATCTCCCCATGTGACTTCCCATTTTATAGACCTCTGCTTTGTGATCTCCATTCATTTAAGTATGGATGTGAGGGTGGTGAGACACTGGCACAGGTTGCCCAAAGAAGTGGTAAATGCTTCAGCCCTGGCAGTGTTCAAAGCCAGGTTGGACAGAGCCTTGGGCAACATGGTCTAGGGTGAGGTGTTCCTGCCCATGGCAGGGGGTTTGGAGCTGGATGATCTTAAGGTTCCAACTCTAACCGTTCTATAATTCTATGATTCCATGTATGACCTATGCCTTGCAAACTGAAGAATTCTAGTCCACTTGTGGCTCCTTACCCGAAGAACCCTACCTTTCTAAGTTCCCTGCCTTTCATTCCTACCTTTTAGACTTAATGCAAGTTGACCAATCAGGAAAATAGTATTGATTCTGGTTTTGCACATACAAGTGGCATGTAATAGACATTCCATCCCATGGATGTGCATCTTGCACTGCAAACCATCCTTTTAACTATAAGCATAAATAATCGAAAGCTGCAGAAACTGCAACCTGCTAAAGCAATAGCACAAGAGACACTGGGAATAAATTAAATATTAAGCTATTTTACTCATATTATTCTTGACAGGAGGCTTTTGTCTGGGAATTACCAGACGTGTGACTGTGGCAGGGAGCTGTGCTGATTCTCTGCCAACTTATTAATCTACAATGGTTTTGGGAGCTTGAAGTTTTTTAATGTGTTTTGTTTTCAGATTATTTTTCCCCCATTCTCCAAAACAATAGATGTAGAACTAGTCCCATAGACCAATGGATGCTGGAGCAATAGACTGAGAGCTGTTCATTTTGACAGACTTATTTTCATGGTCTACTGTGTGATGTCCCTACCCATAAGAGGGGGTTGGATCTGGATGATCTTAAGGTCCTTTTCAACCCAAATTGTTATGTGATTCTATGATTCTGCTCTCAGCCACTATTTTTCTGAACTCATACTTCAAACCCACCAATTAAAAGATGCTCTTCTCCGGGATCCAAGACCGAGTACTGTGTGTCTGTACACTCAGGCTATGAATAGGTTGCAAGATGAGAAATATGATCCACAGATGGGCAGTGGCTTTGTGTGGTCAGCAGTTATAATAATACCTTTCTGCAGCAAGGCAAAACAGAGCTCGTTCACAAAGGTAAACCATTATAAAAAGAATCACAAGAATGCTACAGATTTCTGGTGGACAGAAGACCTTTAAGCATTTGCCCAGTCCTACCATATAAAGATGGACTCTGGTTGCCCTTTACTCCTTTCTTACATTTGAGGATAGCTTTTCTCTTCCTCATACGCTCATCTTATTTGTCAGAAGTGTTAATCAAAAAGGCTTCAGTACTGCTCAGGTTTTATATACCCCTTGCCTGCAGCTTCCACTGACAGAGTAAATGAAGTCCATGGGATAAGGTAACGCTTGCTATAGACAGAGTGGTGGGAGAATGGCCAATGTGGAGACTTCATTTTGAGTATGCAGAGACCTAGGGAAGACACTATTGAATTACACTTGGGTATGTAGAGTTTCAGAAGAACAGCAAAAGTCTTTCCGAAACAAGGAAAATTGATTTGTTTTGTTTGGGTTAAGGAACATTTTCCAAAACAATGGGAGGTTTCATTTCCCTGTTGTGCAAATAAACTTTTGCAGTGTTTCATTCTCAAATGACCCGACAAAGAAAGTCGGTCTGTGGATGAATCAAAAGTTACAGACAGATCAGGGAGTTAATCTGTCCATTACCACTTATTCTCATGAGTCTCAGTGAATTGTCCTCTCTCCTATTTCAGCTGTCATGCCACCATGTCTGCATTATCCTATGCTCTTCACCAAGAACCGTGACACTGTGCTTGTTCCAGCATGGAAGTGTGAGGACCTGGAGAAGGACTGAGAAGGCCTTGTTACCAAGCAAGGCCTTATGCATGAGTTTGACCTACAAACCTCTGGCTTCAGGCCATGCCAAACCTTTATCCCCACTGTAACAGAGTGAGCTGCTAAAGCATCCAATATCCAAATGATCTGACATTTGGTATTCCACCTACCGGGACTCCAGGAAGCTGAGGGGCATCATTATCAAAAAAAGGTACTAAAATCATACACAGGTTACTGCAAGGTCAGGGGAAATGACCATGAAATAGCTGGTTTGGGGACTGGAAGTCTGGAAGAGGTGTCATAACTTAACCTGAAGACAGGATGCAGATAGCATTTTGGAAGATCCCCCAGATCCATCAGCAAAAAAGCACTTAAAATGTTAATTCACTTCTGTTTTCTCCTTGTCAGTGTGGCTTTGGTAATACAAGCAGCAAAGGGCGTGGATCTCCATCTGTAGTGCATAATTAAGGGGGTGTTGTACATTGGACAAACAATATAATTTATATCCAGAAAGAGAGATGCCACAGATCCTTGTGCTCTCAGGGACTCTAATTTATTGCCTAATTAAACACTTGCTGCCAAATTGTCCATCCTTGTCATTTTTAATTCCTGGTCTAATATTCCAGACAACAGAACACTTAAGAAGGCTACATTCTACAAGTGAGGTTTAAATGAAGAAAGATGTTAATGTGTGTATCCTAATCAAAGTCTATAGTCTATCTAGGGCAATTACATTTTAGCAGGCCTGTTCTTCTGGCACCTTGCAATGTGTGTGAATCTGCCAAGGTCTGTGAACATGGGTCAGAGCAATCCCAGGCCCACAGGTTGGGCAAAGAGGAGATTGAGAGCAGCCCTGCAGAGAAGGACTTGGGGGTGGTGGTAGATGAGAACATGAACATGAGCCGACTGCAGTGTGCGCTTGCAGCCCAGAAAGCAACCGTATCCTGGGCTGCATCCAAAGGAGCGTGACCAGCAGGTCCAAGGAGGTGATCCTGCCCTTCTACTCTGCTCTTGTGAGACCTCACTTGGAGCATTGTGTGCAGTTCTGGTGTCCTCAACATCAAAAGGACTTGGAGCTGTTGGAACAAGTCCAGAGGAGGCCACGAGGATGATCAGGGGACTGGAGCATCTCCCATACAAAGACAGGCTGAGAAAGTTGGGGTTCTTCAGCCTGGGAAAGAGAAGACTGCGTGGAGACCTCCTAGCAGCCTTCCAGTATCTGAAGGGGGCCTATAGGGATGCTGCGGAGGGACTCTTCATTAAGGACTCTTCATTAGGGACTATAGTGATAGGACAAGGGGTAACAGGTTCAAACTGAAACAGGGGAGGTTTAGATTGGATCTAAGGAAGAAATTCTGTCCTGTGAGGGTGGTGAGATGCTGGAATGGGTTGGCCAGGGAGGTTGTGAGTACTCCATCCCTGGCACTGTTCAAGGCCAGGTTGGATGAAGCATTGGGTGACATGGCTTAGTGTGAGGTGTCCCTGCTTATGGCAGAGGGTTGGAACTGGATGATCTTAAGGTCCTTTCCAGCCCTAACTATTCTATGTTTCTATGATTCTATGTTATCCACTTGCAGTAGAGGCAGAAGGCAAGACCAGCTACTCAAAACTTTGCAAAACCCTTGGGAAGACATATAGGCAATAGGGACAAGGAGAACATGTTTCTATTTATCTTAAAACTAGATTTTCTTCTTTCCACAAGTCTTGTTGGGATTGAATGACAAGGGGTCCTGAGGCAAAGGAGGCCTTAGGATATAATGTCTTACACTACCATGTGCTCTCTGTCTTGTATGTATTTATCCTTGCCTCGTTGTTCTGAGGTAGGGACATTGGACACTGTTGCTGTTAAAATGGTGCCTAATTTTGAGCTTTACAGAGTCACACTACCTTAGAAGTCCTAGAGAAGGCTGAAAAATAGGTAGAAATTCAGACTTACTCTCTGTCTCATTCTGCTTGTGGGAGAAGCATATAGAGAAATTGGGAATGAAATTAAACCTGGGAAGAAGGGAAAGGGGGGTTTTGGTTTTATTTGTTATTATTTTACTCTGATTTGATTGATAATAAATTAAACTGATTTCCCCAATGCGAGTCTGTTTTGCCTTTGACAGTCACAGGTGAATGATCTCTCCCTGTTAATTACCCATTACCTTTTTGTTGTATTTTCTCTCCCCTGTCAAGCTGAGGAAGGGAAGTAATAGAGCAGCTTTGGTGGGCATCTGCTGTCCATCCAGGGTCAAACCACCACAATACTGTATTCAGGATGTCAGCAAACACATCTGCAACTTCTGTGCCTCTTGAGCTGTGAGGCTGGTTACCCATTGTGAAAACCGCCTCATAGATTTTCCACCCTGAACAGGAAGGAATCTGGCAAGGTCATGGCCATGGCCTCACTTCTCTTTGAACCCAGCAAATCACAGTATCAGAACAAAGTCAGTTTGCAGTGCCTATCTCCAGGTTCAGGAACAGCACCACTGCAGGTAATGACCCACATACTAGGCTTTTGTAAGCATTCATCTCCTCTGTGCCTCTTTCCTTACTAATTTCTCCCTCCCTATTTAGCTTTTGTTATTTTACCCCTCAAATTAGTGAAATTATGTTTCCTGCTTCTGTTTTGTCTCACAAGGCAGCATGAAAGCAGAGAATATGTAAAGCTGGTCCATGCTGTTTAATTAGCACATTCGGATGAACCCAGCAATATCATATGACAGAGTTTATACCACTATTATAACCAATCCCTATTCATAGTGCCTCTTAATAATCACTTACAAAAAGATAAACAAAGGCATACACATTTGTGTCTCTGTGTGAATGTGTGTATGTGCACATAAATACCTGCTATTTATCAGGATATTCTTTCCTGTAATTTCATGTTTAATGACACATTAATAATATGAAATACATTTCCATCTATTTATGTTGTTCTTTGTGACTTTCCCAATCAAAAAGCTCAGCTTTTTTTCTCATGCTTTCTACAGCAGCAGCAGCAGCAAAAGCCAATACCACCATTATCTTCCTTACTAATGGCATACAAGGGCTTTCTGAAACTAAACTATGTTCTGTTGAAAGCTGTGCACATCCCTTCAGGTTGGCAGCTTTGGTGCTCTCTTTCTGCAGTAGAACTCTGCAGTGTGTCCTCATTGATCCTTTTACAAATCTACAATGGCAATTAGGTTCATTTGAGATGACGGGCAGTATTTCTCCTCTCCCCAGCTCTGAGGTCTCCTGCAGGTACTTGGTCCTCTCCATCAGCTCGATGCCAGACCTAAGATACCTTGAAGTGTCTCATATGGCAGCAGATACCTATGCGTGGTTGGCTGAAGATGGCCCCATGCCTCCATTTCTATGGTTAGACACCTAACACACTTGTCTGTTTAGATGCCTGTTTAAGAGTCAATGTGAATCCCCCTTAGATATTTAGCAGCAAAAGAATACTGGCCCTCTAGTTCCTCTGGTATCCCTTTTCCCTGATCCTGTATCTGTCTTGCCTCTAATGGAAAAGCATTTCAGGTTATGATGTTATGTTCTATTCTGAACAGTCCCTATATAGCTATGGAACAATAGGGTCTTTGACTTTAGCTGGCATTAATGTAACAGACATTTTTTCCCAATACAGCCTTTGTTTTACCCTTTGTCTTCTCTGTTGTAGTGCAAACTCCTCCACTTACAGTAAGAAGCTTATGAAACAAGACTTCATGTGTCTACCTTGGGGACAACAAGGTGCTATTGAATGAAAAATACATTTTCACAGGGAATTAATTGTACCTTTTCTTCTTTGCTGGGTCAATACCAAACAAGTAAAATCTTCTTTCCCCTTAGCCCTGCAGACCTCAGCCAGCAAACTACAGACAGAAAATAAGGACTTCAGGAGGAACTGGGGAAGCATAGAGGACAAGGTAAAAGAAGACATGCCATGGGGTTGAAGCTGTAATATCCATAGGAAAGATACTGCATGACTTTACAGGAACCTTTTCTTCTGGGCCAACTTGCCATTCATTGCAGGTTCAGTAGCTGTTGCAACATGGATGGAAGCAACATTTAATAGAGCCACTGCCTGTGGGTCCAAACCAGCCTTCTGCAAAAGCATTTCAAAAGACAACTGTGAAGTACAAATGTTTCCTCCTCATTTTTTCTGCACAACTGTTGCTCATAGATGCAATGAGCAGACATGGGGGTCCAGTGTACAGTGGATGGATGAATGCAAGGCTTTTGTGTTAGCTCTAAATTGTACACTTATTTGGCATCTTAGAATCATAGATTAGTTAGGGTTGGAAAGGACCTTAAGATCATCCAGTTCCAATCCCCCTGCCATAAGCAGGGACACCTCACACTAAACCATGGCACCCAGTGCTTCATCCAACCTGGCCTTGAACAGTGCCAGGGATGGAGCATTCACAACCTCCCTGGGCAACCCATTCCAGTGCCTCAGCACCTTAGCAGGAATCTTGCCAAAATTATAAGCTGTCTTTAAAGTTGTCTTTCTCCCCGGATGGTTAACTTTGTGTTTCCACCTTTTGTGACTACACTGTACCACAGGAAGAATATTAGAGCAACTCCACTTGCATCTGAATGGTGCTACATTATGCCATGTACACAGGCAGGAGGATCAGTTTGGGGTAGCATTTATGTTCCCTAATTTAAGGTTTTTACAATGTCTACGTTACATCTGCCTGCTACCTATGCTCCTGTTCTAATTGATGGAAAACCAGCTAATACACTGATGGGGTTTAGTTCATTTCAGTTTACCAAAAAATGTGTCAATGTTAGGATGAGGTGTGATATCACTCACTCTTGAATCTGTTGCTGTCTGCCTTCCTCAGATGTAGATGCCAACACTGAAGACAGCTGTATTTAATCAGCTTAGTTATACCTTTCATAACGAATACACTTGGGGTTTGCTTTAGAAGGCAATGAAGACACGAATTCTCCTGGAACACCTAGAATAATTTTCCTTGTGCCTGAATAAATTCTCACTGGAGGGTTTTCTTCCCTTTATTGTCAGCTTGTGCTGGAAGGCCAAGAAGCTCTGACCCTGCTGTGCAGTCCATGGAGGAAGAAGAAATCCTTTTAGTGCTCTGAGAAAAACTACCTCTCATCAGTTTTGCCAGTCCTTTATGGGCTGCCTTATTTTCTTCACCCTCCAGACGTAGCAGCTGGTAAAGGAGTGCCTAAATCGCCACTAGACTTGGAGTCTTTTTGTTGTCCGTTGTACACAGATAGGGAATGCTGCAGGCACCAGATTCACTCACTTACAAATGATCAGTATTGAGAAACACACTTTTTCCCTCGATGTTTTCACCTAAATGGTGTTGCAAGGACAGACACAACAGATACTATTTCTCTCTGTTCCTTTCACCACTGAAATGATGCTCCACAGACTTACAGGGTAATATGGGTCTTGGAAAACAGCCAGAGTACATGAAAAAAGCTGTGAAGATGGGTGTGTTAGGACTAGTGAGGTACTCAGAAAAGGAAAGTAGCTAGAGAAAGCCTCAAAGAAAGGAGGAAGACACTGCATTAATCCACATAAGTCTTAAGTATTAAAAACCAATTTTGCGAGTGAGTTAGAAATACTAATAGGTTATAAAGACAGCAATGCAAAAGCAGGGAGGAAAACCCTACGACACAGCAATGTGACACTAGGGAAGTAAAGCAAGTGTACAGAAGTTTGCAGACTGTAGAAAAGGAATTTGAAGCAGTTGGCTTAATCCTGAGCAATCATATATATATAAAATAGCTAGTTGAACCATTTGAGGCACATTCTCTCCTTCCTTCTAATGTATGTCAAAGCTCCTTCTTCCCCTCACACCTCCTTGGAATTTCTCTTTTAGGATTTCATTCCCACTCTTGCTCCCCAACAGTTTGAAACCCTAGGCCTTCAAGACATGCTACAAAACTTAGTTCCATCCTGAATCTGGGATGAATCTTATAGGTATAAAAATGGGACTTTCACACGCTTTATGTTTTTGCAGTAGGTTCAGAGACATTGTAAGCATAGTACCACCTCCAGGAACCTAGCAAGACTTACTTGCAGGGATAATTAGTTGATAGCCATGTTTGGTAGCTCAAGTGCTATTAAACTGTATGCAGGTGCTATTAAACTGTGTACTGACATAGTTTTGCTACTTCCAGTCTGGAGTTAGTTGGCCAGACCTTTCTCAGTGTCCTTTGGATCTCCAAGATTAGACATCTTTGCGTTGAAAACTATTGCACGGTAATGATCTCTTCTATCTTTTTTATCTGCAGGCACATCAGAGTGTAAAAAGTACCAGAGTGGACTTAAGGCAATGATGGTTTTGCACTATACCCTATCACCTATATTAGTGAGAAATGGACATTTCAGAGGAAAGTTTAAGAGTCAGAGATACAGATTTCCTCCTAATAGCTAAACTAGGGACTGGACTCATATACGGTCTTTACTCATGGATATTAAAGATGTTGCTTTTCTCTCATCAATTGACAGATTCTGGCATACCTCCTAAAGCACTACAAGGACAACAAAGAAACTTATACCTGTTGTTTGTAAAGGAATTTGTGATCTCTACCGATAACGCTTGGAGAATCTCCACAGTCCAAGAGGAGTGTAAGGATCTTCTGTCACTCTTCCTCCTGACCAGCAAGTGTCACTGTGATTCTCCACTCAATAACTCTGGTTACCCCCATAGAGTCTAAAAGAGGGAGGAGTGATGAGGGGAGCAGACCTAGCCACAGTGTGAGGAGTGGGTTACCAATGACTGAGAGAAGGAAGCAGAGAGGAGTAAAGAAAGCAAGAGCATCCTTACAGTCTAAAGAAAGCTTTAAAGACTCTCCAGGGCCCCGAGTGTATCAGTCTGGGCATAGAAATGTATGTTGTCGTATCTAAAACTTTAGAGCATGAGCTAAAGAACTAAAATTTGGTAGCTAGACATTAAAATATCCTCTCTCTAATATATGGTTTGAAAATCCTTTCATGTGCACTTACAAGTGGATGCTCTGTATAAGCAGGAGGAGAAGAATAGAAAGCTGTAAAAGTAGACTGGTTTTGGCACTGTATTTTTCAGGTTTAGCAAATTCTCAGTGATATTCCTTTTACACCTTTGTGTTTCGGGCCTGCTCTTGAGCAGTGTTAGATGAAGGTCCTGTCTTGAGGAAAAGTCTTTTCATCAATCTTTTACAAAAGGAAAGCAGGTTTTGTGGCAAAGTCATGCCATGCCTGTGGGCTCATAGGAAATCCTAACTTCACCTGAAATCCTAACTTCACCTGAAAGCCTCATGTGGGAAAGCACCAGCTCGCCTCCCAGCAGCACTGATAGGGTGCAAGCAGTCATTTGAACCTAGGCTGTCAAGTGGAGGAGATTAGCTTTTTCAGCACCAAAACCCATTCCTCTGCAATTACTGACATGACAGCTCTGTGATTATTGAAATGATGGCTAAAACCCATTATACCATGAAAATGCCACTCATTATGCTCTACCAACTTCAATTTTGTGCCTTTTTCTCAGAGGCGTGATGTATTAGGGTACATCTCTGTTGTGAAGAGCAAACAGTGCCATTACCTCCAGGGTAACAATGAGAAGAAAACGAATAGAGTCTGAAATATGAAGTGCTATTATAGGAAATTGGCTGTTTATTTACCAGTATTTGCTATTGCAGTTACAGAGCTCAGCTCTGCACAAATTAAACAAAGAACACAAAAACCAGAAGCACAGTTCATGGCTCAATTTTCAGAAGCATGCTGGCAGCCCTTGGTACCCATGTAATCATCAGTGGAGTCCCCATGGACCTCCTGCCTTGGACTTTCTTGGCAATAACTTGGCTGATCTGGAGGCAGTTGGTTGACTTTGATTTATGTCTCTGGTTGAGTTCTTAACTTTGTAAAATAAGCATTTTGTCTGCAAAGCTGAAAAGAAGTTACCTGTTTCAATCAGAAGTTTTTCTGGGCCAAAGTGTACTTGTCACTGTGTACTTAGCACACAAGCATTGATCTCAGATGGTGTCTTGCTTTAATACAGTAATTAATGAAACGGTAATGGCATTTCCTCTGTGGGAAGATCTGTGAGCAGGTTTCCATGGCAACAGCCCATGCACAAGCTTCTTGCCTGTAGCAAATGTGAAGTTATTTGGATCATTTAAATTCTTTTAAAGAAAGGGGACTGGTGCAACTCAAATTAACTCAGATTTACTGCAAGGCAAAAGTATACACAGGGGCAGTTACCTCAGGTCAGCTGATGCACACAAACTTTTTACCCTGCATTAACTCACTGGTGTGTTTGAATCCTCCAAGCTACTGCAAGAGCTTTTATTTCAGAAATACATTTATTTTCACTACATTTACCTTTTTTATCTCAGCCATTTTGTGCCAACAGAAACCATGCCCCTTTTATACCAGGATAGGAGTGTGCATCCGATCATCCTGAGGGGGAAGTAGAGCATATTCTTGCCTGAATTTTTCAGCTGTTGTAATGAATGAGCAGACAATGCCCAGGCTGGGTAAGAGGCAGAATAAACACCAGGAGGAAATCTCTGCTGCTTTTATCATCCCTGGGAATCAAGATCTCCCTAGAAGTAAAATCATACTGACCACCGGTTTGCTGGGATGGAATGTGTCACTGGAATCCTAGGCTCAAAGCATGCTGGATAGACAAAGACTCAGTAAAGTAGATCTGTTTAATTTGAATGTATGGGCAGAGACATAAAATAGTCAAAGAATTCGATATTTACAGATGACCATTTTGACATAGTAGTAAAGCTCATTTTTGTTGGCCTACTGCAAAGGCAAAAAAGGATGAGGGACATGGGACTACATGCAGAATGATCCTTTTTGGCTGCTGATCCTCATATATCTCTTCTGCCAAAAGAGATGTTCCTTAGGAGCAGATGGTGAGGCAGTTCTAAAAGAGAAAGTTTGAGATAGGGAGAAGTATTCTAGACCAAAGCTTTTCATAATTTATTTGCTGTATCAGTGATTACTTTCATAGCCAAAGAGAGGCAAAACAGCAAATGGCTTCTGGAGAAAAAGTATTAATTATAATGCAGATCTTTCAGGCATGTTCTTTCCTAATGCATGAGAAAGTGCCTCAGCAACTCAAGAGGCAGACAATATCAATAATCATTTAATTTCCCTTCCAGTGGGAAATTCTAGTGAATTAATCTTTAAAAGGCTTCACTGCCAATTTTTAAGGAACAGAGCCCCCAGTAAATATTTTCTTCCACTAGTTTTATTCTTGTATTCATCGTAGCCTAGAACTGTTGTTTGGCTTGAAGTGTAAAGCCTGTGTGGATCTGATTTTTTGGGTGAATCCATATTGCAGGGATGTGAAATATATTGAGCTAATTGGGATATCAACAAAATTCACAATCAAGACCTTTCTGGGATGGAATATTGGACTTGGATATTCTAATATTATTAGTTGGTATCTAAAATAAAAACATGGGCTTAACACCTTGGCAGCTTTGAGGAAGAAGATTCTTGGCCTCTCCTAAATGGATAGGAATCATATAATCGGAGTCATAGAATAGTTAGAGTTGGAAAGGACTTTAAGATCATCCAGTTCCAACACTCTGCCATGGGCAGGGACACTTCACAGTAGATCATAGCACCCAAGGTTTTATCCAACCTGGCCTTGAACCCTGCAAGGGATGGAGCATTCACAGCTTCTCTGGGCAACCCATTCCAGTGCCTCACCACCCTTACAGTAAAGAACTTCTTCCTTATATTTAACCTGAACTTCCCTTGTTTCAGTTTGAATCCATCACCCCTTGTCCTATTGCTACAATCCCTGATGAACAGTTCTCCAAAATCCTTGTAGCCCCCTTCAGATACAGGAATCTTCAGCTAAGTATTGAACACAAAGCCAGACTTAGTACAGATCAGAGCAAGACTTCTGAGAATATCAGTTGATTTCTAGTATGTGAACCATGGATGTCTTACACCACTGTTGTTCTAATGTTTTAGTTCAGGTCTCTCATAGAGAAAAAAGAACTGGGCTAGAAGGTCAATGGAACCAAACCATTAGACCCACGCAAAGCCTAGAAATGTGACCTGCTAAATTTAGGCCTGGAGAAGGTCCATATGGCAGAGTCCCTGAAGCAAAGAGAAAGCTGATTTATTCAAAAGCTCCTGCATTCTTTGTTTTTCAGGTCTAAAAATACTTCTATATAAGACTTCAAACTGCTTTTTGTGCTAAACACACAAATGGAAATCTCACTGCTCTACACACATTATTTCACTAAAATAAATATTGTTGCCTTTAATATTTAAAGAGATTTTTGAAACAGCCACGGAGAATGAAAAATACAAGCCAGCAAAAGCGCTCCATTTCTTGGAGCCCTACAGAGGGGTATTTCAATTCTCCAGCTTTTATTTCTTTAACTCTCAAGGAATTCCAAGGTCTCTGAGATGGCATGCTGGGCAGGGAAAACAGAGCTGTTGTTCCCAGGGCTTTTTTGGTTCCTTATTATTCACCATCACAGGAAATTTTGTTCTGTGTAGGCTGAGGAACTGCATCATAGAATCAAAGAATGGTTTGTATTGGAAAGGACATTAAGCTCATCCAGTTCCAACTCTCTGCCATAAGCAGGGACACCTCACATTAAACCATGTCACCCAAGGCTCTGTCCAACCTGGCCTTGAACACTGCCAGGGATGGAGCATTCACCACTTCCCTGAGCAACCTGTGCCAGTGCCTCACTACCCTCACAGTAAAGAACTTCTTCCTTATATCCAACCTGAAGTTCCCCTGTTTCAGTTTTGTCCTGGGTTCAGCAGTCGCAGTCATTTTTCTCCTTCTCAGTAGCTGGTGCAGTGCTGTGGTTTTGACTTTCAGCCTGGGAACAGCGCTGATAACACCGATGATTTCAGTTGCTGCTCAGTGATGTTCACTCTGACCAATGACTTTGTGAGTCTCATGCTCTGCCAGGCAGGAAGGGAAGCCGGGAGGAAGCAGACACAGGAAACCTGACCCAAACTAGCCAAAGGGGTATTCCATACCACAGCACGTCATGCACAGTATATAAACTGGAAGAGTTAGATCACTGCTCAGTCGGGCTAGGTATTGGTCAGGGGGTGGTAAGTGGTTGTATTCTTTTCCCTTGTTATTCCCCTTATCATTATTACTATTGGCAGCAGCAGTAGTGATTTGTGTTGTACCTTAGTTACTGGACTGCTCTTATCTCAACTCATGGGAGTTACATTCTTTCGATTCTCCTCCCCATCCCTCTGGGAGAGGAGGAAGGAAAGAGGGGAGTGAGTGAGAGGCTGCGTGGTTCTGAGTTACTGACTGGGCTTAAACCACGACAAGCATGAACCCATCACCGTTTGTTCTATCACTATAGTCCCTGATGAAGAGTCCCTCTCCAACATCCTTGTAGCCCCCTTCAGACTTTGGAAGCTGCTCTGAGGTCTCCACGCAGATTCTCTTCTCCAGGCTGAACAGTCCCAACTTTCTCAGCCTGCCTCCATAGAGAAGGTGCTCCAGCCCTTGATCATCCTTGTGGCCTCCTCTGGACTTGTTCTAGCAGTTCCATGTCCTTCTTATGTTGGAGACACCAGAACTGCATACAGTGCTGCAAGTGAGGTCTCACAACAACAGAGTAGAGGGGCAGGATCACCTCCTTTGACCTGCTGGTCTTGCTCATTCTGATGCAGCCCAATATATGGTTGGCTTTCTCCTCAGACCTGTTGGACTGGCAACACTCAGTCCACTGTGTCCCACACACCAGCAGGCACTATCTAATCCTTAAATTAGGACAATGGTCATGGGATATCCTTAATTCCATCTGTGCCACCAGAGCAGATTTCAGCATCTGTCGAAGTTAATAAAAAGTTGGATGAAATTGGGATGAGAATTGGTAAGAGCAGAGATTCTTGTCCTTCAAAAACTGTTTTCACATAAAGTTCCTTTTCTTAACCCCATTCTAGTGCTGTGTGACTGATACTGCCAGACCTATCCCTATGTGATGCTGAGGACTCAGTCAGGCTGTCATGCAGCAAACCTGTGTTCTAAGAAACCTGATCCTTCGGGTAGATTTCCTAAGACACCCAAATTTTATGTGTGTCAGATTATACAGGTGAATGTTAAGCTTAGAAAGCTGTGAAGGAAGCATGTGGGCTAATCCTCAGGCAGTGGGTCAGGCCAAATGCAGAGAGATACTGACTGTAATTGGTCACAGTTACCACAACTAGAATTGCTAGCAATAAAGCAGCCAGTTGTATGTTGGATGCCCCTAATTCCTTTAACATTGCATACAGTAAAAGAAGGGAGACATAGCCCATTGCTGATTCTGAATAAGTGAACTATGAAAGCTGCTGCTGTCAGAAAATGTATGTATTTCTTTGTGGACTAACAAAATCAAGAATACCCATATGGCTCAAGTTCACGGATGCATACAGATGTCTGTACGTGTGCTTGGCTTTCTTGAATTCTGCATTTGTGGATTAATATTCTGGGATCTGATTTTTCTCCTGGAGTTACCTCAGTGTAACCCTGGAGACTTACCGTGATGAATTAGATTCTCTCTGTGCACAACGTGCACAGTCAAATGCAATGCAGGCAAGCCAGAGAACTTAGGGCTGCACTGCAATGTCCACTTGAACTAGAATTCAAACCCTTTGCTCCCTCAGTCTGTTTCCCAATTACTGTATTTCATTGCAACAATGATTATGTACAGTCTCCACGTTCGGCACCACTGTCCTTCCCAAGGATCCTTTTGTACTGCTCTCTCCTATTTAACTGGAAAATTTCTACTCTGTTGAGCAGAGGAAGTATTGTCAAAAAACCATTTTTTGGCTCATTTGGAGACTTCTTTATTTTCTATGAATTTACACTCTTGCAAAGTCTCACCTTACAAGCAGTCAGAGAAAAGAGGGTTAAAAGGCTTCTGGCAAGGTTATCTACTCCAGCAGCCTGCACTTTATGGACCATTTAACCATTCTTCTATGTAAATTTCTCAAGAGAGTTTCATCACATGGGGCCAATAGTGGCAAGCCAGCAGGCAAAAGACATTCCACTGAGATTTTCACTGTGAGACCCCTCTTCCTCTTCAACCCCTTGTAGATGCCCCAGGCTACATCAGCACTCAGAGATCACACATACCCAGTATCCTTCTTTCCACTGAGCTCACCAGGCAGGAGGTGGCTTTCATCCTCACCACTGAACTGTCTTACTGCCCAAAACAGGATCGATGCATCCAAACTGCCTGCTGAGAACAGCCCCTGTCTTGTGCCAGTGTTTCGACTTTGTGTGGAAATAGTGCAGGAGTTAGTTAGTCGACTGCATCAGTGCCAGTGACTGTTGTAGTGGTTTAGCAGAACAGATAATTAAGTTTGAGTGCTTAATGGTGTCTCTGCCACTGTTTATTACTGGTATAGGTGCAGCTTTGGAGTTTTTCTTCACTATATGCTGAGCAATCTAATCCTGCTCTGCAGACCATGGTGCTCAGTGCTCCCATGTTAAGTCTGTGAGTGGCTAAGCAATATTCAGGTTTGGTGACTTCTTGGCTAATTTAAGTTACAGAATGTCAGTTTTCTTTTCAGTTCTGGTCTGATTGTACTGTGGAACAAAGGAAAGGTGTTTACTACAGAGCACTGCTTGAAAGGAAATACTATGGTTAAGAAGGGGTTTATTTCTTCACACAGATGTGGCTGCCTCTGCCCTGTACAATGATTCAACGCAGGGTCTGAGCTGATTACACTACAAGGGCATATTGCCTACTGCTGACATGACAGGATACATAAGCTTTTTGAAGATGTCCAGACTGTATCCCTTGTGTTGCTGCAGCAGCAGCCAAGCACTGGCATGGAGGTTGTATACTGAAGCATTTCTCAGTGCTTGCTGCATTACTATTTATATAGCAGGCATCTCCCTGTCTCCTTGCCATTCTTTGATCCTGCTGCCACAAAACAGTGCCAGAGAGGAGCTCTGATGGTTATTAAGAATCTACTTCCCAGTTTCGCTTTCCCAGCCTTCGCCGTTCCTGCTAAGGTGGACCTCTCTGCTCCTGGTGAAAAGCAATTAAATCTCAGCCATTTCCTTACTGGCCTCTTGGTGGTAGTCTTAACACAGGATATACGCTAACTGCTCTGGCTGCCTTTAAAGGCATCAATCTCCACCCTACTCTAGAAGAACTAACGTTTTAAGTAGATACTAAATATATACAAAGTTTATGGACAGAAAGCAAGATTTCGAAGGGATTTGCCAGAGATAGGGAAGCTCTGCCCCGCTGATCCATGCTGACCTAATTCAGAGCATCACCTGATACAAAGCCTGGAGCTGATATCTGTCAGATATCCCTGAAGCACATCTGTTAGGATCCAGTGAGTACACGGAGGCAATGAAGGCAAAATGAACAGGGAGGTAGCTATTTGCATACTTTGCAGGTTTTTCAGTGCCAGGCAAAGGGAAAAGGAGTCATGCTGCTGTCAGAAACAGTGTCAGAAACACTACATGCTGTAGTGAGTATTGTGGCAGGCATAATTCAGTGTCTCCTTTCTAATGGAGAGGCAAATGGCCAAGGAACAGCCTAAAAGAAGGAAACACCGTGTGGAGGCTGAGGAATTCATGGTGCATGAGACTTGTCAAAGCCTTCCTGCAAACATCAGCCCTCTGTGTCACACAGGGTTGAAACCTATGTGCATATTCATAAAATCCCCAGGAAGCGTATAGATCAGGGTGAAAATAACAACAGTTTCAACTCTGATGTCAACTCTAAGCACGGGATCTAATCCTGTGGTAAAGCCAACTTAAAACAACTGCTTCAAGCTCAGCTCTTGGTCACCAAGAAGCCATTGGCAGGCAAAACAGATGTTGAAGTTTGGGGCATATGATTGGAATAAATAGGGTTATGCATTGCAAGTTAAGTTACTCAAACTGACTTAATCTTCCTGCTATGGAGCTACCATACTCTGTTTTTTTGTATATTTTATTTTATTTTATTTTATTTTATTTTATTTTATTTTATTTTATTTTATTTTATTTTATTTTATTTTGTTCTAAGCATTTCTTTATGGGTTTAGAGCCCAATTCATCCTCTCACAATTCTCTTTGGTGGCTGCCTTGGCCGCTCAAACTGCATACAGGTTCTGCTCTGCAATGAGTTGAGTGAAGGCTTTTCTAAAGCAGAAAACAGTTCCTAAAAAAATGAGACATAACCAATATACATTAATCTATCAGCTAAATACATACTATATACTGAAAATACTTACTGTGGCTGCATTTATTCTGGGGAATTGTTGGCCCTTTCAAAGCAGGCTGGTCAGGTATGAGGTTGAATGGCTCTCAGTTCATGGTTACTCTGGTTGGTGTGTTCCAGTGGTCCAGCTCTTTTGGCAAATCTTTAGTTTCTCCCCATATTTCAGCAAGTCACTTCTTACAGGTAACAGCTTTTATACTGGTGTCAGGGATCATGAGATTCCCCAAGATTTCCCAAAGATACAACTAATTTTTCCTATTTTAAGCGTTTGGGGAATAATTTCACACAAAGCAGCTTTTCCCATTTGCCCTGTGAAGAAGAATAAAAAGAGAGACAAGCTGGAGATTAGAGAGAAAGGAATAGTCAGACATGACTATCATGAGATAGAGACCTCACAATTACAGAGTTAGAAGCAAACAGCATCACAAATATACTACAGAGTTATGTCAACCCCTTGTCTTCTAACTAGACCTGTCAGGCAACAGTTTAAATGAAGACAAGTTGTTCTTATATCCTTTGCCATTCTCTGAGACAGCTAAAATAGAAAGCATCCAACACCTGCTGCAAGCACATTAATAACCAGATGAAAAATTAATGCTTACAAATCCTCAGAGTTACCTCTCTTCTTCAGCCATTCTCAATTAATAAGCAAGAAGAATGCTTCAGGAAGGAAACAGTTCCTAAATATCTACCTTAGGAGGTCCCTTTAGAGGTCATAATTGCTGCAGGGTAATGAGTAGGACATGGGGATTTTTGCTCACTCTGTAGTGAAGCATGAAATGTTGTGCGTTGAACACTACCCCTGTCACTAGTAGAGCGATGAAGTGTGCAAAGGGGCTGCAAAGACCCCTTCTTTCATGAGAATCAGAGGATAGGCTACTTTAGTGGCCCAAGCATCACATACAAAAGTCAGGATACCTGGATCCTGCTCTCACTGGCTGGGTCAGGTTGGTCAGCTGCCATTCCATGACTATGCCTCAGTTTTGTTTATTTGAGTAGGACATCATTTTCTGCAAATGCCTTGAGGAAGACAGATTAAAACTGCTTTGAGGTTTCACCTCATCATTATTTTTACTACAGGCTAAAAGGGAAAAATCAGTATTTTTGCTGGTCTTCCATTGTTCCTTTGATTCTTCACCCCTTCTGAGCACTGCATCATCTAAACCTGTATCGTTTAGGCTTGATGCCCAGTCTAGCTGTGCTGACTCCAGGAAGCTCAGGCTCTGTCCCCATATCTGTGTTGTAGTAACCTCCATGAGCACGATATGCCCAAACAACAGCTTCTCTCCCAGGATCCTCCTTTCTTTCTCCTCCCTGTTTCCTGGCTCCCTGCATCTCCTCTTGAAGATACGAAGAACCATGGTGAAGGCAGGCACAAAGCCACCTTATTTAGCACAATATCCCTTAAGGATATTTCATTCCATTTATGAGCCATAAGGCCCGTAAGGACCTTTCCTTATCTGCTGCTTACAGTCTGCCTGTGTTGCCTTGGCATACCTCGGGCTGCCCAAATATGAACAATGTCAGGAAGACCTCATAGGAGCAAAGGAATAAATTTTACTCCATTTCTCTGGGGAGAAAAATAGAAACATTACCCACAGCCTCTGCAGCGTAGAAACAGATTTCAGCAGAGCATGCTCCCCCTCCACACTCTCAGCTTCACCCTTGCAAAGGGACATGGCAACAACTCTCTGTGGCCTTCCTGGGAGTGGAGACAGGCCTTTTTCAGAATTGGATTGTGCGCAGTATGGGGACAAGATGATATCCAATGACTTTGTGTATACCCAGCTGAGCTGTTCTAAAAATGAAAAGTCAGTCACATCTTTTTCCTTGTATTCTTCCTCTTTACTTTCTTCTGCTGGAACCTTGGAGTTCAAGCAAATGGGTGCTATTATGTGCTCCAGGTGATTTACAGTGGCAGAAATGAAGCAAACTGCCCGTTAAGGGTTACAATTGCTGGAATAATGGAGTCAAAATATTATCTTGTTGAGATACCTGCTATCCCTCATGTTCTGGTAGTGACAACGTGAGTAAGCCCCTGCAGAATAACACATCAGACAGCCTTCCTCCTCAATGAGTTGCAGAGGTTGCAGCGCAGGGGAGCTGTAGGCAGGTCCTAAGCTTGTGATTCTGATAGCTGCCACATTGCATCTGGCTAATATTAATGGCAGTGAAGACTTTAATGAGCAGATAGCTACTTGCTGTCTGCAAGTGGGATGAGCTGCCCATGTTCAGTTCTTGGCTGTCCTACAGAAATCCTCCTGTGAACTTGGTAAAGGCTGGTGCCTCAGTTTCTCTGCTACAAAAAAGGGGGAATAGCATTACCCACGCTTTAAAATGTTTTATGAGTATTAGATGTGACTGTGTGTTATTACCATGACTCTGGTTAAGGGCTTTTTTGTTTGTTTGTTCTATGCTAACTTTTGGCTGCAGTAAGAGGAATTTCACATGAAACCCCATCCTGAGAAACATATTGTCTCTGATTTACTCATCTTGGCTGGGAAAGGTAGTCTTGGAAGGGCGTTTCTGCACCTGACAATCTTCAAGTATTGGCCATTGGGATGAATGAAAAGCTTGCTGAAGCTTGGTACAGGTCTGTCAGCAAGGTAGGGCACATAAACATGGCAACACTATTTCATTTTAGTACTTCTGTTGCTCCATTTTTCGTTTGAGCTTGGCTCTCTATAGATTTCTGACTTGAGGGCTACCTCTTATGTGGACTCTTTAATATACAGCAAGAGTTGAGCTCACAATTTGCCTTTTTCTACAATGCAGGAGTTAATAAGGACATTTTCCTCTATCTGGCTTCTTATTTTCATGAATCTTGTAAGACAATATCTTTGAAGCCTCCATCCCTGTGCCAAACTTGATTTACATTCATCGCCAGGTTAAAAAGATGCAAGGCATATGTATGCATAGAGGTGGAGGGCTTGTGTTTAAATCTTGATGCATACAAAGGGAAAGAAATTCTCTTTTTGCCAGATTTAAAAGAAAGGAGGAAGGCCAAATGTGCTTTTTAGGGGAAAGAAATTTGGCCTGCAGCACAGCTGTCTAGGAAAGTGGAGCCAAACTCTTGTCCCAATTCACAAAGCCGTGCTTCCTGAAATAGCTTCTGTGCTGTCTGAGTGGCAGGAACGTGTGCTGTTTGCTGGAGAGGCATCCAAGTAGAACAGAACATGAAGGCTTAAAATGAAGCTGACTTACCTACTCCTGTGGCCACATGAGCATTTCCCTGGTGGCACTCAGAAGTTACCAAACATCTCTTTTTCAAGGTCTAATACCCAAACTTGTCCAAAAAGGACAGGGATCTCTCCCTAGAAGTGTTAGAAGGATGCTGCGATGAATGCACTGTATCTGCTATTTCAGTTGGACTTCCATCCCCAGCTGGGTGAACAGCTCAGTTCAATGTTGTCTCAACACAATGTATCTTCAAACCTTAAAGAAGAGAGAACAATTTGATAAGGCACCAATAAGGCAGCTGTTAGAGAAATGTTTGGTGATACAGCTACTGTGACTGAACGTATGGTTTCTGCTCATAACATTGCTTTTACAGTAACAAACCTTGAACAACCTTTTTCTGGACATGCCATAAGTCAGGTATTTACGAAGCTTGTTTGTTTGATAAGGAAACCAAACCATTTAGGGTTTTTTAGCTTGTGTTACCTTTTGTTGGTGAATATTTCACACTACCATGGCTGATGTGATAAGCCAAGTATCACCTGAGCATACTCTATGGATGGATGTTAGTCTGTGTCCATATCTGACTGTGTAACCGGCCCACCAAAACACCTGGTAATATTATGATCATCTTTGGTAAAGATGTGTCTCAATTTGTGGGTCTTCTTTCCTAAATAAAATACTTAAAAATAATTGCTGATTCTTAACCATGTAATTTAAATAAAATGGAATAAAATAAAATAAACCAAAACATTAAACACTATTCCTGCTTACTGAGCAGCAAAGAAATCTTAGTGAGAATAGCTTTTCCTTTTATGCTTGGTTTACTGCAGTTGTTGCATATTAAATCACTTTCTTTGCTATTTCCCATTTAGGGAAGTAAACCAGTTAATCTGCAAGTGATAAGTGTTGAGAATACCAAACATCATTTGCATAGAAGGCATCCCCTGACTTGAAAGGTGGGAAGATTGTCACACTTCTGGGACTCACTTTCTTCTTCATCAGATTAATTGTCCCACTTTAATGTCTCCAGAAGAAAGGGTGAGTCCTTCCAACCCCTTGGGAAGGAAGATACCTGATAAGAGATTGCACATAAGGTTTATGCTTTTCAGGTTAAAGGAGCTCAGGCTCAGCTGCTCAGCCTGTGTCAGCCAGCTTAGCTCCAGCAATAGAGCTTTCAGCAGAGTCCTGATGGCTGGTGTCAGCTAAGGGCCAGAGGCAAAGGCTGCATCCTTTGCTTGTTTGGCATTTCAAGAGTAACAGCATTGGATGCCATTCACGTTTATAATGTTTTACCTGGAGTCAGGAGCAGTCAATGTTTCTTTTCCCATGCACATTGTGGTGACATTAACACTTTCTGCTCTTCCAGACAGTCTCTGATACCCAAACCTACCCAATATGAGATACGTCTCAACAGTTCCTGGTACACTCTGTGGCATTTCTGCTCATCTTGACTTTGACTGCAGTCAGGACTTCTCTTAGATGGAGGGTTCCTGAATGAGTCATTGTCAGCTGCTGTTAGCTCTCAGTACAATAAAGGGACTCTGAGCCTTGTCATCTCTTATGTTTCAGCTCTTTCTCNTTGGAGGGTTCCTGAATGAGTCAGAAAACTTTTCCCTTTCTTTACTGTCATTGCCAGCTGCCGTTAGCTCTCAGTACAATAAAGGGACTCTGAGCCTTGTCATCTCTTATGTTTCAGCTCTTTCTCTGTGTACTAGCCTGATGCTAAAGGCATGTGGAAGTATCCAGGATGAGAGTTTCCCTGCAGGGTTGATGACCAATCTAATGGAGAAGTACCATCAACAGCACAGTATTCCCTGTCTACATAGGTAGTGGAAAATTCATGGCAGGAGGCAATTGGCATTCAATTAAAATGTTCCACATCCTATATGAGACTGCTAACCCTAAGCAACAGAGACAACCTTTCTTGACTAATGGTAAAGAAGATTATAAAGTGGTCCAACTCCAGCATAGAAGACTGGATGAAACTAGCCCCTGAAAACTCCCTAATGCATAGCAAATAGTTTCTTAGGATGGATCAGGATTCCAGGTAGATGCTGAGCTTTACATTCATCCTTCATCCTGCTTATGTGATGGATGATATCTGTTTTAAGTGATGAGGTTTGCTGGGACAGCAGTTCAAGATATTTATCTATATATCTATATATATATATATAAATAGATATATATCTATTTATCTATAAAACCTGCTCTTATGATTTAGCAGTGACATAGTGACAGACTGTACTTCTGTCCATCTTATAGTATAAAGGATCTCTGTGATCCAGTGTAAAGTGTGATCTAGTGTAAAGTGTGATCAACTCTAAAGGGTCTCCTGTGCTTAGGCCAGAACATGGAAAAGGAAGGGAAATTATTCATTTAGGAAGGATGCNATAGATATATTTTATCTATAAAACCTGCTCTTATGATTTAGCAGTGACATAGTGACAGACTGTACTTCTGTCCATCTTATAGTATAAAGGATCTCTGTGATCCAGTGTAAAGTGTGATCTAGTGTAAAGTGTGATCAACTCTAAAGGGTCTCCTGTGCTTAGGCCAGAACATGGAAAAGGAAGGGAAATTATTCATTTAGGAAGGATGCTTGGGCACAGGACTGCAATAGCAGCAACAAAATTGGTGATGCTGAACACAGAAGGGCTGTCGTCACTGGTGGGGAATCAAGACACTCTTACTGAAGTATTTCCAACCTAATATCTAGTAAAGAATAAGGTTGTCTCTGCAGTTTATTTAATAGTTTTTGCAGTTAATGGCGGG